>CAWUFW010016485.1:0-307206 GCA_963921515.1 Calotriton arnoldi
CCATATATGTGAAGCATGCTGGATCCCCTCAGGAAGGAACACGGCCTTTAACACACAGTATTTACCATGCAAAGCATTTACAAATCATTCTTTACCATGCATATGCCTTTACCATGCAAGGTAAGTATAGTTAAGGTAAATCTACATATATATATATATATATATATATATACACATATATATACATTTAGGGGTGGGTAGGAGTATACGGTAATATGGGTAATTTTAGTGTTTAAGGGTGGGTAAGGGTATAGAATAGTATGGGTATTTATAGGGGTTTGTTTTGGGTTTAGGGATGGGACTGGGTAGAGGTTATATTTAGGGTTTAGGGTGGGTAGGGGTATACGGTTGTAAGGGTAATTTTAGGGTTTAGAGAACGGTAGCGCTATAGGGTGGTTATTAGGTGAAAATGTCAGTTAAAACATACTATTTTAAACTAACAAAACCACTGAAATTTACAAGTTACAGTTGAACAAGTTACTTACCTTCGGTAACGATATATCTGTAAGAAGCATAGGTTAGTTATAGATTCCTTACCTTAGAATTACCCCCAGGCGTCAGACTGGATCCGGAAAGTTTTTTCGTCAGCAATACCTCTGCGCATCGAAAGGTGGCGTCGGTCGGCTCGGCGTCCGTCGTTGGCGTCGTGGTCGCCGGGATGACGTCGCGGTAGCTACTTACACGCCGCCCTCGCCCGCTGACGTCAGTTCTGTACACAACTTTCTGCACCAGAAACGCAGAGCCATGCAAGACACTGACCACTGGTGCACAAAACTAGGGCCCTGAAAGGATGCCCATAACCCTAGAAGTCAGTTCGACTAACGGGGAGGATGGGTGGGGCGGTAAGGAATCTATAACTAACCTATGTTTCTTACAGATATATAATTACCGAAGGTAAGTAACTTGTTCATCTGAAAGAAACAGTTAGTAATAGATTCCTTACCTTAGAATAGATACCCCAGCAATACCAACCCCGGAAGTGGGTCTGCGAACCAAGTTCACACCAGAAAGTCCTGGAGAACAGAACAGCCAAAGAAGCAGTCTCTCCGGACTTAGCTGTCCAGGCAGTAGTGTTTAGTGAACGTGTGCAAAGATGCCCATGTCGCTGCCTGGCAAATGTCATTCAGAGGGACTCCTCACCCCAAAGCAGTAGTGGGTGCCGTCGCCTTGGTGGAATGGGCACGTAGCTCCACTGGAGGCTCCTTTTTAGCTAGAGAATAGCAGGCTTTAATACACAAAACGACCCATCTAGAAATGGTCCGCTTGTGCACAGCCCGACCTTTCTTGGCGCCCACGTAGCCAACAAAGAGCTGGTCATCCACCCGGAACTGTCTGGTGCGATCCAGATAGAAGGAAAGCGCACGTTTTGGGTTCCAGATGGTGGAGCCTCTCTTCCTCTTTCGATGGATGCGGAGGCGGAAAGAAGGTGGGCAAAGTGATGGTTTGCCTAATATGAAAGGAGGTGACCACCTTGGGAAGGAAGGATGGACAAGTTCTTAGGACAACCTTGTCCGGATGTACAGCCAGAAAAGGAGGTTTGGATGAAAGAGCCTGGAGCTCACCCACTCTTCTGGCAGATGTGATGGCCACCAGGAATGCAGTCTTAAGAGTCTGAGAGTCAGTTGTGAAGCGGCTCAAAGGGAGCACACATCAAATAGGTCAAGACCAGATTCAAGTCCCACTGAGGCATTACGAAGGAGATAGGAGGAAAGAGATGAGTAATGCCTTTTAAGAAACGATTTACAACCGGGGACCTGAAGAGAGGAGGCTGATCAGGAAGCCTAAGAAAGGCAGAAATGGCCGAGAGATAGCCCTTGATAGTGCCCAGAGCAGAGCCCTGCTGGGCCAAAGAAAAGAGGAACAAGAGAACCTCAGAAAGGAGGGCAGAAAGGGGATCCACAGCCTTTGCTGCACACCATGCCACAAATTTGTTCCATCGGCAGGCGTATACTGTCTTAGTGGAGGGACGCCTGGCTGCCAAGGTTACATCACAGACTTCGGAAGCCAAGTCGAATGACATCAACTGCTGCCGCTCAATCTCCACGCAAGGAGGTGGAGGCTGGACAGGTTCGGGTGGAGGACCGTCCACTGCTGCTGCGACAGAAGATCCTCCCGAAGAGGCACTCGGATCGGAGGATCGATGGCCATGTTGAGCAGCTCGGGATACCAGACTCTTCGTGCCCAATCCGGAGCCACGAGAATGACTTGGGCCCGGTCGCGCTTGATCTTCTTCAGCACTCTGGGCAAAAGTGGTATAGGCGGAAAGGCGTACAACAGACCGCAACTCCACTTGCGACGAAAAGCGTCGCCTTATGAGTGCCGCCTTGGAAATTCCAACGCGCAGAATTGCTGACATTGCGCATTCTCTTCGGTGGCGAATAGATTGAACCAAGGCTCTCCCCACTGTTGAAAGAGACCTTGCACCACCTCCGAGTGAAGACGCCATTCGTGATCCATCATGCACCTGAAGCTGAGTTCGTCCGCCCTGGCGTTCAAAGAACCTGCCAGGTGTTGAACCACCAGGGATTTGCCCTGATGTTCCAGCCATGTCCAGAGGCGGAGGGCCTCTTGACATAGGGTCCACGACCCCACCCCGCCTTGTTTGTTGCAGTACCACATGGCGGTGGTGTTGTCCGTGAACACCTGCACTACTCTTCCCCGGACAGACGGAAGGAATGCTTTCACTGCAAGACGGATAGCCCGCAGCTCCAGAATGTGGAGCCCGGACTCCGCCGGAGACCAGAGGCCTCTGATCTCTGCCTCCCCCATGTGGCCGCCCCATCACAGCCGTGGTGCATCGGTTACCACTGTGAACTCTGGTTGAGGAAGGGAGAGGTATCTGCCGTTCACACAATGCTGGTTCGTGAGCCACCACAGTAATTTGTGTGCAGTGCCCTCTGAGATCTGGACGCAATCCGACAGATTCCCCTGATGCTGCGCCCACTGGAACTTCAGGTCCCACTGCAGAGCCCGCATATGCCACCTGGCATGATCCACCAGTAGGATGCAGGAGGTCATCAGGCCCGCAGCCGGAGGGTCATCCTGACCGAAACCCGGGATAAGGGCTGAAAGATCGGAATCATAGCCCGAATATCCCGGACTCGCTGCTCGGGAGGATAGACCCAAAACCGCGTCGCTTCCAGAACCGCTCCGATAAAGAGGAGCTTCTGAGAGGGAATCAGGTGTGACTTCGGCAAGTTGATAGAGAACCCTAGCGAATGTAGGAGGTCGGCCGTAGTCTGGAGGTGGGAGACGACTGTCTGGGTCGAGCCCGCCTTCAACAACCAGTCGTGGAGATAGGGGAAGACTGGGACCCCTGATCTGCGCAGATGAGCTGCAACCACCGCTATCACTTTCGTGAACACCCGAGGGGCGCTGGTAAGGCCGAAGGGGAGCACGGTAAACTGAAAATGCTCGTGGCCTACCATGAACCGCGAGTAGTGCCGGTGGGCAGGCAGACGGGGATGTGAAAATAGGCGTCCTGCAAGTCCAACGCTACCATCCAGTCTCCAGGGTCGAGGGCAGACAAGACCTGCGCTAACGTCAACATTTTAAACTTCTCCTTCCGGAGGAAGCGGTTGACGTTCCTGAGATCCAAGATAGGACACAGGCCCTTGTCCTTCTTGGGTACCAGAAAGTAGTGGGAATAGCAACCACAACCTACTTCTGGGGCAGGAACGCGCTTGATGGCTCCCTTGGCCAAGAGAGCCGTAATTTCCTGGTGGAGAAGGCCCAGGTGATCCTCCAACATGCGATGGTACTGAGGTGGCATGGCTGGGGGGGTAGCCTCGAAGGGGAGGGAGTAGCCCCTACGGACTATCTGCAAAACCCACCTGTCCGACGTGATGGTGCGCCGGTGGGGGAGGTGATGGCGGATCCTGCCGCCCACTGGCGATTGATAGTCCTGGAAGGTCGGAACAGGAAGGTTTGGAGGCTGAAGCAGAGGGGGGGGGGTTGGTGGACTGGCCCGCTCGCTGGCCGCCAGAACCACGGCGATAGCGACGAAGGGCTACCGATGTGGAAATCGTCCTGCCTAGAGAGCCGGCAGTATCCGGCCCGCAGCGGATGGTAAACTTCGCTGCATCTCTCCCTGCGGCAACAGCCTTGGAGAGTACGGTCCGGGCCTCCTCTGGACACTGAGGAAGCACTTGCGCAACCGTGTCCCACACATAGTGGGAAAAACGGCCCAATAGACATGCGATGTTTACCGACCGCAGTCCCAAGCTGGCAGAAAAAAAAACATTCTTCCCAAGATGATCCAGCTTCTTGGATTCCCTATCTGCTGGTGCGTTAGGGAATGCGCTCTTGGAAGTAGAGGCTTGGACCACCAAGCTCTCCGGGGTGGGGTGTTGAGAGAGGAAAGTGGGGTCGCCCGGGACCGGGCGGTGGCGTCAGGCAATCATCCTATCCACGGGAGCCCCAATGTTGGGCCTGGACCACGTGCCCAAAAGGATGTCGGTTAGGGCTTCATTAAACGGAAGCAGGGGCTCCGAAGAGCTCGCTGCCGGTTGAAGCACCTCTGTCAGGAGGTTAGTCCTGACTGCCACCGTAGGTAGCTCGAGGTGGAGAGCCTCGGCCGCCCTACGGAACACCACTGCATAGGAAGCTCCCTCCTCCGTAGGCACGGTAGGAGGACACAACATGCCAAGGTCTGGGGAGGTATCCAGGACACTGGCATCCCCCAGGTCCTCTCTTCAGTCCGGATCATAATCCAACTGGTCGGTCAGAGGGTCACCTGACCCTCCCAGTCCTCCTCCTCTGGGTGCCAATCTGGCCTGAAAGGGATCCCAGGAGTGAACAGGGGCACAAAGACACCACTCGGCACCGGATCCGGCGCCGGAACCGGCATCGGACGACGCCGGTCCGGCTCCGTGTCCACATCAGGATGGAGGCCGGGGTCGACGCCGGCTGGAGGCACAACCGGCGTCGAGTGCAGTTGCGGTGCCGAAGGAAACGGCGCAGGTGGAGGTTTAATGAGGTCAACCGGTGCCGATCCGGATCCAGGCCTGGATCCATAGGGGCCCTGCGGTGCCAGGGCCGCCGGCAGGGAAGGCCTAGGACCCCAAACCGAGTCCGCGGGGCCAGAAGGCGCACCAGCGGAGTCGGGCTGCCCAAAGATGGCATGCATCGCCTCGTAAAACTGACGAAGCTGGGCAGGGGTCACTCCGGGTCCCGGAAAGGGAGGCAAACTCGGAGTCGACCCTTCAGGCTCCACACGCGGAGCCGCAGGAGTGGCACCGCCCGCATCCCTCGTCGCGTCAGCCGACCAACGGGGAGAAGTCGAAGAGCGACGACGCTTCTTCAACGACTTCTTGTGCTTCGACTTACCTGACCCCGAGTGCGAAGACTAGGATGACGAGTGGTGATGGCTCCGCAACCGGTCCCTCGACCTCCCTCGCGACCGGGGCCTCCAACGGCGCGGAGCCGACTGCCGGCGCTCAAGAAGCTTTCGGGACTGCTCCCGCAAAGACTTCGGAGCCATGGTCCGGCAGTCGGAGCACGACTTGTGGTCGCGCTCCAGGCAAAAGAGGCACACGCGGTGCGGATCCGTCACCGACATCAGTCAGGTACAGGAACCGCAAGCCTTGAAGCCGGGCATCCCTACGTGCACCAGGAGTCGGTAGGACTCAAAAAGACGTCGACAAAAGTGGCTCAAAAAGTTCAGTCAAAAAGTGACTACAGGGACCATTCTCTCCGGATCTGCGCTAGCTGGCGCGGAAAAAGAAAGAACTGATGTCAGCGCGCGAGGGCAGCGTCTAAGTAGCTACCGCAACATCATCCAGGCGACCACGACGCCAACGACGGACGCGAAGCCGACCGACGCCACCTTTCGACGTGCAGTGGTACTGCTGACGAAAAAACTTTCTGGATCCAGTCTGACTCCTGGGAGTAATTCTAAGGTAAGGAATCTATAACTAACTGTTTCTTTCAGATATCTCAAGTAACTATAACACGCGGCCCCACCAAAGTCATACTTCATTACGCCAGCTCAAGAGCATAATTAATAATACTAGGGAGAGGGGCATGCGGCCCCCCTCAAGAGCCTTTACAGGCTCCGGGGACCCCATCCCTTGGGACCGTATTCACTTTTATGGAGAGAGGGGTGTGCGCAGCCCCCCTTACCAGTGTCTTTACAGGCCCCGTTTTATTTATTTTTTAAGGGGAGGGGTCACTCGGCCTTTACAGGCCCAAGGGAACCCCCATCCCCTGGGGCCTTAGGTGGGTGCCCCGGTGCCCACCAGGGGCACCCACAAAACAAAGTTGGGGGCCCAGGGGGGGCTCCAAGGCTCCTGCGGCCCTGCATGGAGCCATTCTAGGTGCAGCAGGAGCCGCCATTGCTCCTACCCGAGAGGAACAGGTATTTTTCTATGCTCCCGCTAGGTGGGAACAATCTCTGTTTTCCTGCCGGCAAGAGTGCAGGCAGGAAAAAAAAATATGTGCTCCCACCCGGTGGGAGCTGCAATAATGCTCCCGCCTGGTGGGAGCACACTTTATTTCCCTGACCACGCTCTTCCGGGCTGAGAAACTGTCACAGGAGTGGGCTTCCCGGGACACATAATTTGAGCCCGGCCCCGGGAGATGGGGGTCAAGGGCCAAAATCAGCTTGGGGATGGGGGGGCCCCACACCTCCCTCTCTCCAAATAAATACATATATTTTGACCCCTGACCCACCCCAGGGATCATTATAATAATTTTTTTTTTTTAAACATTGCTGCCCGCCAATTTTTTAATTTCTTGCCGCAATCCATCAGGAGTACCCAAAGTTCATGGCAAAAAAAAAATGCTGGTCCTTTAAAGATTTTCAGGACAGGTACCTAAGTCCCCAAGTCCTGTAATGGCTGCCGCAACATTTGTTTTCATGTTGTGGCTAGCCAATCAGAATGCTTGCTCCCATGGGACCTTCACTCCTTCACTCCTGCAGGACCATCACTCCCCCAGGAATGAAGTGGACAAAGAGGAAAAAAAGCTCCCCTTCGGCCAATCAGAATGCTCTATTTTTTTAAGCTGTGCTCCCAGGACTCTTATTAGAGTCCTCCGAACCCAACCCACCATAAAAACAAATATTTTTGTAACCTTAATTTCTCAAAAACTAGTAAACATATTTACACCAAATCACAAAATAGCAAGCTTTCTGGACCAATTTCTAGCTTCCTGGCAAATCTGGTGTAATTTCCTTTAGTCATTTTGCCTGTAGGACATTCAAAAAATGTTGATGGAAACTGGATGGGGATTTTGCATATTGGGGCACATGAGGGCCACCTCTTTTCCTCAGTCCCCACTTGATGGTTCACCCTGAAACTTGAATACAC
Source organism: Calotriton arnoldi (assembly GCA_963921515.1). Classification (NCBI taxonomy): domain Eukaryota; kingdom Metazoa; phylum Chordata; class Amphibia; order Caudata; family Salamandridae; genus Calotriton; species Calotriton arnoldi. The sequence goes on from CAWUFW010016485.1 coordinate 7,311, forward strand.
AACAGAAGCTGCTCCTGAGCTTTTAACCGTAACTCTCTTAAATCCTAAGTGAAGATGCTGGCATCTCACAAAAAGTGAATAGTAAGAGAGTGAATGGCTGTATGAATGTGGACTCTGACTTGCGTTGTGCTTATATCCCTTCTCCAGTGTCGTGTAGTTCCTATAGTACCCCTGCAGGACCTGCGCGTTTGGATAACATATACTGTGGGCTTGGTGACTGACTGGCTCTGTGCACCCCCACCGCGTATGTTAGCCTGATTTGCATTAGCTAGCTCACAGTGCCACTAGAATCTCCTCTTCTTGGGGAGAGATTAGTTACTGGCAACCTTAGACCTTGACAACCCAAATTCCTCAGAATCGTGGAAACAATATACTACCTTTCGCTCAGTCACTCGTGCTTACTTATTCGGTTTGTCTCAGAGAGATACACAGAATAAACAGTCGGACGTTTCAATAAGTATTTATTGAACAGTTGTTATTCTAGTGTAAAATATATGTGCTGCGGCAACCAGCAGAGATGTTTTATCACAGTACGATAAAAGGAAAGGGATAGAACAGTTCTACCATATTGCAATAATCATGAATACATACATGAATATAAAAAGTATTATGCAAAGTGTGCGTACTCCTACGATGCCTAACTAGATGTACCTGAGTGTACCTAGCATATGTGTGTAGGTCTAAAAGCGTAAGAGCCAAGAATCCTTCTAGGATTTAGTCAAACCCCCATACCTGAATAGAGAGAGTGTGGGACACCCGAGTTGGACACCCCGCAAGGGCTGTGTTAGACCGCTGTCAGCTGGAGCGACTGCATGCAGGAGCCTCAGCGTCTCTGGTCAGTGTGTCAGCATGGAAGTCTCGGTTCCCTCTATCTTACCGGGGCAAGATGTGGTGTATTTATACCCTAAAGAGTCTCGGTCCTCAGTATGGTTTGTATTGGTCTGTCGTTAGACATGAGGAAGACGTCAGGGGTGAACTTTATACATACATATTATGCAGGTGGTGTATTCCTAGAGAGCCATGCATAATTGATGAGTACAGTGGGGGCTGTGTTTGGGAAAAACCCTGCTGTATTAAAAACTACAGGATAGATAGCGTTCAGCCCTCAGAGCACGTTGTGTACTAGCAAGGACCAATGTAGGTGAAAGATCATGGCTACATAAGGAATCATGACTATAATAGGACATGTACATTTATGACCATAATTGGGCATATGCGGCTATGACCATAATAGGGCAAGTACGAATATGACCATATTAGGGCAAATATGAATACGTCCATTTTAGGGCATGTATGAATGGGTCTACATTAGGGCCTCTATACGGGACATAACACCCACTCCTCTTCCGAATTCGATAACAATGACGATACTTAAAATCTGGACAATTTAAAACTTTTTTAAAAGCAAGTAAAAACATGGTTTTAAAATTGTTAAAAATCTTCTGCCTAAAATGTTAATAATTCAGCTATTTCCAATTGGCACCAAAAGAATGTCCATTTTATTTCTCCATATAAGTTGCCTCACTCAAAGCGGAAGAAGGCCATGCTTTTCTCAAGCGAAAGTGTCAATTTAGGAAATGTTCCAATTTTGCTAGTTTGTTTTGAAACGAGTGAAGAAGCCGAATTCTTTCCCAGGACACGATGAGCCAATTGAAGATTAAGCGCCCTGGCTGGGAAGCACAATATTATCGGTGTTAGCTGCTGCAGACGACAAATCCAACGCCTCACAGAGAACGTCAATCGCACATAGATGGAATGTAGCACTGCCAACAGTCGGTGCTGCGGCAGCTTGTGCGGCAGTTGTTACCTGGGTGCCTGTGGAGGAGTCACCTAACCCAGCAGGAGCAAACGGCACCTGTGGATTCTCCAGGAATGCATTCATCAGAATCGGAAGCCGCTGAGGACAACGCAGAGCGTGGGCCTTTATGGGGTCCAGCATTGCATCCGTGTCCAGAGGCGCATCTGATGGAAAAGTTAGACAAAGATCCAACGTGCATTCTTCTCCGCAGAACAGGCATCGAAGAACAGGTAAGATGCAGTCTACCCAGACTGGTCTAAACGATAGAAACCAGGAGGCATTGAGTTCTCGCAGGCAAGGAATGCCCAGAAGTTGTACCATGCGTTCACGGTATTTCCGCTCCAGGAGCATGTTCGACATTCCCTCGGGAATTGGGCCGTCCATTGCGTAGCAGTATTATTATGAATAGGACCCCTGCAACCAGCAATAGGATAAGCAGGAGTCCTCCAAATACGCTTCCCAATACGGAGTGTATAAAATTGGGGATTACTCCGAGGACTGTCTGAAAGGTGCTGAACAGTCCTGACCCTATGGTCTTAAATAGGTGTACAATACCGCTCGTATCAGACATATTGAAGATACGTCACACCATTTCTGTGAAATGAATGGGGCAGTTTGTACGTATGATCGCCTGTATCTCACTCGAGGTCCTTGCAACTTAAAGTTCATAGGTTTCTCGAGCAGAGGTTAAGGGCACAGGTTGCTGTAAAAGCATGGCTTTCAATCTGCTCAGAGTATCAAATTGTATGAAAGAAACGTTCAGTGAAGGCCATAACAGCGCCTCCCTGACTATGTTCAGTGGCGGAAACAATACTTGCATACAGCAAGTAACCCTGGAGTTAACAGTGACCAGATAGGCGACGCCCGGAAGCATCCCACAGCAACCTTGATCATTTAGCATTAAGTAACTCCCATTCGAGAGCAGCTGGAAAACCGGCGTGATCTTGGCCGCTGGGGTCCCTGACATGTGACAAGATAAGTTCGCTACTGAACCGCTACAGGCTCCGTGCAGAGAAATATCCTGACACATGAGAGAACCGCTTAAAGCGTTCTTGCAGTTTGTACCACTCAGATACACTTCTCGATCCCCATTCCGGCATCAATATCTATATGGTAACTCCCAAGATTCCTTAATGTATCACTTACCCATTTTTTCATATTTGCCTATCTGCCTTTGCTCAAGGCAATATTGAAACTGAAACGTAGTGACCGGCAGAGTGATTTGGCCATGAATTAGCCATTCAGTTGATGGTGATTCGGCTACAGTGAATGGTAACCTTTCCAGTTTCTCAATACGCAGCATTGTATATTTGGCTCCCCTTTGTGCCATTTATGTCTGTTTATCAGTCAGATTGTATTCTGAAAACAGAGACGTGGTGTTTATAAAACACCAGGGCACATAGCCTGCACGCAAAGATTGCAGCGTCCAGCTTAACATCATAATAGAACGTAGCTGAGATTGCCTGTGTTGTAACAAGGCCAGATCTTGTTCTAATATGTCGATTGCCGAAGACACAATGTTGCCTAAGGAGTAAAGTTGTTAACCCATTATCCAACACAGCTAATGCCTTTTCTAAGTTAATACGGTCTATTTCCCGTATTCTTTCTGCGGCCTCTTGTTGGGATATTTTCCAGTTTTCATTATAATAGGCATAAGGGCCAGCATATATGAAACGTTTCTGACGTGTTTTCCTTGGACCTAGTAGGAAATCCCTAAGGTCTTCATCAGGTGTGAGTAAGGTCAAGTGATGTTTTACTTCTGTGAGTGTTGAGGTCTCTAGCTAATCAAGGCACAACTTCCCAACACTATAGGATGTCACTACCCCTTGCGTTATCTCTGTACATAGCGTGTATCTGGCCTATGGATACTAAACCCTTCAGTTGTATTCATAAACCTCTGTTGACAGGTGTTCGTGTCAATGGGCCAAATCAGCCATTTCGTCCATTCAGGATCTGATCTGTTGTACTGGAGAATGTCATCTAATCCTACCCCTTGTGTAGTTGAATTCTGCCCCCCACCCATCTGTGATGGTGTAGGAAACCCGGGTGAGTTCAGTTCCTTGTTCTTGGCTAGTCCAAGACAGGATGTCTGTTGCACAGTGTCATTTAGAAATATCAGTTGCTGTGGAATGAGGCATGCTCTAAAAAGCGCTTCTGTTCCCTGGACTTGCCAGTCCCTAGAATCCCAGATTGATTTTAAATCTATAGTGTCCTTCCATAGGTCGAAACCCTGTGCAAACACCTGGGCCATAAAGGAAGCAGAGTAAATCTGTTTGGTGTGAGTCAACATAATTTTCTGTGCTGATGTTTTTGCCACTTTGTAATAAAATGACTTCGGGTCGGATGTGTTAAACCCTGAGAAGTATGTGAATTTCTGTGCAAATGCTTGCGAACTAACTTTTGGTGGTGTTGGGCAGTGTTCCCACTGGTGGTACTCAAATACATTTCTAGGTGTTATAGATTTGTGTAAGAAATGATGACCATATTGCTGGTAACAGTACAATGTATCATAATCTGAAGAACCTTCTAACATTTCATTGTTCGGAAATGCTGCAGTTTTTTCTAAATCAGACATTAAATTGTTTACAGTATCAGTGTCCCAATCATCAGAAAATGTACTGGAGGTAATGATATCACTTAAAGAAATTTTAAATACATGTTTTAGCTTTAAAAGTTCAGTCGGACCGAATACATCATAATCAATCTTGTCCCATACTATACCGTCCGGTATAGGAACTGCTGTGATGTTCACTGAAGACAAGTCTCTTGGTTCACGATGTGAAGACTGGTGTGGTTTTAAAATCAAATTGACTCTTTGGGCTGTAGAGCTCTGCTGGAGGTATCGTCCATTAATAAGCATACTAAAAGTTATAATTAAACCTAGCCAGAAAAGAAAAAAGAAAATCCCAGTGATATACCATAGTTCAATCCAAGGTGACACCAGGTAAGTCTTTCTAAAAAAGTTCAAAAAGTCAGTGAGTTTCTGTTTGCGTGATTTTTTGGCTGGCGTCGTTTCCGGCTCGCTTGGATCCAGTGAAAACGTATCAAAGTTCATGAAATAGCCAGAAGCAGTTCGATCAATTGTTGGAATTGCATCGGAATTTGTTGAAATTGGATTTTGCTCTTGACGAGGCACATTGACGCACAAGTTACTAACTTGTGTAACAATATATCTGTAAGAGACAGTAGTTAGTGACAGATTCCTTACCTTAGAATATCCCCAGGCGTCAGGCTGGATCCGGAAAGTTTTTGCGTAGCAGTACCCTTGCGCGTCGGTAGGCGGCGTCGTGCGGCTCCGCGTCCGTCGTCGGGATGACGTCGCGGGCAGTACTTAGACGCCGCCCCTGCGCGCTGACGTCAGTTCTGTACACGACTTTCCGCGCCAGGAACGCAGAGCCATGCAAGAAGCTGACATAGTAGTCTGAAAAATACTAGGGCCCTGAAAGGGATGTCCTTAACCCTAGAAATCAGTTCGCAGAACGGGGAGGATGGGTGGGGCGGTAAGGAATCTGTCACTAACTACTGTCTCTTACAGATATATCGTTACACAAGTTAGTAACTTGTGCATCTGAAAGAGACACGTTAGTGACAGATTCCTTACCTTAGAATAGATACCCCAGCAATACCAACCCCGGTGGTGGGTCTGCGAACAGATTCAGACAAGGAAGTCCCGGAGGACGGAACGGCCAAAGAAGCCGTCCCTCCGGACCTGGCTGTCAAGGCAGTAATGTTTGGTAAACGTGTGCAGCGAGGCCCACGTAGCTGCCTGACATATATCCTGTAACGGAACACCACAGCCTAAAGCCGTGGTAGCAGCCGTTGCCCTGGTGGAATGGGCACGCAGCTCAACAGGAGGCTCCTTCTTAGCCAAAGAATAGCAGGCTTTGATACACAAGATAACCCAGTGGGAGATGGTCCTCTTGTGTACCGCCCGACCTTTTTTGGCGCCCACGTAGCGAACGTAGGATGTTTGTATGTTCCTGTGTCCATTGTCTGATTAAAAATCAGGTTTTATTAAGTCGTAGAAAGGTTTTACTCTTTCTGCGTAATCCAAAATGTATGTTCGACCAAAATTTAGAAATCCCAGAATTGTTTGTAAATTCTTTAATGATTTTGGAGGTTGGAGCAGCGCACACTTTTCTAAAAAGTTAGCTGCCAGGCTTTTCCCCTCCCTCGACAGCTCGTATCCTAAAGCACAAGTTACTAACTTGTGTAACGATATATCTGTAAGAGACAGTAGTTAGTGACAGATTCCTTACCTTAGAATATCCCCAGGCGTCAGGCTGGATCCGGAAAGTTTTTGCGTAGCAGTACCCTTGCGCGTCGGTAGGCGGCGTCGTGCGGCTCCGCGTCCGTCGTCGGCGTCGTGATCGCCGGGATGACGTCGCGGGCAGTACTTAGGCGCCGCCCCTGCGCGCTGACGTCAGTTCTGTACACGACTTTCCGCGCCAGGAACGCAGAGCCATGCAAGAAGCTGACATAGGTGTCTGAAAAATACTAGGGCCCTGAAAGGGATGTCCTTAACCCTAGAAATCAGTTCGCAGAACGGGGAGGATGGGTGGGGCGGTAGGAATCTGTCACTAACTACTGTCTCTTACAGATATATCGTTACACAAGTTAGTAACTTGTGCATCTGAAAGAGACACGTTAGTGACAGATTCCTTACCTTAGAATAGATACCCCAGCAATACCAACCCCGGTGGTGGGTCTGCGAACAAAGATCAGACGAGGACAGAACGGCCAAAGAAGCCGTCCCTCCGGACCTGACTGTCAAGGCAGTAATGCTTTGTAAACGTGTGCAGCGAGGCCCACGTAGCTGCCTGACAAATAACGGGCAGCGGAACACCGCGGCCCAAGGCCGTGGTAGCAGCTGTTGCCCTGGTGGAATGGGCACGCAGCCCAACAGGAGGCTCCTTCTTAGCCAAAGAATAGCAGGTCTTGATGCACAAGGTAACCCAGCGGGAGATGGTTCGTTTGTGCACCGCCCGACCTTTTTGGCGCCCACGTAGCCAACAAAGAGCTGGTCATCCACCCGGAAGTGTTTTGTGCGGTCGATATAGAAGGAGAGCGCACGTTTTGGGTCCAGACGGTGGAGCCTCTCTTCCTCTCTGGAAGGATGCGGAGGCGGAAAGAAGGTAGGCAAAGTGATGGTCTGCCCAATGTGAAAGGCAGTAACCACCTTTGGCAAGAAGGACGGACGCGTCCGAAGAACAACCTTGTCTGGATGAACAGACAGAAAGGGAGGTTTGCAAGATAAAGCCTGGAGCTCACTCACCCGCCGAGCGGAGGTGATGGCCACCAGAAAGGCTGTCTTTAGAGTCAAAAGACGAAGAGGACAGTTATGCAGAGGCTCAAAGGGAGCGCACATTAAAAAGGTAAGAACCAAGTTCAAGTCCCACTGAGGCATCACAAATGGAACAGGAGGAAAGAGGTGTGTAATGCCTTTTAAGAACCTGTTAACAACAGGGGACTTGAAAAGGGAGGGCTGATCAGGGAGCCTGAGGAAGGCCGAGATAGCACAGAGATAACCCTTGACGGTACCCAGGGCAGAACCCTGTTGGGCCAGAGAAAGAAGGAACAGAAGGACCTCAGAAAGAGGGGCAGAAAGGGGGTTCACAGCCTTTGCTGTGCACCATGCCACAAATTTGTTCCACCTGCAGGCGTATACCACCTTAGTGGAGGGACGCCTGGCTGCCAGAATCACATCACAAACTTCGGGAGGCAAGTCGAAAGGAATCAACTGCCGCCGCTCAATCTCCACGCAAGCAGGTGTAGACTGGACAGGTTCGGGTGGAGGACCGTCCCCTGCTGCTGCGACAGAAGATCCTCCCGAAGAGGCAGACGGATCGGGGGATCTACGCTCATACTGAGTAGCTCGGGATACCAAACTCTTCGAGCCCAGTCCGGAGCCACAAGAATGACTTGGGCCCGGACGTGCCGAATCTTCTTCAACACTCTGGGTAGAAGTGGTATAGGCGGAAAGGCGTACAATAGACCGCAACTCCACTCGTGACGAAAAGCGTCGCCGAGCGAGTGCCGCCTTGGAAATTCCAACGCGCAAAACTGATGACATTGCGCGTTCTCTTCGGTGGCGAATAGATCTAACCAAGGCTCTCCCCACTGTAGAAAGAGTCCTTGCGCCACTTCCGAGTGAAGACGCCATTCGTGATCCATCATGCACCTGCGGCTGAGTTCGTCCGCCCTGGCGTTCAGGGAACCTGCCAGGTGTTGAACCATCAGGAACATGCCCTGATGTTCCAGCCATGTCCAGAGGCGCAGAGCCTCCTGACAAAGGGTCCACGACCCCACCCCGCCCTGTTTGTTGCAGTACCACATGGCGGTGGTGTTGTCGGTGAACACCTGCACTACCGTCCCTTTGACAGAGGGAAGGAATGCCTTGAGTGCAAGCCGGATCGCCCGGAGCTCCAGAAGGTTGATATGGAGCCGGGACTCCGCCGGAGACCAGAGGCCTCTGATCTCCGCCTCTCCCATGTGACCGCCCCATCCCAGAAGGGACGCGTCCGTCACAACCGTGTGCTCTGGCTGGGGAAGGGAGAGGGATCTGCCCATGACCCATTGCCGGTTCGAGAGCCACCACTGCAACTGTCTTGCAGTCCCCTCCGAGATCTGGACGTGATCGGACAGGTCGCCCTGGTGCTGCGCCCACTGGAACTTCAGGTCCCACTGCAGAGCCCGCATATGCCATCTGGCATGATTGACCAGCAGGATGCAGGAGGCCATGAGGCCCAGCAGCCTCAGGGTCATCCGTACCGAAACCCAGGATAAAGGCTGAAAGATCGGAATCATAGCCTGAATATCCCGGACTCGCCGTTCGGGAGGATAGGCCCGAAACTGCGTCGTGTCCAGAACTGCTCCGATGAAAAGGAGCTGTGGAGAAGGAATCAGATGCGACTTCGGCACATTGATGGAGAACCCCAGCGAGTGCAGGAGTTCGGCCGTAGTCTGGAGGTGGGAGACGACTGCCTGGGACGAGCCCGCCTTCAGCAGCCAGTCGTCGAGGTAGGGGAAGACTGAAACCCCTGCCCGGCGCAGATGAGCTGCGACCACCGCCATCACTTTCGTGAACACCCGAGGGGCACTGGTAAGGCCAAAGGGGAGCACGGTGAACTGAAAATGCTCGAGGCCTACCGTGAACCGAAGGTAACGCCGGTGGGCCGGCAGGACGGGGATGTGGAAATAGGCGTCCTGCAAGTCCAACGCTACCAACCAGTCTCCGGGGTCGAGGGCAGTCAAGACCTGAGCTAGGGTGAGCATCTTGAACTTCTCCTTCCGGAGGAAGCGATTGACGTTCCGGAGGTCCAAGATAGGACGCATGTCCTCCTTGTCCTTTTTGGGCACCAGAAAGTAGTGGGAGTAGCAACCACGCCCTACTTCTGGGGTCGGAACATGCTCGATGGCCCTCTTGGCCAAGAGGGCCGTGACTTCCTTCTGTAGAAGCACCAAGTGATCCCCTGACATGCGGTGGAATTGAGGTGGCATGGCGGGGGGTGGTCTCGAAGGGGAGGGAGTAGCCCCTTCGGACAATGTCCAAGACCCACCTGTCCGAGGTGATGGGACGCCAGTGGTGAAGGTGATGGCGGACCCTGCCCTCGACTGGCGTGCTGTGCACCTGAAAGGAGGGACTAGGAGGGCTTGGAGGCCGCGGACGGGTTGGAGGTGGTGGCCTGACCCGCACGCTGGTTGCCCGAACCGCCACGGCGGTATCCACGTCCTCGGCCACGCGAAGGCGCTTGCTGCGCGGGCCGTTGGCCGGGCTGTGGACGTGACTGGGCGCCCCTTCCGTGGCAACGAAAGGGGCGAAAAGCAGACGTGAGCGGAGGGCGCACAACAGCAAGGCCCAGGGACTTAGCAGTAGCCCGTGAGTCCTTGAAACGCTCCAGCGCATGGTCTGCCTTCGAACCAAAAAGACCGACTCCATCAAAAGGCATGTCCATGAGTGTATTCTGGACATCCCCTGAAAAACCAGTGGTTCTCAGCCAGGCGTGGCGACGCAGCGCCACCGTCGTTGCAAGCGATCTGCCCAGCGAGTCGGCGGTATCAAGGCCACAGCGGATGGTATATTTAGCCGCATCACGCCCTTCCGCAATGGCGCGGGTAAGCAGTGTCTGGACCTCCTCAGAACACTGCGGCAAAACAGTTGCCACCGAATCCCACAGGGAGTGGGTGTATCGGCCCAAGAGGCAAGCGGTATTAACAGACCGCAAGCCAGCACTGGAGGAAGAGAAAGCCTTCTTCCCAAAGTGATCCAGGCGCTTGGATTCCCTATCCGGAGGGGCGGTAGGGAAGGCGGTTTGGGAGGCAGAGGCTTGGACAACCAAGCTCTCAGGGGTGGGGTGTTGGGAGAGAAACAGGGGGTCGCCCGGAGCAGGGCGATGGCGTCGGGCCACGTTCCTATCCACAGGAGCCCCTGTGGTGGGTTTGGACCAGGCACCCAAAAGAACGTCAGTCAGTGCCTCGTTGAACGGCAGCACAGTCTCCGCAGAGGAGGCCGCCGGCTGAAGCACTTCAGTCAGGATGTTAGACCTGACGACCACTGTAGGCAACTGGAGATTTAAGGCTACAGCAGCTCTACGCAACACCGTTGCAAAATTAGCCCCCTCCTCCGTTGCCACGGGAGGAGACAGCATGCCAGAGTCAGGGGAGGTATCCAGACCACTGGCATCCCCAAGTTCCTCAACCCAGTCCGGGTCAAACTCGCACTGTTGTGTGAGAGGGTCCTCAGACCCCTCCCAGCTCTCCTGGTCCTCCTCAGGTTGAAAATATGGAGGAGGAGGGACATCAGGGACCCAAGGTCTCAGTGGCGCCGGAAACGGCGTCGGGCGACGCCGGTCCGGCTCCATGTCCGGACCCGGAGAGAACCGGGGAACGACGCCGCCCGGAGCCCCGGACGGCGTCGGAAACGGCACCGGGGACATCGGCGTCGGCGGAGGCGTGGTTAGGTCAACCGGCGTCGATGGGGGTTGCGGCACCACCGGAGCCGGGGTCGAGGCCGGAGCCGAGGCCGGGACGAAGGCTGGTGGGACAGGCGACGCCGGGACCGGAGTCGACGGCGACGCCGGAGCAACCCCATCAGGGCCCGCGGGGCCCGAAGGCGCACCGGAGGGACCTTGAGGCCCGAAGAGGCGGGCCATGGCCGACAGGAATTCCTGTATATCGGCCGGAGTCGCCCCCGAGCCCGGGTAGGGCGGGTACTGCGGGGGTAACTCGACAGGCACGTCCGGGGCCGCGGGGACGGTGCCGACAGGGACCTCAGCCGAGTCGCGAGACCGGCGAGGGGAAGTCTTAGAGCGATGACGCCGCTTAGACTTCTTGTGCTTCGACTTACCGGAGGAGCGCGAAGACTTTGAATCCGACGAACGGCGGGGACTCCGCGTCCGGCCCTCGACCTGTCCCGGGACCGGGGCTTGGTGCGGCGCGGAGCCGAATGCCGGACTTCGAGGAGCTTTCGAGACCGCTCTCGCAAAGCCTTAGGATGAAGTTTCCGGCAGTCAGGACACGACTTCGTGTTGTGGTCTCGGCCGAGACAAAAGAGACACTCGAGGTGCGGGTCCGTGATCGACATCATGCGACCACATTCCTCGCAGGGCTTAAAGCCGGGCATCCCTACGACACCTTCGGAGTCGTGAAGACTCGTTGAAGAAACAGTGAAAAATTCACCAAAAAAGATAGTCAAAAAGTGACTAGGGCACTGCTCTTCCCGGATCTGCGCTTACTGGCGCGGAAATAGAAGAACTGACGTCAGCGCGCAGGGGCGGCGCCTAAGTACTGCCCGCGACGTCATCCCGGCGATCACGACGCCGACGACGGACGCGGAGCCGCACGACGCCGCCTACCGACGCGCAAGGGTACTGCTACGCAAAAACTTTCCGGATCCAGCCTGACGCCTGGGGATATTCTAAGGTAAGGAATCTGTCACTAACGTGTCTCTTTCAGATAACAGGACACTGAGGTGGGCAATCTTTGATTTTTTAAAGTTAAATTTGTAGCCCTCAGAAGCGAATCCCATAATAATGGTGCTCACCCTGGTCAAGTGCCTCGGTAAGTCATCGTCCGTCAGATAAATATCATCCACATAGGACAATGCTTCTTCATCCAACTTTTGGAGTAACTCTGTTACCCTTGCTGAAAATACCCCGGGGCTATTTTTATACCCTTGGGCTAGTCGACAAAATTGACGCTGGGACCCTAACGCACTGAAGGCGGTCAGATACCTGCTTTCAGGCGCTATTTTTTGGCAGAAAAATCCATTTGAGATATCAAGCGTTGTTTTGTATTTTTTGCGCACAATGTTATTCATTAATGCGGCACTAGGTGCATTTTGGACTGCAAATGTCTTTGTGCAAGTGTTTAGATGTCGGTAATCCAAAACTAAACGATATGTGTTGTCAGGTTTCATTACGGGAAACAAAGGATTGTTCATTGGTGAGGTGCAATTTTCTATCACCCCCTGGTATTGTAGTTGGTCTAGGATCTCCCGGACTTGTTTTTTAGCCTACTGCTTTATAGGGTATTGCCTTTGAGCATTTGGGGAAACTTTTAACGGGATCACATGGTGGGTTGAATCCTCATCCCAACCAACATGATTTTTATACAATGCCGGAGCTAGGGCAACCGCCCACTCCTGCGCATATGCATGTTTAAGATGTATGGTCGGAAAAGGCTGGAAAAATTACAGTTTCTCCCCTAGGGCACTCCATGACGAATGCTGGCGGCCAGTCTTGTTCTGCTAATAGAAAGTCATAACCAGATGAGAGATTTTTCCAAAAGAGACCTTTAATTTTCCTGGGCTTGTCCCTCTCCAGCCGGAGTGTTATCTCATGTAACTTATGTGAGACACTTACCCGAGCATCAGGTGTTTCCACCGTGATATACTCACTCAACTCCGCTGTCACCAGAAATTCCTTCAGGTTCTGGCGAGCTATCGTTACTTCTGCCGCGCTGTCTAGCATCGTCAGAGCCCATTCCCCGTTCAGAAGCTGTGTCCTCAGAATTCTGGGCGTGTCTGATCTGGAGACCTGCTACCTTCTTCTTTTTGAACTGAGGTTTCTGTTTTTGTTTATCCTCTTTTTTAGGTGCGTAGTCCCTGGACTACTGGCGTTGCGTGTCTCTGGACTTTGTATGCTCCTCTTGTCTGTGTTCTGACCGTCCTTCCCTCTCGGAGTTTCTTGACGAACCCTGAAAGGAACGAGAGGAACGAGTATCAGTATCCTGATACCTGTCAGGTTTTTTAATATTATCCCTATTCCTGAGGTTATACCTCCTTTCAGAGGGCTCCTGTTGAGGAGACCTACCTCTGGATTGAGATCTGCTGTCTTTAGACTTTTGTTGTTTTTTATTTTCCCACTTCTTTTTAGAAGAAGTAGGTGTCTGCTTTGTAATGTCCTTTTCAGGACTGCCCACTAGTTGTGGTTTTAATGCTTTTCCTAGACTGTCTCTGCCTAATTCTGCATATGCAGTTTCAATTATTTTGGGTAGTTCAGTCCAGAGGATCATCAACACGAACTCCCTTAGGCGTTGGCGGATCGCCACTGAAGCTGCTTCCCCCTTAATGTTAGCTAGTATTATGGCTGATACCTGGTCAAAGTTATTTAGTAACTTCATCCCTAAGTTAAGGGCAGGCTCTGCTCCGTACTCATTTTGTATCTGTCCCAATACGTCAGGTATTACTGCTAAGGACAGGATACCATGTGTTCTGGTATATATGGCAGCAAAGACTGAACCCCAAGAGGTGCAATCCTCTTATTTGTGGTGTGATCCCAATGGGCAAGCAGATTGTTAGAATTCTGTGTTTTTCATAGGTGGTAGTATTCAGGAATACTGCCTCAAGCTGAGTTATTTTCTAAGCTATCCAGAATGGGATTTGTTCGCGTTTTGCGGGCATTTTGCCAATTACCGCGTGTAATGTTTGTGGAGTAATTTTATTTCCTGTACCCTGAACTGGAGTACTGTTTGCTGCACCTGCTGGTGCAGGTTGGATTGTTAAAGTCCTCATGGCGAATTGTGTCAGGTTTCTGTAGATTTTAATTAAATCTCTGTGTTGTACGAGTAAGTCTGGCTGTGGCATTGTTCCAATGTCAGGATGCGGTGTGTAAGCCGCTAGTATTGGCCATGTGGCCCAGTCTCCTCCGAGCGGGCCTAATCTTACTCTTTGTCGCACGTGGGGTAGGGTGCCCTTAAACCAGTAAAAATGTTCCTGGTAAGTGAGTGGAATCTCCATGTCCTCAAACGGACCATATTCCGCTGGTGCATCTCCTGCTATGTAGTAGTGAAATGTATTTGTAATAGCATTTGCTGCTGGGAATGTAACCCATGAATAGAACACCTCTGTTTTGTTTGATTCGTGTGCCTCAATCACGAAAACTACCATGCCTCCCGTGGCTGGTAAGCCATTTTCTAATAGTCTTATGGTGACTGTCCTTCTGAATTTTGGTGCAATCTGTATTGCATCCTCAGGATCTTCTTCTCCTGTTAAGAAATTAAGGTCAAATCTCTCATCCCCTGCCTCGGAATCAGGCATGTTTTAGAGGAAGAAGTGTTCACAGGGTACTAAGATGAGGTGTTATGCACAATTTAGGAACTAAATATCCTTCAAGCTTGATTAACCAACAGCCAATAAATAGTATTCTCGTACTACTCAGCTGTGGCGGAGTTTGTGCCCACCCACTCCAGACGTCTCTGGGGTTTTGTGAGTAGGTTCTCTGAGAATAGCACGACTGAACTACTCAGATTCTACTGTTAAATAAGTACCAAACCAACGTTGGTGGCGCCATGTCGTGTAGTTCCTATAGTATCCCTGCAGGACCTGCGCGTTTGGATAACATATACTGTGGGCTTGGTGACTGACTGGCTCTGTGCACCCCCACCGCGTATGTTAGCCTGATTTGCATTAGCTAGCTCACAGTGCCACTAGAATCTCCTCTTCTCGGGGAGAGATTAGTTTCTGGCAACCTTAGACCATGACAACCCAAATTCCTCAGAATCGTGGAAACAATATACTACCTTTCGCTCAGTCACTCGTGCTTACTTATTCGGTTTGTCTCAGAGAGTTACACAGAATAAACAGTCGGGCGTTTCAATAAGTATTTATTGAACAGTTGTTATTCTAGTGTAAAATATATGTGCTGCGGCAACCAGCAGACAATAGCAGAGATATATTATCAGCAGTACGATAAAAGCAAAGGGATAGAACAGTTCTACCATATTGCAATAATCATGAATACATACATGAATATAAAAAGCATTATGCAAAGTGCGCATACTCCTACGATGCCTAACTAGATGTACCTGAGTGTACCTAGCATATGTGTGTAGGTCTAAAAGCCTAAGAGCCAAGAATCCTTCTAGGATTTAGTCGAACCCCCATACCTGAATAGAGAGAGTGTGGAACACCGTCCTGGTCTCGAGTTGGACACCCCGCAAGGGCTGTGTTAGACCGCTGTCAGCTGGAGCGACTGCATGCAGGAGCCTCAGCGTCTCTGGTCAGTGTGTCAGCATGGAAGTCTCGGTTCCCTCTATCTTACCGGGGCAAGATGTGGTGTATTTATACCCTAAAGAGTCTCGGTCCTCAGTATGGTTTGTATTGGTCTGTCGTTAGACATGAGGAAGACGTCAGGGGTGAACTTTGTACATACATATTATGCAGGTGGTGTATTCCTAGAGAGCCATGCATAATTGATGAGTACAGTGTGGGCCTGTGTTTGGGAAAAACCCTGCTGTATTCAAAACCCTGCTGTATTCAAAACCAGCATTGGTACTAGCAAGGACCAATGTAGGTGAAAGATCATGCCTATATAAGGAATCATGACTATAATAGGACATGTACAGTTATGACCATAATTGGGCATATGCAGCTATAACCATAATAGGGCAAGTACGAATATGACCATATTAGGGCAAATATGAATACGTCCATTTTAGGGCATGTATGAACGGGTCTACATTAGGGCCTCTATACGGGACATAACACCAGAGTTTGACTACAGGGGTCTCTCCTCCACTCTCCTCCCATGGGGCGTGTGGGATACTTTCTCAGGGTAAGAATGTGAGTTGGTTCTCACATTGGTTTTTATGAAACGCTGTGTGTTCACAGTTGCAGTGACACGGGTTACACACAAATAGCCACTATGTATTAATTTGTGCATGTGGGACAATTGCATTTTCATGACCGAATATGTTGATGGCAACTCTTGTCTCTCTCTTCACTTCTGTTTATAGGTTTATTGAAAATCTTTCCTAGAGTGCGATGCAGGTCAACCTACCAAGTGTTAATTTCACACCATAATTTTGGTAAGAACGGAGCGCTCATTTTTTCTTTGTCCTGATGAATGCAGCGGACCCTTTGGGTCAAGAAGGCAGAAACATTTTGACCAAATTAGTCATTACGGTGAGGGGGCAATAATACTCCCTCATTCTCACCGTCCTTGTATTTTTAACACCATATAGTTACCTTTCTGAATAAATGTAATTCGGTAATTATTCTGGTTTTTAAAACTTCACTCACTTTCACAGGCCTCCACTTAGTTTTAGAAGTGCCTCCATGTCTCCAGGTGAAGGCCTGCTCTCTATCGAGGACTGCTGATGATGAAGCATGACACCTGGTGGTGTGTGAGGACAGTCCTTCACTTTTTGTGAGATGCCAGCTTCTTCACTTAGGATTTAAGAGAGTTTCGGTCAAAAACTCAGGACCAGCTTCTGTTGTGTATTCATATTTGGTTGGAGGCCAGCTTGCTCCGAGTGCCCCGCGCCTCTAGTTCCCTCCCCTAGGAGTTCCTTGGGTTAGTGTGTTACATTTCCCTGAAACTTAACAGGAAGCGCCTTAAAAAAAAAAAAGTACATTTAAAAAAAAAGGTTTTGTAAAGATTTGAAAAACGTGCCAAAGTTATTTATATACACACGTGATCAAGGCCGAGTCTGGCCGAAACGCGTCATGGCAGCAATGGTGGCTCACTGCAAATAAACGAAAGTTACACCAAACCTGGGTTCGTCTTCCGTTTGTTCCCGCTGTGAGGAACGTTGAGGCGGAGTGTGGCGATATATATATATATATTATGCTACTTACCCAGTAAGCATCTGTTCTTGGCATGTAGAGCTGTAGATTCACATGCTTTGCATACTCCTGCCATCTAGTGTTGGGTCCGGATGTTTGCAAGTTGTTTCTCTTCGAAGATGTATTTCCTAGTCAGGAGATAAGGTGACTCCTCCTTTCGGTGACAGTGTGCATGGGCATCAACTCTATCGTTAGATTGTTTTTACGCAAGTGGGAGAGAATGGAGTAAGTAAGTGTAGTACAGAGATGTCCATGCGTATGTAATGTAATAATGCAAAACGGCAACATCTATAGGTGCCCGGGGAGGTGGGAGGGTGCATCTGAATCTACAGCTCTACATGCCAAGAACAGATGCTTACTGGGTAAGTAGCATAATCCGTTCAAGGCATGTGTGCTGTAGATACACATGCTTTGCATAGACTATATAGCAGTATTCTCCCAAAGCGGTGGCTAACCAGTAGATGTTGCACCTGTTTGAAAAGGTGTTTTTAGCACTGCTTGCCCTACATTGGCTTGTTGACGTGCTAACACATCCACACAATAATGTTTGGTAAATGTGTGTGGTGTGGACCATGTTGCTGCCTTACAAATGTCAGCTTTAGGGATGTTACCTAAAATGGCCATAGACGCTCCTATTTTACGAGTTGAATGCGCTCTAGGAGGTATAGATAAAGTTTGCTTAGCTTTAGTGTAACAGGTTTGAATGCACTTCACAATCCATCTTGCAATACCAGATTTAGAAATAGGATTGCCTTTGTGAGGTGTAGCAAATGCAACAAACTGTTTTGCGAAAATCCTTTGTTCTTTAAATGTAGTACAATAGCGCTCTTCTGACATCAAGAGTATGACGAGCTTGTTCTGCTACTGAATCAGATTGAGGTAAGAACACATGCAACTCAACTGATTGGTTGATATGGAAAGCAGAAACCACTTTGGGAAGGAACTTTGGGTTGGTGCGAAGAACTACCTTGTCTATGAAGCTGAAAGAAGGGTTATTCTAGGGATAAAGCCTGTTGCCCACCAACTCTCCTCAATGAAGTGATCGCAATGAGAAAGGCCACTTTCCATGAAAGAAACTGTAGCGGACAGTTGTGTATTGGCGCAAAAGGTGGACCCATGAGCCGTGTAAGCACAATGTTCTGATTCCAAACTTGTGCTGGAGGTACCCTGGGTGGTATTATTCTCTAAAGTCCCTCCATAAAGGTTTTAATTACTGGAACTTTGAACAAAGATAGATGTCTGTTTTGTAAATATGCAGCTACTGATGCAAAAAGCAAACGAATGGAAGTGTAGGCTAAACCATCATGCTGTTAATACAGAAGGTAACATGATATTTTGAGTAGATGCATCTAGTGGATAAATATTGTTATTAGTACAATATATAACAAATCTTTTCCATTTAGCTGCATAGCGTGCTCTGGTAGTAGGCTTTCATGCTTCCTTAAGAATGGTCATACATTCTGGTGGCAAGTTAAGATATCCAAACTCTATGACTTCAGGAGCCAAATCGCTAGATTGAGCTCCTTGGGATTTGGATGTCTGACTTCTCCATGGTTCTGCGTGAGAAGACTGGAATAGAGATGTGGCTTTTGATGTGGAACAGTTCTAAAAGTGTCGTGAACCACGATTGACAAGCCCAAGTGGGAGCTACTAGAATCTGTGTGAGGGATGTTTGCCTGAGCCTCCGAACCAGAAATGGAAGGAGAGGGAGAGGTGGAAAAGAGTAGGCAAATATCCCTGACCAATTCATCCATAGGGCATTGCCTTTGGATAGGGGGTGCGGGAACCTGAAGGTGAAGTTTGGGCATTTTGAGTTGTCCACTGTGGCGAACGCACAAGTTACTAACTTGTGTAACGATATATCTGTAAGAGACAGTAGTTAGTGACAGATTCCTTACCTTAGAATATCCCCAGGCGTCAGGCTGGATCCGGAAAGTTTTTTGCGTAGCAGTACCCTTGCGCGTCAGTAGGCGGCGTCGTGCGGCTCCGCGTCCGTCGTCGGCGTTGTGATCGCCGGGATGACGTCGCGGGCAGTACTTAGACGCCGCCCCTGCGCGCTGACGTCAGTTCTGTACACGACTTTCCGCGCCAGGAACGCAGAGCCATGCAAGAAGCTGACATAGGTGTCTGAAAAATACTAGGGCCCTGAAAGGGATGTCCTTAACCCTAGAAATCAGTTCGCAGAACGGGGAGGATGGGTGGGCGGTAGGAATCTGTCACTAACTACTGTCTCTTACAGATATATCGTTACACAAGTTAGTAACTTGTGCATCTGAAAGAGACACGTTAGTGACAGATTCCTTACCTTAGAATAGATACCCCAGCAATACCAACCCCGGTGGTGGGTCTGCGAACAAAGATCAGACAAGGAAGTCCTGGAGGACAGAACGGCCAAAGAAGCCGTCCCTCCGGACCTGACTGTCAAGGCAGTAATGTTTAGTAAACGTGTGCAGCGAGGCCCACGTAGCTGCCTGACAGATAACCGGCAGCGGAACACCGCGGCCCAAGGCCGTGGTAGCAGCCGTTGCCCTGGTGGAATGGGCACGCAGCCCAACAGGAGGCTCCTTCTTAGCCAAAGAATAGCAGGTCTTGATGCACAAGGTAACCCAGCGGGAGATGGTTCGTTTGTGCACCGCCCGACCTTTTTTGGCGCCCACGACGCCAACAAAGAGCTGGTCATCCACCCGGAAGTGTTTCGTGCGGTCGATATAGAAGGAGAGCGCACGTTTTGGGTCCAGACGGTGGAGCCTCTCTTCCTCTCTGGAAGGATGCGGAGGCGGAAAGAAGGTAGGCAAAGTGATGGTCTGCCCAATGTGGAAGGCAGTAACCACCTTTGGCAAGAAGGACGGACGCGTCCGAAGAACAACCTTGTCTGGATGAACAGACAGAAAGGGAGGTTTGCAAGATAGAGCCTGGAGCTCACTCACCCGCCGAGCGGAGGTGATGGCCACCAGAAAGGCTGTCTTCAGAGTGAGAAGACGAAGAGGACAGTTATGTAGAGGCTCAAAGGGAGCGCACATTAAAAAGGTAAGAACCAAGTTCAAGACCCACTGAGGCATCACAAACGGAACAGGAGGGAAGAGGTGTGTAATGCCTTTTAAGAACCTGTTAACATCAGGGGACTTGAAAAGGGAGGGCTGATCAGGAAGCCTGAGGAAGGCCGAGATAGCACAAAGATAACCCTTGATGGTACCCAGGGCAGAACCCTGTTGGGCCAGAGAAAGAAGGAACAGAAGGACCTCAGAGAGAGGGGCAGAAAGGGGATTCACAGCCTTTGCTGTGCACCATGCCACAAATTTGTTCCACCTGCAGGCGTATACCACCTTAGTGGAGGGACGCCTGGCTGCCAGAATCACATCACAAACTTCGGGAGGCAAGTCGAAAGGAATCAACTGCCGCCGCTCAATCTCCACGCAAGCAGGTGTAGACTGGACAGGTTCGGGTGGAGGACCGTCCCCTGCTGCTGCGACAGAAGATCCTCCCGAAGAGGCAGACGGATCGGGGGATCTACGCTCATACTGAGTAGCTCGGGATACCAAACTCTTCGAGCCCAGACCGGAGCCACAAGAATGACTTGGGCCCGGTCGTGCCGAATCTTCTTCAACACTCTGGGTAGAAGTGGTATAGGCGGAAAGGCGTACAACAGACCGCAACTCCACTCGCGACGAAAAGCGTCGCCGAGCGAGTGCCGCCTTGGAAATTCCAACGCGCAGAACTGATGACATTGCGCGTTCTCTTCGGTGGCGAATAGATCTAACTAAGGCTCTCCCCATTGTAGAAAGAGTCCTTGCGCCACTTCCGAGTGAAGACGCCATTCGTGATCCATCATGCACCTGCGGCTGAGTTCGTCCGCCCTGGCGTTCAGGGAACCTGCCAGGTGTTGAACCATCAGGAACATGCCCTGATGTTCCAGCCATGTCCAGAGGCGCAGAGCCTCCTGACAGAGGGTCCACGACCCCACCCCGCCCTGTTTGTTGCAGTACCACATGGCGGTGGTGTTGTCTGTGAACACCTGCACTACCTTCCCTTTGACAGAGGGAAGGAATGCCTTTAGTGCAAGTCGGATCGCCCGGAGCTCCAGAAGGTTGATATGGAGCCGGGACTCTGCCGGAGACCAGAGGCCTCTGATCTCCGCCTCTCCCATGTGACCGCCCCATCCCAGAAGGGACGCGTCCGTCACAACTGTGTGCTCTGGCTGGGGAAGGGAGAGGGATCTGCCCATGACCCATTGCCGGTTCGAGAGCCACCACTGCAACTGTTTTGCAGTCCCCTCCGAGATCTGGACGTGATCGGACAGGTTGCCCTGGTGCTGCGCCCACTGGAACTTCAGGTCCCACTGCAGAGCCCGCATATGCCATCTGGCATGATTGACCAGCAGGATGCAGGAGGCCATGAGGCCCAGCAGCCTCAGGGTCATCCGTACCGAAACCCAGGATAAAGGCTGAAAGATCGGAATCATAGCCTGAATATCCCGGACTCGCCGTTCGGGAGGATAGGCCCGAAACTGCGTCGTGTCCAGAACTGCTCCGATGAAAAGGAGCTGTGGAGAAGGAATCAGATGCGACTTCGGCACATTGATGGAGAACCCCAGCGAGTGCAGGAGTTCGGCCGTAGTCTGGAGGTGGGAGACGACTGCCTGGGACGAGCCCGCCTTCAGCAGCCAGTCGTCGAGGTAGGGGAAGACTGAAACCCCTGCCCGGCGCAGATGAGCTGCGACCACCGCCATCACTTTCGTGAACACCCGAGGGGCACTGGTAAGGCCAAAGGGGAGCACGGTGAACTGAAAATGCTCGAGGCCTACCGTGAACCGAAGGTAACGCCGGTGGGCCGGCAGGACGGGGATGTGGAAATAGGCGTCCTGCAAGTCCAACGCTACCAACCAGTCTCCAGGGTCGAGGGCAGTCAAGACCTGAGCTAGGGTGAGCATCTTGAACTTCTCCTTCCGGAGGAAGCGATTGACGTTCCGGAGGTCCAAGATAGGACGCATGTCCTCCTTGTCCTTTTTGGGCGCCAGGAAGGAGTGGGAGTAGCAACCACGTCCTACTTCTGTGGTCGGAACATGCTCGATGGCCCTCTTGGCCAAGAGGGCCGTGACTTCCTTCTGCAGAAGTACCAAGTGATCCCCTGACATGCGGTGGAATTGAGGTGGCATGGCTGGGGGGGTGGTCTCGAAGGGGAGGGAGTAGCCCCTTCGGACAATGTCCAAGACCCACCTGTCCGAGGTGATGGGACGCCAGTGGTTAAGGTGATGGCGGACCCTTCCCCCTACTGGCGTGCTGTGCACCTGAAAGGAGGGACTAGGAGGGTTTGGAGGCCGCGGACGGGTTGGAGGTGGTGGCCTGACCCGCACGCTGGTTCCCCGAACCGCCACGGCGGTATCCACGTCCTCGGCCACGCGAAGACGCCTGCTGCGCGGGCCGGTGGCTGGGCTGCTGATGTGACTGGGCGCCCCTTCCGTGGCCACGATAGGGGCGAAAAGCAGAAGGTAGCGGAGGGCGTGTAGCAGAAAGGCCCAGGGACTTGGCAGTAGCCCGTGAGTCCTTAAAACGCTCCAACGCATGGTCTGCTTTGGAACCAAAAAGACCGACTCCATCAAAGGGCATGTCCATGAGAGTATTCTGGACATCCCCTGAAAAACCAGTGGTTCTCAGCCAGGCGTGGCGACGCAGCGCCACCGTCGTTGCAATAGATCTGCCCAGCGAGTCGGCGGTATCAAGGCCACAACGTATGGTGTATTTGGCCGCATCCCTTCCTTCCGCAATGGCGCGGGTAAGCAGTGTCTGGACCTCCTCAGAACACTGGGGCAAAACAGTCGCCACCGAATCCCACAAGGAGTGGGTATATCGGCCCAAAAGACAAGCGGTGTTGATGGACCGCAAGCCAGCACTGGAGGAAGAAAAACCCTTCTTCCCAAATTGATCCAGGCGTTTGGATTCGCTATCCGGAGGGGCGGTAGGGAAGGCGGTTTGGGAAGCGGAGGCTTGGACAACCAAGCTCTCAGGAGTGGGGTGGACAGAGAGAAACAAGGGGTCGCCCGGAGCTGGGCGATGGCGTCGGGACACGTTCCTATCCACAGGAGCCCCTGTGTTGGGCTTGGACCAGGCGCCCAAAAGAACGTCAGTTAGTGCATCGTTGAACGGCAGCACAGTCTCCAAGGAGGAGGCTGCCGGCTGAAGCATTTCTGTCAAGAGATTAGTCTTGACCGTCACCGTAGGGAGTCGGAGATGTAAGGCTCCAGCTGCCCTACGCAACACCGTTGCAAAATTGGCTCCCTCCTCCGTAGCCACGGGAGGAGACAGCATGCCAGTGTCAGGGGAAGTATCCAGACCACTGGCATCCCCTAGTTCCTCTGCCCAGTCCTCATCATACTGACACTGCTGTGCCAGAGGGTCCTCAGACCCCTCCCAGTCCTCCTGGTCCTCCTCCGGTTCAAAATAAGGAGGAGGAGGGACATTTGGGACCCAAGGTCCCATCGGCGCCGGAATCGAGCGACGTCGGTCCGGCTCCATGTCCGGAGCCGGAGAGTACATGGGGACGACGCCGCCCGGAGCCCCGGGCGGCGTCAGGAACGGCACCGGAGACATCGACGCCGGCGGAGGCGTGGTCAGGTCGACCGGCGTCGATGGGGGTTGCGGTACCACCGGAGAAGGGATCGAGGCCGGGGCCGAAGCCGGGACCGAGGCGGGAGGCACGAGCGACGCCGGGACCGGAGTCGTCGGCGACGCCGGGGCAACCCCATCAGGGCCCGAAGGCGCACCGGAGGGACCTTGAGGCCCGAAGAGGCGGGCCATGGCCGACAGGAATTCCTGTACTTGGGCCGGATCCGCCCCCGAACCCGGGAAGGACGGGAATTGCGGGGGCGACTCCACAGGCATGTCCGGGGCCGCGGGGGCGGGGACGGTGCCGGGAGGGGCCTCAGCCGAGTCGCGAGACCGGCGAGGCGAAGTCCTAGAGCGATGATGCTTTTGGACTTCTTGTGCTTAGACTTACCGGACGACGAAGACTTGGATCCAGACGACCGGCGAGGACTCCGCGACCGACCCTCGACCTCTCACGCGACCGGGGCTTGGTGTGGCGCGGAGCCGACTGCCGGGCCTCGAGGAGCTTTCGAGACCGCTCTCGCAAAGCTTTCGGGTTGAGGGCCCGGCAGTCGGAACACGACTTCGTGTCGTGGCCTCGGCCGAGGCAGAAGAGACACTCCAGATGCGGGTCTGTGATGGACATCATCCGAGCACAGGCGTCGCAACGTTTAAAGCCGGGCATCCCTACGACACCTTGGAGTCGATTCGAAAGAAACAGTGAAAAAATTCACCCAAAAAGTTAGTCAAAAAATGACTAGGGCACTGCTCTTCCCGGATCTGCACTTGCTGGCGCGGAAAAGAAGAACTGACGTCAGCGCGCAGGGGCGGCGTTCTAAGTACTGCCCGCGACGTCATCCCGGCGATCACGACGCCGACGACGGACGCGGAGCCGCACGACGCCGCCTACCGACGCGCAAGGGTACTGCTACGCAAAAAACTTTCCGGATCCAGCCTGACGCCTGGGGATATTCTAAGGTAAGGAATCTGTCACTAACGTGTCTCTTTCAGATAGATCTATTTGTGGAAATCCCCATTGTTGAAAGGAGAACCTGGGGATGAAGTTCCCACTCGTGGATTTGTTCCCTCCTTCTGTTTAGGAGGTCGGCAATCTGATTGTCCACTCCTGGTAGGTGCTCGGCCAGAAGGTGGACTCTGTGACGAATTGCCCAACGCCAAATTGTCTGAGAGAGGCGTGACAGTTGCAGAGAATGTTCCCCCCGTTTTTGTACATAGTATATTGCTGTTATGTTGTCGGTGCGTACTAGGACAACTATCCCTATGAGGTGAGAATGAAAAGCTTTTAGTGCTAGATATACAGCCAGAATCTCTAGATAGTTGATATGCAGAGCTTTGTACTAGTTGTCCCATAGACCTTGAATTGCCAAGTTGTGAAGAGGGCACCCCAACCTGTGAGGGATGCGACCGCTGTTAGTACGATCTGTGGAACAGGGTCAATGAAGAGCCGCCATTTGATAAGTTTGGTGTGTTCCACCACTTCAGAGAGTGATGGGTGCGGCTGTCTACCAACACTAGATCTGTTAATTGACCCTGAGACCGATTCCACTGACTAGCTAAGCACTCCTGTAAAGGGCGCATGTGCAATCTTGCATGAGGCACTATCCCGATGCATAATGCCATCATCCCTAGCAGTTGCATGAACGTCCTGACTACTAAGTATTGATTGGCCTGAAACTGTATTAGCAGAGATTGAATATTGTGAATTCTGGCTGCATTGGGAGAGGCTAGAGCTGTGCAAGTGTTTAGAGTCGCTCACAGATAGGACTGCATTTGTGAAGGCTGAAGGTGAGACTTCTGCGCATTGACCGTGAAACCCAATTGCTAGAGTAGGTCTAATGTAGTGGTCTAATGTAGTTTGAGTGTGGTGTAGACACTTTTGGTGTGTGCTGCCTTTATGAGCCAGTCGTCCAGATATGGGAAGACATGAATCTGTTGTCTTCTGAGATGTGTCGCCACTGCCAGACATTTTGAGAATACTCTGGGAGCAGTAGTTACTCCGAACGGGAGTACCTTGAATTGATAGTGTTTTCCTGCTATCACAAACCTGAGGTATTTGCGATGAGCTGGGTGAACCGGAATATGAAAGTATGCGTCTTGTAAGTCCACTGTGGACATAAAATCACTTTGCTGTAGCAGTGGAAGGACGTGTTGAAGCGTGACCATGTGAAAATGTTCTGAAAGTATGCAGAGATTTAATGTCCTTAGATCCAAAATTGGTCTTAAGGAGCCGTCCTTCTTGGGGATTAAAAAGTACACCCCTGAACCTTGGTACTGTAATGGAACTGGTTCTATAGCTCCTTTTGTTAAAAGACTTGTACATCTTGTTTGAGGAGCTGCAGGTGCTCTGACGAGAGTTTGAGAGTGCGAGGTGGTATGTCGGGAGGATTGCTGGTGAGCTCCAGGCAATAACCATGTCGGATAATGTCTAACACCCATTTGTCTGATGTTATGGATTGCCAAATGGGGAGAAACTGTTGAAACCTTCCCCCGACAGGTGTTAAATGATCGGGGGGAAGCGTGGGCAAGTCACTTCTTACTGGGGGAAGGGGAATTACGCGTTGGTGTGCCCTTACCCCTACCTTTAAAATTGTTTCCTCTATACCCTCCTCTAAAGAAGCCTCTACCGAAAGAGGCTTGCGTGTTGGACTTATACGAGGAAGTGTTAGGGTCCGAGGATGTACTTTTAGACCCTGCTCTATAGAATGAGCGACAAAAGGGCCTCTGCTTGAAGGAGACTGAAGTGCTCCCATGGATTTCGCCACGTCCGTGTCTTTTTTCATCTTTTCTAAAGCCTCATCAACTTGAGGTCCGAAAAGATGTGGTTTGTCAAAAGGAGTGTTTAAAATAGACTGACTTCTGGTTTAAAGCCTGAAATCCTAAGCCAGGCATGCCTACGTAAGAGAATGCTGGTGTTAACTTCTCTCGTTGCAGTGCCAGCAGCATCAAGAACACATCTAATAGAAAAGTTAGAGATGAGCTTCCCTTCTTAAACTAGCTCGTGCCTTTTTCTTGTGCTCTTCTGGGAGGTACTGAGGTAGACCTTTCATCTCATCCCAGTGTGCCCTGTCATACTTAGCTAACAGGCCCTGCATGTTGGCAATGCGCCAGTGATTAGCAGCTTAAGCAGCTACCCTTTCACCAGATGCGTCAATAAGCTTAGATTCTTTATCTGGGGGAGGTGTATCCCCATGTGTCTGTGAGTTCGCTCTTTTACGAGTGTTGGAAACTGCCAGGGAATCTAAGGGGAGCTGTCCTTTAATTAAAACCAGATCAGAGGGTGATGGTTTATATTTTGTATCAACACTGGGTGTTTAGATTCGTGCACGAACAGGATCCTTAAAAATGTCATCTGCATGACTCATCATGCCTTTTAACATAGGGAGACTCTGACTAACTCTGTGTGAAGACCCTAGTGTCTCAAATAAAAAATAGTCATCCAAGGCCTCTTTATGCAGTGTAAACCCATGATATGCTGCTGCTCTGGAAATTAGCTCCAGATAGGATACGTTATCATCTGGAGGTGAAGGTTTTGCAGGGAATAGGTCTGGATCATTATCTATGGGTGGATCAATAGTATAATCATCCCCATGGATCTGTAGGTAAAGGAACATTGTCATCATCATCATCATCATCCCATCTCCTAAATCAGGCTGTGTGTGAGGAGATCCCTGTGGTGTTATGTTTAATGGATCTGAGCGTGGCAGTATTGGTAAAGGTGAAGATGGTAGAGGGGATGGAAAAGTAGGATGGATAGGACTTGTAGCTATGTCCTCCTTCTTCTTAAGGGGATCTTGTATCCAGTGTCCTCTGAACGGGCTTTCCTTTAGGAAGGAGTTTTAGCTAATATACGTCCAGGGTCTGGATTGATGTAGAGCTTTTTCTGCTTTGGATACAATTTGTCCTTCATAATGTCTAAGATTGGTTCTGGAGGATCTGAAATATCATCTTTAGATGTCGGCACCGAGAGTTTTGGTGTCGATCCGGACTTGTCTTTTTTGTCCTTGGAAGCGGAAGGTTTCGGCTCCGAAGCGGACTTTTGTTTTGAACTGGAGGATTTCGGCTCCGAACCAGATTGGTCTTTCGGAGCGGAATGTTTTGGGTCCTTAGACAATCTGTCTAGGCTCGATCCCGAGCCGGAAGGCTTGAGCACTTATTTCGGTGGCGGGGCGTCAGAAACGTCGACTAAGGCCTGAAGGCAGAGGTGGTGCCGAAGCCTTATGTTTAGCAGAAGACAGCTTATGAGGTACGGCGGTTTTGGTACTCATGACACCCTGTCCCGCTGGAATGTCTTCTGACTCCAACTCAATCTCGAGGTTGGAATTTGATTCTGGGACCGAGAAGGCCTCCTCTTCTTCTGCAGCTGCCGCCTCTTCCTGTTCGGATTCTTTTACGAAGATATCCGGAGTCTGTTGAGTGCCTTGGCGCTGCATTTCTCATCGTCGAGCCCGACGATCTCGAAGAGTCTCTTTCGACCTGAACGAATGACAGGCCGCGCAGTCTTCTTCCTTGTGCTCCGGTGATAAGCACAAGTTGCAGACCTGGTGTAGATCGGTGCGAGGGTACTTAGAGGGGCACTGAGGACAGAATTGAAACTGAGTCTGTTCCTTCGGCAGAGGGGTGGATCGACGTGGGTAGGCCTGAAGGCCGCCCACGATGTTTTCTACCGAAGATGAGACTTTTCCGATCAAATGGATACGCGGAGAGTGGAAAATGCGTACGATAACAATAACATCGAGGTTAGACTGGATTGTGCACCGGGGGAACCCGAAGGACGGTTTCGAACCGGAGCGCAGCAATACACATTCGAAGCCAATGGCGGAAAGAAAACAATCCAACAATGGAGTCGATGCTCATGCGCACTATCACACAAAGGAGGAGTCACCTTACCTCGTGAATAGGAAAGACTTCTTCGAAGAAAAACAACTTGCAAACATCCAGACCCAACACTAGACGGCAGGAGTATGCAAAGCATGTGTATCTACAGCACACATGCCTGGAACATATATTTATATATACACACACACACACACACACACATATATATATATATATATATATATATACACACACAGACACAAACATATTTTACAGATAGATATAGAGGTTTTACTTCTCTTAACTATACTTACCTTGCGTGGTAAAGGCATATGCATGCACTGTGCAGCTACATGAGTGTGTGTGGCTACATTAAAACTTGATTTGACAACCGGAGGTCCATGTCTAGCATCTTTTGGATTTATTACATGTTATTCCTGTGGGAGCTTGCCTGCAAATCATTACATGGTGTACCGCTGGCCACTTCCAAGGTACAGTGTTCTATTTTGAGCTCTCTAAAACTAACTACACCGTTCAATTTCCCTCTCTCTCTTAAATGCTAAATGAAAACTATAATTATATCAATGTAACCTAAAGATAGGCATATTTGAAAACGTTTTTGAGAGGTTTTTCAAGCAGAAGTGCTCCTAGATCCAAGACCTGGACAGGGAGATTCAGCGTTTTGGATTATGAATGAATATCTTGTGATGGATAAAGGGGCAGAACTTGAAGTAATGGAAACCTGTGATCAGTATTGACTTTCAGTAACTGACAGCATAATAACCGCATTTCTATTTCTTAGATCCCTAAAAAAAAAAAACTCTTCAGCCAGCAACAAAGGTACGTTTTTAAATACTGATAATTGTTGGACACTCAACATAATCACAGAACATGGCATGGATTACAAGGGTAAAGGACTGTTGCAGAAGATTGCACAGAACCGCATTTCCAAACAAAAGCGGCATTCATTTTGAAAAGATAAATTACAAACCTGGGCAACCAAATACTCATTATTATTAAGCAGACCAGACATTTGTTCCACTAAGAGGGGTTTTCCTTCAGTCAAAATTGAGAGGTTTGTGATATCTGATGTGTTAATAGCAGAGTGCTAAGCATAGAGCAATGGAAACAAGCCCGGGCTAGCAGGAAAGACGTCATGATAACCTGGTGTACAATAGCAAAATGCAAGCTTTGCAGAGAGCAGGGAATGGGAAACATAATGGAATAAGTGATTTAAACAAAAGAAAATTCCCATAATACTGGCATTTCCTGACTGAATTAATCTGAAACTTGAGCAGCAGCTGGTGACGTTTTTCTCAAGGCTCAATGGCTACTCCATTGAAGACTGGCTGTTTGCCACATCCCATGGGGAATGGAGAAGACCTGTGCTCTGGTCAAGGAGGTGTCCAGAAATGCTTGATTCAAACTGGCTAATTTTTATGTTGTTGACCGAGCAAACCTGGCCCCCACAAAACTCTGTATGATATACCCAACCTGCTCGGATGAGTGCTCGAGATGTTGTGAGGGAGGTTCAGGGCTCACCCACATGATCTGGGAATGGAGCAAGATGGCCCAGTACCGGCAGTGGGTGGTCTGTTGCCTGTGACTGACAGCTAGAATCCAACTCGAGGCCACGGCCGAACATTGCCTGCTCTGATTTTTCCAGAGCCCCAAAGATGGGAAGATACGTTATAGATTTGCACAGCTGGGGCCGCTACTAGTTAAGTGTAGGGTTGCTATACGTTGGATGTCCCCCCTGGGATCTATGATCCCGGCATGGTCTAAGGATCTAGCTGAATGGGCCTGGGCGGAACTGAGACAAATTAGAGAAATTGGAACAAATGAGCTTTTGGAGAACGATTCTTAGGAATGGGAAGGTGTAGGAAGCTGGCTCTGTATATACTATACCAAAATGAGGTATAGTGTGCACAGAGTCCAGTGGAACCTCAAAGGTAGGCAGAGGTAAAAGTAGGGAGCACCTTTCTCTTTATTTGTGGTAGTGTGGGCGAGCAGTAAGGCTTTATCAGAGGGTAGTGTTAAGTATTTGTTCTACATACTCAATCAGCAAATGATGTCACACACTCAAAGACTGAACTCAGACTAATTTTGTTTGTATAAAAATATTATTAAGTTATTTTATTTCTAGAATCAAGCCAAGCCTGGCACAGGTAAGTGAAATAATTGCTTTGCAAAATCTTATGCAATGTTTTACAATTGAATGCAGGTTCAAATGCAACTGATTGAAATACAGGTAAGAGTAAAATGTCTTGATTACTTTTCAGTTACTTTTCAGATTACTTTTTAAGTTACTTTTTCTACTCAGTGTGATATGCCTAGATATCACACTGGGACATTTCCTAGAGAAAAGGTAAGTAAAATCAGTTTTGTACAGTTGTAGTTTTTCAGGTTTTCATACAAATCAACTACACACTTGGAACAATTTTCAAGGGAAAACAGTCAATGTATTCCTATGGAGAGAAATTAAGTTATCGGTTAACAGGCAAGTACTCGGTCTTTGGGGTTGAGTTTCTGGGGTTAGAACAAGGGTTCCCCCAGGGTCAAGGATGCACTCTCAAAGCACCCTCAGCGGCTGTAGGGCAGCCGGGTGCAGAGTGCTGAGGCCCAATGTTATCCAATGGGGGATAGGGGGCCTCAGGTTGGTGGCTGCTCACGAGCAGGCCACAAGGTTGTGGGTGCAAAGCTCCTGGTGTTAGGTGCAGGAGCAGCTGGGTGCAGGTGCTGTTCTGGCGTTGGGTGCCCTGTTGTTTTCAATGGGGATTCTCGGTTTTGGTTTGTAGCTGCAGGCTCAGTCCAGGAAGACTTCCGGAAGAAACCAACAGCTGGGCAGGTAAGTTGGAGGGCTCGGGGATGTAGGTGCACCTCAGTACTTTTCTCCAGGGCACAGGGCGGCTGGATGCAGGGGTGTCTTTTGAGGTCGGATTTCACCTTACCAGGCCACTCGAGGTTGGGGGGGGGATCTCCGTGCAGAGGCTGCAGGCGACGTCGGGGAGTCGTGGAGGGGTCAACCCACGGTGGACTCTGCCTCTGGAGCGCTGAGGGACCTCACTGGGCCACTCGGACTCAGGCCGTAGGCATCGGGTGCAGTGGTGGTTCCAGGCGACGGGTTTCTTTGTCCTCAGCAGGCTCTGGGTCTTTCTTGGCTGTTCACAAGAGATCCGGTCCTTGTTGAAGGCAGTCAGTCCTCCCAGGGTTTATGGAGGTCGCTGGCTGCAGGACAAGGCGACTTTTGGTGCAGGATCTCTAGAAACTGCAGACGGGCTGGTAGGACTGGGGCAAAGTCAGTGCTTCTCCGCAGTCTCCTAGGCAGGGCGTCTTCTTTCGTCCTTCTTCGTAGGTTGCGGGAATCTGTCTTCTTGGTTAAGGACTGGCCCCTAAATACTGTATTTAGGGGGCGTTTTAGGGGTCTCAAGGTCAGTAGCCAAAGGGCTACTGACCTTAGGGTGACTACACCCTTGGTGTGCTCACCCCACGTGGGGGAGTGAGCACAATCCCTAATCCTGATTGGGGAGTGCCTGCCATCTGCAAGATGGCGGGCACTGAAGAGTGGGCTTCACCTCGCCTCCCCCACCTGAGGGGTGGGGTTGGCAGAGGTGGGCATACCTTTGGGCTGACTAATTTTTCCCGCCTGTCTTCCCGCCGAAAAGGAGGGGAGACAGGAAGGGGAACTGCTCCTGATAGCAGGAGAGGCTGGGGGTCGCATTACAAAGGCTGCAAGCCCTTTGAAGCCCCCCTGCCACAGATGGCTCTTCCTGGCCTGGGGGAGGTGTGAACACCTCCGCCCAGGAAAGGCTTTGTTTCTGGGTTCAGGGAGCAAAGGCTCCCACCCCATGGGTCCAGAAACATGTCTCGTGGTAGCAGGCTGGTGTGTTCCAGTCAGGGAACCCACCAGAGGCTGGTCGTTTTTCAGGGGGCATCTCCAAGATGTCCTCTGAGTTCATTTTTTATTAAATCCCACACTGGCATCAGAGTGGGTTTAATGTGCTGAGAAGTTTGATACCAAACTTCCCAGTTTTCAGTAAAGCCATTATGGTGCTGTGGTGTTTGTAATGACAAACTACCAGCACCATATACTCTTAGTGGCAGTACTGCACTTACAATGTCTGAGAATGGACTTTAGACACTGTAGGGGTACAGGGCTCATGCACCTGTACCCTCACCACTGGTATAGTGCACCCAGCTAGAGGGGTGGCTGACCTATGCCAGGGCAGTGGGTTGTAGGCATGGCACACAGGGATGTGTACCATGTTGAATCTTCACTTTGTTCTGCACCAAGACACAAAGCCTGCAATGGCAGTGTGTGTGTGTGTAAAGGTACAGGGCCTCTAAGGGTGGCACAATAAGTGCTGCAGCCCTTAGAGGTCTTCCCTGGCCACAGTGCCCTTGGTACCTATGGTACCATTTACAAGGGACTGACATATGGCCAAAGAGTGCCAATTGGGTTTTGTTCAAATGCAGGTTTAGGGAAAGCACATAGGCCCTGGGTACCTGCTTGGCAGGAACCCAGGGAACACTCAAAGTACATCAGCAGCTTAGCAAAAAGTGGGGGCAACCATGCAAAAAGAGGGCACTTTCTTACAAACATATTTTGATTCACCATAATGGAAATTGTGCCAGTTTATCTACCCGAGGTTTGAAGAGTAATTTTTCATTAAAATCGATGTTCATTTTGAAAAATAACCAAATCCTTTTCTTTCCAAGACCAGAAACATGTTGAAGCAAAATTGATTCCATTAAGAGCCGTTTCATTTTTTAAGAAAATTATTTTGCCACAATAGAAGGAAGGATCTGTTAATTATTCTATTTTCTTGGGGTGATTTGGGTTTATTGATGGGGGGAATTTTCGGCAAGCAAATGTTGCACTAACAACTACACAAATCACTTTGGGCATGTACAATATTCAATACATTTTGAAATATAAGGAGTTGGAGCGTTCTAGGATATGATCGGTGAAGCTTCTTTCGCATGCTTACAATGGGTGTTGATGTGAGAGGAAAGGAGGTTCAAATGAAATTGTCTACACTTTGGGCAAAAAGCCCACCTTGTTCTTCATGAAAACAGTGTTACATTAGTCTGCTGACCAAGGATGCAGCTCACATAATCTTCTGGCTGCATGCAGTTGTGGGAAACAGTCTCACCATCATTTGAACTGTAACAAAGTATGGAGCATACTGCACAGAAATATATTGCACCAAATGAAAATTAGGGCCTAATGTATATGTTGACAGAGAGGTAACTCTGATGCAACGGTGTTCCCTACCCACCAACATAGCGGTTCTCCAGCTTGATTTACATGCGGGCGGACCATGGTTTGCCCATTTGCGGCTCTCCACAAGCATGTCTGTTTACGAGCAACAAGGTTTTCAGGTGATGTCCAGAACACCCTAATGGATATGCCATTCGAGGGAGAGCACCTTTTAAAACAGAAGGAAGTGACGCATTGGAGTGATTCAATGAGGGTAGGGCCATGGCCAGATACTGCGTTTGCAATCTTCAGCGAAGGCTCTTTGCTCTTTTCAGAGGCTTATCAGTTTTTCCAAGAGCGTTCAGTATAGGCAGCATCAATCTATCCAGCAACAGCTACAGAACCCCTTTGTTGGCCTAAACAAGGGCAGAGAAAAAGGAAGTGGCTGGCAGAACCAGCCCCTCCTCTTCCCCCACATCCTCCTATGCCTATTCTAAAGCACCACCAGTGAAGTTTTTGTCGTTCATATGTGAAGAAGCACAGGAAAGGTGTACTTTTTTAGGTCTCGCCTGAGCCAGCGCTTAGCGCTGCCCTGGCCGAGACATTTAGTAAGTGGGTTTTTGAAGTGCTACCAGAGAGGCTTTTGCTGGCCTCCAGCTTGCGTTCACGATGGCGTGCACGCGTGCAGTTGCCATCTGGGTGTTCTCTAATGGCTCCTCTGCGCACACTACCCCCTGCCTTCTCAGAGGCGCCATCTGGCTTTCCTCTCGCTCGGACAAGCGCTTTAATGCCCCCTCCCCCACCACAGATCACGTCACCACTGCTTCTGCATTTGCCTGTGTTTTGTCAGCAGACGAGGAGTTTTTACATTGCTCATTTTCTTTCTTTGCATCAGAGAAGCGCAATGGTGCAAAAGGCAATGTATCTTTTGAATTAAAGGAACAGATCACGTCACCATTGCATCTGCATTTGCCTGTGTTTTGTCAGCAGACGAGGAGTTTTTACATTGCTCATTTTCTTTCTTTGCATCAGAGAAGCACAATGGTGCAAAAGGCAATGTATCTTTTGAATTAAAGGAAGCCGAAGCAGAGTCTACACATGTTCCTGTTTTACAGACACTGCGCGCACTACCCCCTCCCTTCTCAGAGGCACCATCTGGCTTTCCTCTCGCTTGGACAAGCGCTTTAATGCCCCCTCCCCCACCACACATCACGTCACCACTGCATCTGCATTTGCCTGTGTTTTGTCAGCAGACGAGGAGTTTTTACATTGCTCATTTTCTTTCTTTGCATTAGAGAAGCGCAATGGTGAAAAAGGCAATGTATCTTTTGAATTAAAGGAAGCCGAAGCAGAGTCTACACATGTTCCTGTTTTACAGATATTCATTAACAGGCGGCCCTTATCTGCCTATAGGATTTGAGACATCCTACCTGCCCCCTATTTAGTCTGCATACTCTTGTCTCCGTTATCGGCATCATAACAGGCTGCATTCTTGTCAGCCCCAAGGCCACCACGGACGCTTACAGCAAAGAGTTAAACAGTCAACAAGCCAATACAATGGGCTAGGTTTGTCTCTGCTTAAATGCATTCATTTTAAAGTCTCGCTAAGTACATAGTCTGTCAAACATCTTCCCCTTCTCGCTCAGCCTTGCACAAGCTTGTCGCTGTGCAGAAGGCAGCATAATGCATATCTATCTGTGCCTAGAGTGTAATTATCTACACAGCGGGATGTACAGATTAAATTCAAAACTCGTCTAAGCATCACTCAGCACAACCACAGCATCACTCTGCACCACCACAGCATCACTCAGCACCACCACAAAATCACTAAGCACCACCTCAACACCACTAAACACCACCTCAGCATCACCAAGCACCACCACAACACAACTCAAC
Source organism: Calotriton arnoldi (assembly GCA_963921515.1). Classification (NCBI taxonomy): domain Eukaryota; kingdom Metazoa; phylum Chordata; class Amphibia; order Caudata; family Salamandridae; genus Calotriton; species Calotriton arnoldi. The sequence continues at coordinate 42,689 of CAWUFW010016485.1, forward strand.
ACCACCTCACCATCAATAAGCACCACCACCACAGCATCACTAAGTACCACAACAGCATCACTAAGCACCACCACAACACCACTCAGCACCACAACAGCATCACCTCAGCATCACCAAGCACCACAACATCACTAAAGCACCACAACAGCATCACTCAGCACCACCTCAACACAACTCAACACAGCCTCAGCATCACTAAGCACCACAACACAACTCAGCACCACCACAGCATCACCACAGAATCACTCAGCACCACCACAGCACCACCACAGCATCACTCAGCACCACTAAACACGACCTCAGCATCACCAAGCACCACCACAACACAACTCAACACCACCTCACCATCAATAAGCACCACCACCACAGCATCACTAAGTACCACAACAGCATCACTAAGCACCACCACAGCACCACTCAGCACCACCACACCACCACCACAGCATCACTCAGCACCACTAAACATGACCTCAGCATCACTAAGCACCACAACCACAGCACCACTAAGTACCACAACAGCATCACTAAGCACCACCACAACACCACTCAACACCATCTCAAGCATTAGCATAGCCAATAGGTCTCGCCTTTGGGGCCTTATAAGTGTTTAACCATGCAACAGTTAATGTAGTTGGACCAAGGATATTATGCTGCATAACTAAATACTTATAAGGTCCCAAAAGCGAGACCTATTGGCTATGCCAATGCTTGTTATACAAGCCCGGGAGGTCAAAATGTCAGATCAACGGGTCTTACAAAATGTGAAAAGATGGTATACTCTACCCTTCTAGCAGTACCCTAATGTTCCCTCCAGCAATTCCTTCGATCCGATGACCATCTATCAATAAATGAGGTGGCATTCTTGCTGTACCAGCAAGCAGCGGAGTTGGTGCATGAGCAGAAAAATGCATAGGGGTGCTATTCACTGTACTTATTGATTCCCAATAGGGACAGCAGTCAGAGCATCAGGCCTTCACATCATGCTGACATAGGGCTCACAATCTGAACGGTCATGATGAATTTTCAGACTCCACACAATGTGGTCATAGGGGTAGATTTCTGACATCTTCCAGCATGTTTCAAATCTCATTTTGAGATTATGAAGCACAGCAAATCAAGTTTAAATGCCAGAACATGTTTTGAATTCCTGACTGAGGCACAGAAATGCGGAGCTGGAGATGATGGGCAAGATGCACCATTTATGTTGTCGTGCAATACCGTTAAGGCACAAAGGAACATAAACCGCACTGCTTAGTAGACTGAATGTGTAAACAGTTTCTGGGGACCAAGCCTGAGTCCGGGCTATATCAAAGTTAAGAAATCTACAAAGGAAACAGCATGTTTTAGAAGCTTTTTTCTTGAAAAATCCATCACGGACAAACAGAATTGCTACAACAATCTCAAGAAATGTGTTATTTAATGTACAGGTAATGTGCCTTTTTGAGCACTTTTTTACTGGTAAAAAGGATATTGAGAATTGTTTTAAGTCTGAAGGTCGGAATAAAATCCAGATTTATAAATGCAGAGTTAAGAAGTCGACCAAGTAGGTCATCCACGTTGTAGAAATGTTGCTTCATTGACTGCGCGGCAACACCCAAAATAGCGAAGCTAGAATTAGAAAAAGGTTTTAGGTACGTAGAAATAATCTGTGTATTTAACGGTCATCTTTGTTCCAGATTTCTAAAAAAGTAAACAAATATGACAACAAAATAATGTTCCAAATTGTGTTTTATATAAAAAGCAACAATATTTTACATTTTCAAAATTAGTATATTAAAAAAATGCCAAAATTGTGTGACCTGAAAACCAATTATCACCATAACATCACGTATGTAAGAACGTCAATTTGCAATAGGTAATTACCTATAAATCTAGTTCTCCATCACAGGTATTCTATGTAAGTAAAATTGAGAGATCCTAAGAACTCCCACTAATATGCAGGTTCACATGATAAGTAACTGTGTATTTTGGTCTAATACTGCCGTAGAGGGCTTTTTGTGGCATCATAAACCACGATGCTGATGGCCCAGTGGTTCGTAAATGTCACCATCAACCCCACGATGGCAATGTAGGACCACATTACAGCTAGTACCCATTATGTAATGTATGCATTATAGGTTTATTTTGGGGTAGTTAGCTTTAAAAAGCTAAAAGCTGTTTTCTTTTAAGTGCAGATAACAATGGGTATTAATTGCAATTAGAATGTCTAGGTTTTGTTTATCTTTCTTGAACGGAGACATCAGTGGATTAATGCACCTCTGACTTCAGTGCTCACTGCATAATTATGGATTTAAGACATCTGCCACATCATTTACAAAAAATTTGCAGATTACACCAAAATACTGTTTTAGTTCAAATGGATAAAACTAACGCTGCCAGAGAAAGTGCCATATAATTTAGATAACCTTGCTGCATAACTTGGTGCAGCATAATCCTAGCGGCCCTGACAATGTTTAAGCTCTGCAGAGTGACTTGGGAGCTGTAATTATAATGATGCAATCTGTATATCACAGGTAACTGTCCCTATTTATTTTTAATATTTCACGGTTTCCTTTGATATATGGGTTTTATACAACTATTTGGTGCAATATAAGCACCAAAACGATATATATATATTTTCCAAGTTCCTCGTCTCACACACGCCTCCCTTGACTCAGGAAAAAGACGATGCGGACCCGATTTGCTGGTGCTATATTTTATTATGAGCCCTGCACCAACCGCCATTACGCGTTTCGGCCTTCCAAAGGCCTTGATATATATATATATATATATATATATATATACATACATACATACATACATACATACATACACATATATATATATATATATATGATACTTTCTCAAAACACGGCAAAATGCACCTCAGAGGCAGTGCTCGGCTTCCGCCAGTGTCACCACCCTAAAAAATGACTCTCTACAACCTCCTCTTCAAAGAAAGGCGCCGGCACACTTCACAGTGCAAATTTAATCGAAAATCTGTGTTTTGACAGACGCTCAATGCGTTTCGGCAAGCATGTAGTCTTGGTCACAATTACAAGCACTATTTTGAGTTCCCTTTAAAAACACCACATGACAATACCGCCTATCATCATATTGTCAATTACCGGATGTAAATACATGAATTCATTTTACCCCCAGAAAAGATCCCAGATTGACCTAACTTAAAAAAAATTACCGATTGTGTTCTTTCAAATAACAATGCCTATCTTTCAATCACAAAATTCATTGGTCACAATTAATGAAACAATTAATATAAGAGTCATGACAAATGTAAAAGTTACTTACCTTTGGTAAAGCTATATCTGGTAGAGACACAGTCTAGCCGCAGATTCCTTAACGTTGAATTCTCCCCAGGTGCCAGACTGACTCTGGAAATTTTTCAGCTGTACCTCTGCACGCCGGGGGACGGCGTTGTACAGCTCTGCGGTGACATCGTCTCTGGATATGACATGAGTGGAGCCATATAAGTCCCCGCTGGTGCGCGGACGTCAGTTTCTTCTGTGAAACCTTCCGCACCAGAATGTGGAGGCATTACAGAAACCGGTTGTGGAAACAGTGTGGCAAAAAAGATCAAAAATCTTTGAAACAATAAGGAAGAAGAAACATTAAATGGTATGTTAATACCAGACATGGATTTTGAAGAAACCCCCAATAAAATCAATGAAACACTGGGCTACATGAAACCCTGTGCCCTGGTGAATAACCTCCATATGAGGGAAGACACTATACACTCTACAGACCGTCCAATAGACCAACACAAACAACAACACCAGGCTGTTTGTTGAACCACACCTTTATGTGAGATATTGACAGTACCAATGTCAAGGAATGATGATACCAAGAAGACTTTCATAGAAAGAACAAATAAATTAATATTGCTCATTGGTGTGTCATCCAGAGTGAAATAGAAAACACACCCTCACTCTACCAACCACACACATTTGGAACTGGATGGTGATACAAGATTTAAACAAAAACTAAGTGATCAGGGCAAACGGTTTGTTTAGCCCCAACATAGATTGAGATAGTGATCACTGGTATATAAACCCAGAACTGAAGGGGTATAACCTTTACCTCAAAGGTCATTCACAGAGCAAGGAGGATGGGCAGGGCGTTAAGGAATCTGCGGCTAGACTGTGTCTCTACCAGATATAGAGTTACCAAAGTTAAGTAACTTTTACATCACATAGAGACATCTATCAGCGGATTCCTTAACTTTGAATTAAATACCATAGCTATACCCCACTGGAGGAGGGTCTGCAAACGAACCCTACAAAAGCTCTCAAAGAGAACTAGCCGGTCAAAACTAACAACCAACCAAGTGTATGTAGGAATAGCAGAAAAAGAGCTTGGCTCTTATTAGAAACTATGATCACTGTCATAGAACACATAAATTAAAAAAACACCTTAATGGTCCAAGAGAATCGGCCCTTGAAGGAAAAGGGTCTAAAACCCCTGATGAACCATCTGTCACAAGACAGACATTAACCCCTGTCCCCCAAAGGAGCATGAAAACTAGATGACCAAAAAGGGCAAATGCATGATAAAAGTCATATAATCTGCATTGTTCATAACAATAAAGAATCAAAGAAAGAACTGTCCTGATAAAATCCTAAAACAGGACTTTCAGAACTCATTTCCCCAAGGGAAAGATAAACAACAACACCTCCTTAGTTTAAATAATTTAGTTTGGACAAAATGAATATTCAGATTTCATCCTATGCACCAATTGCATAACATCTTACCATAAAGCTTCATATATAGACAAATATATATATATAGACAAATATATATATATATGCAAAAACAGAAGCAGAGAACTCTGGGTAGTTCTCAAGTTTAGGTGGAAAGCAGCTCCAGTAAGAGCACTCTCAACACCAGCGACACTCTAAATTTGCTCACCTCAAATGTCTGTTTTTCTATCAAAGTTTTTAAGCATAGGATTAGCGCAGTGCTATCCACGCCGAGATAGAAAGGGACAAAGTCTTTTGCCATTTTTACAGCAAAGTCTTTAAGCATAGGATTAGCACAGTGCTATCCCTGCCGAGCTGTAAAATGGCCAAAGCCTTTTATCACTCCAGGCACAGTATTACAGCTTTGGATTGGTAAAATACCATCCAAGCCAACCTGAAATGAATAAAAGCAACCCCTGACACGTGTTTCGCTCTCGTTAGAGCTCTTCAGAGAGGTATAGCTTTGTCTAGACACAAGGGAGCACCCAGTATAAGTCAAAACAAAACCCTTTCAGGCATAGAGTGACGAATAAATTATGCAAAAACAGAAGCAGAGAACTCTGGGTAGCTCTCAAGTTTAGGTGGAAAGCAGCTCCAGTAAGAGCACTCTCAACACCAGCGACACTCTAAATTTGCTCACCTCAAATGTCTGTTTTTCTATCAAAGTATATATATAGGTAATTATTGGGACTGAACAAATTATTTGTACAATTGTTTAAAATGATTGCTTATTTATTTAATTGTTCCAATCTGGCTTTCTCAAGCTGTTGATGTTTTTGCTCTCTATGACCAGCAGAGTATTTTGTTTAGATCTATGGTAATGGGTGACAGACTAACAAAAGGGTTTTTTTTCATTGTAATTATATGCACTATAAATAGACATCATTGGTCCTAGCGTGTCATGTGATCAAGGCCGTGGTAACACGGCCGAAACGCGTCATGCTGGTTTGCACGGAATAAAGAACACTGCTTAATTACTTCTTGGCACGTTGTGGTCTGTACCTGCGTCCGAGTTGACAGGACTGTGGTGCTGTGTATATATATATATATATATATATATATATATATATATACAAACAAATGTATCACCAGATACTCCGATTGACCCAGCAATTCACAGAATTCCACTGGCCAATAACTACTGCCAGAACGCAAGAACGTATAAAGCTTGCCTCCGCATGGCCTTCAGTGCCATAGTCCGACAGACTGAACACAATTTCCAGCCCTGAATAAGCTCAAACACCAAGGCAAGCGAGAAAGAGAACCAACTGCATCTCTGATTAAAACCTTTTAGTTTTCTCTTTAAAAAAAAACAAATGTGTAACACATATAATACAGTCATGTATACACTGTATACATAAGGACTAACCAGTTCCTACAAGCACTTTCCAATAATATTGAAAAAATGTAACGCACTTAAAAGTGCAGTTTCAAAATATCGTATAAAATAAACCCTTGTCAACAGGCACATACGACACCTGTGAAACAAGACAATATAAAAAAACAACACACTCTGAAATGAGAGGTTCTGCAAAAATACACAACTCAGAGAGAAAAAAGGGGTACTACGTCAGCACTACAACACCGTAGGTGACTTGCCATATGAAAATGCTGTCTGTCAAAAGGTGGCCTAAAGAATTGACACCACAAGAAAAAACCGTTATGATTCCTTACGAGATGAGAAATGCTGAAAGTAACAAGTATATCCTCTCCAGAAGACAGGAAATGTGGATCAGACAGAACCATGCATATCAAGATCATAGGAAAAAAAAAAGCCTATTTTAGAATAGTCTCCATGACTTTCATGGATGATTACCAACCAATAAACGGTCTTGAGACAAGCCGGACCAACCTGTGCATCACAAACCTTTGGCTGCTAATTTACTGCACCACAAAATGGAGCAGAGATAGGGATTGCCTGCATTTGAGCAAATATTAATGGCTACACTAGACACTGTTCCTTTACCCTAAAGGAAGATTCACAAGCAAATAGCATGCAAAAGCATGCAAAGTATATACTCTGGACTAGAGCAATGCTTCAACTTGCTCAATCTCTTCAAAGAATTGAAGCACTCATAATAAATACGTAGTCCGCTCAAGAAGAGAAAACAAACTGCACTAAATAAACTGGTTAAGAAAACAACCAGAGTAGCGTGTAAATGTAACAGAACCCCCCCGAGAGGGTATCACAAGAGGAAAGAGCAGTTATTAGCTCACTACCATAGTCCTTAAGAGAACATAAAACGAAGTCCAATAAGGACTAAGCTGTATATCAGAGAGATCTATAGGATAGAAATAGACTACAAAAGTAGTATTTCTGAAGAGCTATACAATAGCAACCCAATACTCCACGTAGAGTAAGTCACATACCCAATATGGGGTATAGCCTCTTGAGACTAAGCTCTTCATCAGAGTAAAATGAAGAATAAATCGCCAGCTACACAGCTGTAAATACCATCCGGAGATTAAAAAGTCAAATCCGGAGACAAATCTTCTCATTATATGCAAAAAGTAGTGCTTAACTCTTCAACACTGCAAGACATAGCAGAGGGAGGAGATAATCCTTAAACATAAGAACCACAGCCATGAATACATAAGAAATAAACAAAAGACACGAAAAAGTCAAATTACAAATGGCCAGCAATGAGGCATTGTACCGCAAAATCAGCATGGCTGTCAAATAAACAGGCTCCATCAAAGGGCAAGTCTTTCAAACTCTCCCAAACATTATCAGGAAATCTCGACTCGCGCAACCAAACATGTCTACAGAGAGCAATTGATTGAGCCATAGCTCTGCCGATTGAATCTGTTGTGTCCATCGCCGATTTAATATTACATTTTGCCATCTCACGCCCATCCTGCACAAGCTGAGAGAGTTCATCCCTGACTCCTTTAGGAAGGGATGGAAGCAGTTGGTTGACAGAGCCCCACAAATTATAGGAAGCCCTTCCTAAGACACAAGATGTGTTCAACGACCTCAAGGCCGAACTAGTCGATGCAAAGATAGTCCGGCAACACATCTCCAACCACCTAGACTCTCTACCTAGCGGAAGCAAGGGCGAAACCTCCAAACTTGGCGAAGTTGTAGCAGTTTGCACAACAAACCCATTAGTAGTAAAGAGTCGAGAAAGACAAGTAGGGTCGTCCGGAGCACGACGATGATGCAAAATGGCATGATCAACAGAAATACCAGACATCGGCTTTGCCCAAGTACTCAGGAGAATGTCATACAGAGACTCTCCATAAGGTAATAAAGGTTCAACACCTGTGACACCCTTAAGAAGCAGATCTAATAATGGATCAGCTGACAAAGTCACCGACGGAAGCTGCAATTTTAGTATTCAAGCAGCTCTCTTAATAGTCTCAACAAAAGCTGCACTAGCCCCCGTCGCCATTCGCGGCGGAAAAAGCAGATCATAGTTAGGAGACGGTTGCAGACTACTGTCTCCACCAAATGTCTCCTACCTGAGGCTGACCAAGACCAACCAAACGGTCGACGTCACCAGTATCTGCTGAGTCTTGCAATACTGAAGAAATAGCAACATAACCAGTTTAATCCTCAATTTGTAAAGTAGAAGGTGCAGGAACTGCAGTGGCTATGAGCTGTGTCTCCGGCGCTGATCAACGTCGGTGCGGCGTTGTATCGACGTGCACCATGAATGGGGCCTCCGGTGTCGTGGCCACCTCATTCGACGCCACTGACGTCACAACGGGAAGCCGCACTGGGCTGTGTCCCGACGTCGTAATGACTCCAAGTACGGAGTCGAGGTCCACGACCAGCGCTAAGTGCGAACCCGCCCGTGTGCTCCCGATCAGAGTCCCCTCAACCTCTTTTGGGCCCGATAGGCGCACCAGGGAGAGGTGTAGACCCAAAGGAGGATTGCAGAGTATGAAAATATGCCTGCACCTGGGTCATAGTCGCCCTGGCTCCAGGATAAGGAGGGAGGCTTGGGGTTGACTCCTGCGCTACATCCTCCGGTAAGGAACGGGAAGAACCAGTAACGGCGTCACAACTTCGTAAGGTCGAAGACCTTCGTGACCGCGACCCCTTCCGATGGGATTTCCGTAACTTGCATGAGCGACGCATACGGAAACAGATCCTGGAACGGTCCACGGAGGAACTTCAGAGCGGGAAGGAGATAGACATTGCCTAGACTGCGATCAGGAGAGCCGTGCCGTCAGCAACTTCATTATTCGCCTTTCCTGCAAGGACTTAGGCTTCAGCCTCTTACAGGCGTCGCACTCCTCACACCACATATAGATGGAATGCGGATCCATAGCCGACATCTGTCGAGTACAGGTCTTGCATGTCTAAAAACCCGAAGGCATAGGCAGACTGTTCCCAGACGCAAAAAGGCACTGTAGTAGGCCAAAAACAGAAGGCCCGAGAAACCGCTTCTCTGGATCTGCGTTGCAGCGCAGAAAAGAAGAAACTGAAGTCTGTGCGCCAGAGGGGACTTATATGGCTCCACTGACGTCATATCTGGAGACGACATCACCGCAGAGCCGTTCGACAATGTCCCCCGGCACGCAGAGGTACTGCTGAAAAATTTCTGGATCCAGTCTGGCGCCAGGGGAGAATTCAAAGTTAAGGAATCTGTGGCTAGATGTCTCTATCAAATAAATATTACTGAATACTACAAACGTGATCATTGTTGACTTAAAAGTGTACATCATAACTCAACAAATATTTTTGCAGGGAAATAATGCAACAAAATGCTTATCGTAGTTGGAATTCCAGTCAATCATCTTTCCTTCATGCAAGGAAGCGATTTAGAGTTATTGTCGTGACTAGGTGTGAAAACTGCAAACAAAATCAGTTAAAAGCAAATTAGGATTATTCCAACACAGAATTGAACACTAATTTTCCATATTGAGGAGTGTACTATTATCGCACAAGTTACTTACCTTTGGTAACAATATATCTGTTTGTTGCAGTACCACATGGCGGTGGTGTAGTCCGTGAACACCTGCACTACTCTCCCCTTGACAGAGGGAAGGAATGCCTTCAGTGCAAGTCGGATCGCCCGGAGCTCCAGAAGGTTGATATGGAGCCGGGACTCCGCCGGAGACCAGAGGCCTCTGATCTCTGCCTCTCCCATGTGGCAGCCCCATCCCAGGAGGGACGCATCCGTCACCACTGTGTACTCCGGTTGGGGAAGGGAGAGGGATCTGTCATTGACCCAAAGCCGGTTTGTGAGCCACCACTGCAATTGATGAGCAATGCCCTCCGAGATCTAGACGCACTCGGACAGGTTCCCCTGATGCTGCGCCCACTGGAACTTCAGGTCCCACTGCAGAGCCCGCATATACCATCTGGCATGATCGACCAGCAGGATGCAGGAGGCCATGAGGCCCAGCAGCCTCAGGGTCATCCTGACCGAAACCCAGGATAGAGGCTGAAAGATTGGAATCAGAGCCTGAATATCCTGGACTCGCCGTTCGGGAGGTAAGATCCGAAACTGCACTGTGTCCAGAACCGCTCCAATGAAGAGGAGCTTCTGAGAGGGAATCAGGTGCGACTTCGGCACCTTGATGGAGAACCCCAGCAAATGCAGGAGGTCGGCCGTAGTCTGGAGGTGGGAGTCGACTGCATGGGGAGAGCCCGCCTTCAACAACCAGTCGTCTAGATAGGGGAAGACTGGAACCCCTGATCTGCGCAGATGAGCTGCGACCACTGCCATCACTTTCGTGAACACCTGAGGGGCACTGGTAAGGCCAAAGGGGAGCACGGTAAACTGAAAGTGCTCATGGCCTACCGTAAACCGTAGGTAACGCCGGTGGGCCAGCAGGACGGGAATATGGAAATATGCATCCTGCAGATCCAACGCAACCATCCAGTTTCCAGGGTCGAGGGCAGACAAGACCTGAGCCAGAGTTAACATCTTGAACTTCTCCTTCCGGAGGAAGCGATTGACGTTCCGAAGGTCTACGATAGGACGCAGGCCCTTGTCCTTTTTGGGCACCAGAAAGTAGTGGGAGTAGCAACCACGTCCTACTTCTGGCGCAGGAATGCGCTCGATGGACCCCTTGGCCAAGAGGGCCACAACTTCCTGTTGGAGAAGTGCCAAATGATCCCCCGACATGCGGTGGTACTGGGGTGGCATGGCTGGAGGGGTAGTCTCGAAGGGGAGGGAGTAGCCCCATCGGACTATTTGTAAAACCCACCTGTCCGTAGTGATGGTGCGCCAGTGGGGGAGGTGATGGCGAATCCTGCCGCCCACTGGCGTTTGATGGGCTTGAAAGACCGGACTAGGAAGGTTTGGAGGCAGTGGTGGCCGGGGTAGAGGTGGACTGACCCGCCCGCTGGCCCCCTGACCCGCCACGGCGGGTTCCACGTCCGCGCTGAGACTGTTGCTGCGCAGGCCTGTGTCTCTGAAGCGAACGTGTAGGGGCGCCCCTTCCGTGGCCACGAAAGGAGCGAAATTCAGAAGGCGGAGGAGGTCGAGTGCATCATTAAAAGGCAGCAGAGGTAGCCGCCGGCTGAAGCACTTCTGTCAGGAGGTTAGTCTTGACGGCCACTGTAGGGAGTTGGAGGTGGAGAGCCTCCGCCGCCCTACGCAACACCACAGCATAGCGTGTACCCTCCTCCGTAGCCACAGTAGGAGGAGATAGCATGCCAAGGACACGAGAGGTGTCAAGACCACTGGCATCCCAATTCTTCTGCCCAGTCCGGGTCATACTCACACTGCGCTGAGAGAGGGTCCTCAGACCCCTCCCCTTCCTCCCCTTCCTCCGAAGGCTGATGAACAGGCCGAAAATAAGGAGGCTGGACATAGGGGTAGAAAGGCCCCATCGGCGTCAGAATCGGTGTCGAGCGACGCCGTTCCGGCGCCGTGTCCACTTCAGGGCTGAAACTGGGAGCGACGTCGTCCGGGGGCACGGGCGACGTCGGAAGTGCAGCAGGTGGGGTCGATGGAGGTGTCACTAGGTCAACCGGCGTCGACCGGGATCCAGGCCTGGATCCTTGGGGACCCTGCGACGCCGGAGACGACCGCGATGCCGGGGCCACCGACAATGCAGAGCGAGGGCCCCCAGTCGGTCCCGCGGGGCCTGAAGGCCCGCCGGCGGGGCCAGACGGCCCAAAGAGGCGGGCCATGGCTGGGAAATTCCTGCAGCTGGGCCGGAGTCGCCGACGGACCCGGGAAGGGCGGGTAGGCCGACGGCGACTGAGTAGGCTCCGCGGGAGTGGCACCACCCGCACGTCGCGCGAGGGGAAGTCAGAGAGCGATGGCGCTTCTTCGACTTCTTGTGCTTCGTCTTACCTGACCCCGAGTGTGAAAACTTCGATCCCGACGATCGATGGTGATTGCTCCGCGACCGGTCCCTCGACCTCCCACGGGACCGGGACCTTGAACGGCGTGGAGCCGACTGCCGGACTTCCAGCAACTTCCGGGACCGCTCCCGCAAAGTCTTCGGCGCCATGGCCCGGCAGTCGGGGCATGACTTGGGGTCGTGGTCGCGCCCCAGGCAGTAGAGACACACGCAGTGCGGGTCTGTCACTGACATCATACGATGACAATACCCGCAGGACTTGAAACCGGGCATCCCTACAGCACCAGGAGTCGATCAACTCGAAAAAATATAGACAAAAGCCTCGAAAAACTCAGTCAAAAAGTGACTGGGGGTACCGCTCTCTCCGGATCTGCGCTTGCTGGCGCGGAATAAGAAAGAACTGACGTCAGCGCGCGAGGGCGGCGTCTAAGTAGCTGCCGCAACGTCATCTCGGGGACCACGACGCAAAAGAGGGACGCGGAGCCACACAACACCACCTTCCGATGCGCAGGGGTACTGCTGACGAAAACTTTCCGGATCCAGTCTGACGCCTGGGGGTAATTCTAAGGTAAGGAATCTATCACTAACGTGTTTCTTTCAGATATTAAAATTCATAGATGTACAAATAGGTACTTATCCACGTTCGATCCATTAGGCTCCTTCGTGTCGAATTGCAAAATATATCTGCATTCCTTCCTTCTAAGGGCCTTCTAAGGGCTTTTTCTCCTGCTCCACCTCTCATTGTATGTGGGATTCCATCTACAACGCTATATTCTAGTAATGATTTGTTGCCCTTGTGTATTGACCAAAAGTGTCTAGCAACAGAATACTTGCTATCTGTGTTCAATAGCTCGAAGATGTTGTAGTATCCTTTTCTATACAGGTAATTTTGTGCCCCAATGTACATTCTTTGACAAGGACAGGTTAATAATTATACCACATGGATATCCTCATAGAGGGGCGTGGCTACGGAGCTGAAGATGGCGGTCGCGTGAGCTCGGAGCTCCGCACCAGCCGTGACGAATATCCTGATAAACGGAGATCCTGTCCGCGTCTGGGGGTCCCCCCCCTACACTATCTGAGAGGGCAGCCCGGGGGTGTCTGGCGCTGCGGGTGAATGCCGGAGCTCCGGCGGGCGGTATAGCTTGCCGATCCCACGCTGTGAGGGAGGAGGAGGGAAGATGGCGGCCGGAGCGAGATAGCGGACCTGCGCCACTGATCTGGTGGCCCACTCCTTGGCGGCTCTGGTGTGCCCGGCGGAGGCCCCGTGGCCCCTGGAGATACCTGGAGACACACTGACCCCCTTCCCCCCCTGTGCCTGGCGAAGCTGAGGCCGTGCCGTGGGAGCGCCGGGACGCTGCCCGGAGCACTGACGAAGGGCCGCATTGGGGGACCGGAGGCACGAGACATGGATCACCCTTCGACATCCGGGGGAATGAGTTGCCCAGACCCCGCTGGGCTGTAGGAGGTGAGGAAGTGTTGAGTTCGCCTTCCTGGGGTGCTTGAACCTGATCTGCGGGGGCCCCGAGAGTTGAGCTGCGGGGACGAAGAGGCGGGGATACCCGGCGGCAAGCTCCCGATCGGTTATTTGGACTACTGTGCGGTGGGGGCTGCGGAGGGGGCCTGGACCCTGCTCCTGCGGTGTGCTGAGGTGAAGCTGCGGACGACAGTTGGGGGCGCTGAAGTTGTGGCGGGGCCGTTGGGCCGGCCTGGTTGTCCTGCGAGAGTGGCTCTGGTGCGCTGTATGAGGGGAGAACTGGAGGCCCTCTATCGGCTGCCTCGGATGCCGCCTGGCTGCGAATCACATGGACGGAGCTGACTCGCAGGGGGAACGACGCACTCGACTGCCGAGCTAGTGCAACTGGACATACTTGGGCCGGACAGGGGAGTACCGAGGACTGGTGCATAAGAGCAGGCAAGGTGAGAGACAATTACTTTGTGCTGTCCCAGCGCAGTGGGACCCTGCCTTCCTACGCAGCTGGTGCCTTTATTTGTGCTGGGTCGTCCTAACATCTGCCCCGGTCATGCGTTAACCTGCAAAGTACATTACTCTCCTTGTCTTGGAGGCTGGCTGGCTGGCCCTGCGGGACCGCGGGGAGCCGGAGAGAGAGGTCACACCCGGGGTGCGGCGAACTGGACCTGAGAGTGGAGGAAGTGGGAGAGCCAGCGTGTTACCAGCTGGGCTGCGTGTTGGAAGGGCACGACTCCTTGGGGGCGGTGGCCGAGCCCTGCCCGCAGAGAGCAGGCCGAACGAGATCGGAGGTGGTGCTACACGCTGTGCTGCCAATGGGTAAGCCCAGGGGAAAGCAGGGGGGCCCTCCCTCGGAGCACGAGGACGGCGTCCCGGAGTCCACCCCCGCGGAGCAGGGAGGGGAAGCGATTGAAGTCCCGCTTCAGCAGCAGTACGCCAAGATCCTGGAGGCTATCGCCGACACTAAAGCGACGCTGCACCAGGACATTAGTACGGTGGCAGTGGGACTGGGCCTGCTGCGAGCGGAACATAGCAAACTCTCTGGTAGGGTGAAAACCGTGGAAGAGTCACTGGAGGAGCTCGCACCAGCACAGAAGGCCCTCGCTGCGAAAGTGGAAGACCTCTCTGATAGAATGGTGGTGATGGAGCGCAGGGCGGAGGACGCGGAAGGGCGTAATCGCCGCAATAATGTGCGGGTGGTGGGGCTACCGGAAGGCAGTGAGGGACGAGACATGATATCCTACCTGGAGAAATGGTTGAAGGACGTGGTAGCGCCGGAGGGCCTCTCGCAGTTCTATACTCTGGAAAGGGCCCACCGTGTGCCCAACAGACCACCGGCGCCGGGGAGACCACCGAGACCGGTGGTGGCCAGAATCCTCCATTTCCGTGATCGAGACCTTCTACTCCAGAAAGCTCGCACTAATGGGCCATACACGGTTGAGAACTGCAGAGTATCCCTGTTCCCAGACTACACTTGGGAAGTGCAGCGACGGCGTGCCTCGTTTTTGGAGGTCAAGCGTACGCTCCGAGAGGAGGGTATATCCTATTCCCTGATGTTCCCGGCTAAATTGCGGATCGCCCTAGATGGGAAAACATATTTTTGCGACGATCCCGCGGCGGCCTGGGAATGGATGGAATCATACAGAACGGAGGGACACACTAAGGCTACCCCCCGACAATCTGCTGATACTAAGCAGGCCTCTGGAAAACGGTCACGGAGAAGGCAGCGCCAACGGTACGCCAAGAGGCCTAGCCCATCAGGCACAGCAGCAGAAAGAGCGAAGGCACTACAGGCAGTGACGGAGATAGCGCAGAGTGGTACCTCGACACTTGAGAGAGGGTCGAACTCGCACCATGACACTGGTAGTTCCGGCTCGGATGCCTCGCAGAGTGAACTCAGGAGTGTACCAGTGGTTACGCCACAGACAGCGGACACCTTCTTTGGCTGAGTGAATGCGTATTTGTCCTCCTGTCTTCTCTTCCCCACCACCCCCTCTCCCCCCACCCCCCGGGCTCTGGTCCTCTTCTTTCTTCCCCTTTTTCAGCTAGATCTCCCCGCTTTCGCTTGTCCCCTGTTTTTCTTTGTCCCTTTTTTTTTTTTTTTTTTTTGCCATTAGGGCTCTGGGTACTGGGGTCAGTTACTACGGCGGTTAGCCCTATACGGCATGTGGACTACCTCTTTTGCTGGGGCGGCGGGGGTGGGGGCTCCTGGACCCGGGGGGGAACCGGACTTTCTGGCTGTTCCGCCATGCGGACCGTAGTGCCAACCAACTAGCCACTAACAAGTTCGGGTCACGCTCCCTAGTAGGTCCTTCGTTGGTTCCTAGGACCTAGTTCTTTTGTCATAGGATTGTACTATGCACTGGTTTTGTGAATTTGGGCAGCTGACCGTTGTCAGTCCGCTCACGGGTGTGGGAGTTCATGTTTTGGGGTTATTATTTACTACCAGGAGGGCGATGCCGATTTTCGGTGTTGTGAACATGGGTGGGACTCAGGGCATGTATCCTAACATGGTTAGATGGCGCCACCAGTAGTTAGAGCAGGCGAGTTTAAACTTCTCACCTGGAACATACGAGGTATGGGGTCACCTGCTAAACGATATACCATCTTTAATTACCTACGCCGCAGAGGGGTACATGTGGCGCTGCTGCAGGAGACCCATCTCACGGAAACAGAAGCGGGGAGGCTGACGCGTCGGTGGAGGGGGCAGCTTTATGCCACTACTTACTCTGCATTTGCGAAAGGGGTGTTGGTGTGGATTCGCCCAGGTGTTCCCTTTCAACTTACTCGGAAATGGATAGATGCAGAGGGACGGTTTGTTATTTTACTTGGGAAACTGGCCGGTAGGGAGATAACGATAGGCAATGTGTACGCCCCCAACAGGGATCAGATCCCTTTCCTAGAGAAGCTGTCTGGGATCTTGGCGGGAGTGGACAATGACACCTTAATCCTGGGAGGGGATTTTAATTGTGTGCATAATGTTGATTGTGATAGATCTACTCCCCCGCTGCGTGGTACGCTCGCATCTACTACAGCACAGGGTCTCAGACGGTGGGTGGAAGGTTGGGGATTGGTGGACATATGGCGACTTCAGCACAATCGGCAGAGAGTGTACTCCTATTATTCCCACCTGTATGCTCTTCACACACGGTTGGACATGTTCTTTTGTTCCGCCACACTTACTCACCTGCTTTCCGGGACTGAATATTTGGGACGAGCTATATCCGATCATAGCCCCTTGCTCATGCAGTTTACCCCTACCCCCGACAGGACTCCCATCCCGTCCTGGAGATTGGATTCCAAGTTGTTAGAGGATGAGGGGTTCAAACAGATATTAGCGGCTGCATTGGTTAACTACTTCTCTAGCAATCAAGGCACAGCTAGCTCTCCATTAGTGGAATGGGAAGCTTTCAAGGTGGTCACTAGGGGGCAATGTCTGGGACAAACGGTGGGACTCCGACGTGTAATTACTGGGGAGCTGGAGCGCATAGAGCAACGACAACAAGCGCTGGACGGGGAGCTGGCGGCAGGCTTGGCGGTGCAGGATGAGATAGCGGAACTTAGGAGTGGCTACAATAACACCTGGGACAGGTTACGGATCCTAGACTTTACTAATTACAGGGTGCATCAACACGAGGAAGGGGGCAGAGCTGGCAGATTGCTGGCTTGGTTGGTTAGACCTGAGACAAGAGGGACACCCATCCCGAGCATTGCAGCTCCTGGGGAGCAGGTGCTTTATTCTCCAAGCGCCATTAACGAATAGTTTCAAAGGTATTACGCCACCCTCTACGGGCAGCCGCGTGTGGTGCCGCTGGAAAGGATAGGGGCATACCTTGACACGATACAATTGCCAGGGTTGGGAGCGGATATCGAGGATTCCCTGGCGCTGTCAATCACAGTTGGGGAAATTAGATCGGCAATAAAAGGTATGGCACGGGGGAAGACACCGGGACCGGATGGCCTACCAGTGGACTTTTACTTGACATTTGTGGATATCGTGGCCCCCCACTTAGAGCGTCTATATGCGGCCTCTCTGGAGGCTGGGACACTTCCGCCCACTATTAGAGAGGCACTAGTAATCCCTTTGCCTAAAACTCAGACAGCACACCCCAAAGTGACGGACTTCCGTCCTTTATCCATGTTAAATAAGGACTTTAAAATTTTAAGCAAGGCGCTGGCTACCAGGCTCCTGCCGCATATGCAGCGCTTGATACATGCCGATCAGAATGGTTTTATACCCACACGCTCCACCTCTAACAACTTGCGCCGACTGTATAATGTCATGTTCCATCCCGACACCAGGACTTATCCGGATGCAGTGGTGATGTCGATTGACTTTGAGAAGGCTTTCGACTCCCTGAGCTGGGATTTTCTATTAATAACCATGGATAAGATGGCGATGGGTGAGGGTTGGGCAAATTGGGTGCGACTGTTGTACGAAGCACCGCAGGCGCGTGTCCGCACTG
The DNA here is from genome assembly GCA_963921515.1 of Calotriton arnoldi. Classification (NCBI taxonomy): domain Eukaryota; kingdom Metazoa; phylum Chordata; class Amphibia; order Caudata; family Salamandridae; genus Calotriton; species Calotriton arnoldi. The sequence goes on from CAWUFW010016485.1 coordinate 60,637, forward strand.
GCGCTATGATATCTGCGCCTTATAGTATATACAGGGGGACCAGGCAGGGGTGCCCGCTGTCGCCACTGCTGTTCGCCCTGGCCATGGAGCCATTGGCGGAACGCTTGTGGCAGGAGGGCGAGCGGCTGGGGATCAGACTAGATGAGACTCCTCACATCGTCTCGCTCTATGCTGATGATGTTCTGATTTACCTGAGAGACGGGCCTGAGGGGATTCCTAGGATCTTGCGGATACTGGAGGAGTTTGCTGAGCTTTCGGGCCTGCGAATGAATAAAGAGAAGACGCACGTCTTCCCGCTATGCCCTGACTTGCCGAGACCATTGACTCTCCCGATGGAATTTCATTGGTCTCCGGAGCTCTTCAAGTATCTGGGGGTCAAGATTTACCATACTCAGTCGGATTTGTTAGAGGGAAATCTGGGAGGGGCCTTGTGGAGCCTTCGGCAAAACGTGGCCTTCTGGCGCACGCTGCGGCTGCCTGTGATGGCAAGGGTGGCACTGTCCAAAATGGTAATGTTACCCCGTCTCCTATATTATTTTGTTAACTTGCCTGTCATTATACCGAGCAGCTGGTTTAAGCAGTTGGATTCGATCCTTAGAGACCTGGTCTGGGACGGAGGCCGTAACAGAGTGTCGCTCCAAACACTGCGCCTCCCGCTGCTGGGTGAGGGTCTGGGAGCCCCTGATTTTGAAGCGTATTATCTGGCGGGCCAATTGCAGTGGATGGCACGATGGCTGGATGGGAGAGGGTTGGCTACGCTCTTGCCTACTCCCCGTTCCGTGATTGGGATACTCTTGCCTAGGCTGCTTGACAGACACAGGAGGATCAAACCTATGGGTGTGCTGCTCTCAGTAGCCATAGCTTGTTGGGACAGGACGGTGAAAAGGTCGGGTACCATGAAACTTTATTCCCCGAGCATTCTCCTCGTGGGGCTGCCACAGGCGGGAGGGGGTCCGCCCCTCACTGAGCGACGGTTGGCGGGATGGATGGATGCAGGGGCCCGGACAGTCGGAGACTGCTTCGTGGACGGGGAATTGCTACCGTTGACGGACTTCTTGGATTATCACGAGCTACCGGTGGGGCAATTTTTGAACTACCACAAAACTCGGGGTGCCATGAAGGAACCCGCCACACATCCGGTCTTACATGCATTGGTGACATTGGGCTCCGCTGGACACTTAGTGAAATGGCTTTATCAGGCATTTCTGGAAATATCAAGCCACCCCTTGACCCGATTGAGAGAGAGATGGGAGGATATGCTTACTACCCAGCTCTCTGATAAAGACTGGGACAGAGCGTTGGGAAGCCCCAAGAAGGTGTCCCGGAACGCGGCCTTTAAGTATTTACAATTCAACTGGCTTCATAGAACATACCTCACGCCGCACAGGTTACGGATAGCTTTCGGGGGAGCGGGCTTGTCCTCGGTGTGCTCAGACCGACGCTGACTGGACTCACATGATCTGGGCCTGCCGGCGGGTCCAGGAGTACTGGACGAACGTGGTGGACCTGATTAACAAGGTAGTGTCCCTGGGGTTGGGGTGCTCACCAGCGGCTTGTCTGCTGGGTCTTTTTCCGCGACCTAAGGCCAAACGGCTGCGGCATCGATTTGTGGACTTGGCCCTGCTGCTGGCTAAGCGGCGGATAGCCCTTAGATGGAAAAACCAGCAGGCCCCATTGGTGACTAAATGGGAAGCTGATGTATCCTCCTGGGCTAGGGCCGAGGAGCGAGCCTTGATCAAAGAAGACAGGGTGACCAAACGGCGTAAACCGCTAGCGGAGCACTGGGCAGATATAGTTAAAGCATGGGAAGCCCGTAATGTGCCGCCCCTGCCCTCGGAGTCAGAGGTTAGTGACCCGGAGGCCCACAGTTAGATAGCTACCCACCTGGTCATGGGTATCGGACGTCATTATTTCGGAGTCCTGCACCAACCAAACCTCTTGGGATACACAGGGGTACTTTGAGTTCCAGCAACAGAGGGAGTAGGGGGGGGGGACCTGCCCGCTATCTAGCCTGCCCCGCCCATGGTCCAACACACACTTACTGATCCTGGTCTTTAGTTCACATAATGCCTGCAGCATTTGTCCCCTGGTAGATGGTTTTTAAGTTTAGTGTTTTTTTTTTTTTACATATACGATGAGTCACGTATTGGGGACTATTTTGTTCCATTATTGATAATATGATCATTTTTTGGGCATCCGTTATTAGCTGCACTTCCATAGTATGTTACATGACTCTGAAATGCATCAGATTATATATGGCAATTATTTTACAGGGACGGGAGGGAGCCTAAACTGTAAGGCTTGCCCCCTGGCGGGGCTGGCCCTTTTCTTCACGACACTCACGGGGTTTCTTTTACATCTCAAAAGCTCCAGATGTTGTGGTCTCTGTTTATGAAATCGTTTTTTTTGTTTTTGTTTTTTTTTCTCTCCCTCTTCGTCTGTATTTGTTCAAATTGTGGATGTTGCTTTCTTCTGTAACGGATATTTGTATAATGTATTTTGGGATTATGGCTGCTCACCCTCACATGTGACTCAAGTTGTTGAGAAATGAAGCACCACCGTCCTTACTTGGGATAGGGTTGCGGTATTTAGAGCTATAATAGGTACGAGAGCATGCAGTGCATAGAACTGTAAAGATTGTCGATTATTGCTTTGGACGTTTCTTCTTAAATGCCAATAAAAATGATATTTCAAAAAAATGGATATCCTCATAGATATAGTGCCTGTTAAGTACTTTCCTATTTCCTATTAAATGATTCTCTGACACCTTAAAATTTCCAACCATGTTTGCAGGCTTCGCACTTTGCACATTTAAAAAAAAAAAAAAAATCTTTTCCCTTCCAAACTAACTGTTTGCAGTGACTGTCTGTAGGTCACTGTATACTAAACTGTCCTTCATGGACAATGATTTTTCAAATGTGAGTGCCGGTTTATTATCAAGTTTCTTGCAAATAATAGAATCATTTTTCTGCAAAATACATCTCATCAAAATGTGTTGGGTGTTGTAAGTTATTAGCCTAAGAATGTCATGTTCAATTTCCTTGTCTCTTCGTTAACAGTATTTCCTCTTGTTTTTTATTTCTGAATCTCTCTTCACTGCTCTAGTTAGTGTGTGCTCCCTATATCTTCGTTCTCTAAATCTCTCAAGAGAGTCCTGCTTAGCTACATCATATGCTTCCTCCACACTTCTATTTCTTTGAACTTGTAGTAATTCCTCTTAGGGGGTGCTTTCCTTGAGGAGAACAGGATGGAAACTCTTAAAATGTAACAAGCGGTTGAGAGCTATATAGCAGATACATTTTAAAATTCGACACAAAGGAGACGAATGGGTTGAACGTGGATGAGGAGCTATTTGTACATCCATGAATTCTAATGATAATAGTCTACTCCTTGATATGGAAAAATATAGTTCAATTCTGTTTTTTAGAGTAATTCTTATTTGGTTTTAACTGATTTTGTTTGTGGTTTTCAAGCCTAGTCAAGACAAGAACTCTAAATCCCTTCATTGAATGAAGGAAAGATGATTGACACGAGTTCCAATTACGACAAAACCTACACACAGGCTGCCATTGTAGGCTGGTGAAATGGTGAAAGCGAATTTGATGCAAAACGTTCGGCGAACTTCTTTGCAACCTTCTTCTTCCTTGTGTTGGAGAGCCTCCAGCCAAGCATCAAGACTCAACGGTGGAAAAAAGAACCTGTAGATGACGAGCAGGAGCCAAAGGCGTAACGAAACTTGAGGGGGCCTCCCTGCAAGGCACGTGGAGGGGCCCCCTCCGGGCTCAATCAGGAGCTCTGCAGCCAGAGTGCTGTGCTGAGGGGGCCCCCTGGAGCTTGGGGGCACCCCGCAACGCGGAGGCTGCGGGTGCCTGTGTTACGCCCCTGGCAGGAGCTTCTGGGGGAGGGTTTACGACGTCACAGGATGCACCAAACGGAGATCCAGTGATGCCCAACAACAAAAATAGAAGTGGGACTACAGAAAAGTGGAGAATTCTGTACCCAGCCACTAGATGACAGAATAATACACAACATGTGAATCCAGAAAAGATTCATGCTGCAAAATATTGGATCCTGCCTCCAACAGGGCGGCTGGGTGCCGGTAAGGGCACTCTAAAGCAATTTCGCAGGGGACTGAGCTGTACACGTCCTGGCTGTTTGAGGGTTGAATACCATGGTCAAGGCCCCGAAAGGGCGGAAAGGTTTGCTGTGTTGGTAGAGGGGTCTGGCGTTAGCAAAAGCCCTGACCATAGCCACGGAGAGAGCAAAACTGTTAGAACTGCTGGTGGGGGTGGAAAGACCCAAAAAACATGCTCCTGGCCCTACTCTTCTTAAACCATTCCAGGGCAAAATATGTTTTTTTCGTCAGAGGTGGGAGTCATAAAATGGCATGTCCATCAGAGACACTTGTACACCCTTGGAGAAGCCCACAGACGTCATCCAGGCATGTCACCAAAGTGCCACACTGGAACCCATTGCTCAACCCAAGTAGTAGGTTGTATCCAAGCCAGAGAGAATAGCAAAGTTCACTGCCTCACAGCCACCCTGAATGTTCCTAGACCAAAGGTCCCCCGATCAGCCAGTAAAACCTACGCTGCCAAGTCTCAAAGGGCATGAGAGGAGTAGCAGCCTACAAGACGGCTATCATTCACCGACCTCAAATCAAGGCTAGTAGAAAAATTAGCTAACAGATTTTTTTCCTCTATCAGTTTTGACTTATGATCATGTGTGTTGGTACCAGACCCGGCTCTCCCCGTGCTGCTGTATCGCTCTTGCTCCTGTCTTCTCCTTGCTTTTCCCCCATTTTTCAAGTGCCTACTCCTTGCTTCAGTGTTTGGTTCAGCCATTATATAGTTAGACATCTCGTAATGACTGATGTCCCATATATGTATGAAAATGACTGACCGCACTTACAAAGCCTGGAGAATCGAGTCTGGGGTTTGCAGGGGTTTCCTGGTCATGCAGGGGCACCCTCACACTTATAACCAAGCACCCTGCCCTTAGGACTGAAGAGCCTGCCATAGGGGTGACTTATAGGCTTTAAGTGCAGTGACCTCAGATATAAGGAAACTTAAATCTGTCGTGATTGGAGCAAGCACCAACTCGCACAGACTGCAATAAAAGGCCTGTAGTCACAGTTTTAATGCACTCCCATAGGTGGCACAATACATGCTGCAGCCCATGGGAGACCCCAGGTGTACCTATGCCCTGGGTACCTTATTACCATATACCAGGGACTTACAAGGGTACACCAGTAGCCAATTGTGGAGGTACAAATGTACTTACCATGGTCAATTTAGGGGAGAAAGCACAGTGACTGGGGTCCTGATTAGCAGGATCCCAGTCAGACTAGCTCAAAAACACTCTGACACCAAGCAAAAAGTGGGGGTAACCATGAACGCAGATCCTACTTTCCTACAGTTCTGCTTTGTCATTTCCAGGGCAGTATGAAGGCAGTAAAAAGCCAACACAGAGCCGCCCAGTGCCACCTACTGATGTGGGGAGCACTGCTGAAAAATTCTTCAGATCCAGTCTGACACTTTGGGATATTCTAAAGGTGAGGCATCTAAGGCTAAAACTATCCATCTGAAAAGCAATTCAATATCAAGTCAACAACTAAACCGAATCATTTATTTATTTAATTTTTTTATTTATTTTAAATATCTGTTTATTGAAATTTTAAAATAACATAACAAAAATCACGTATACAATTTTCATATCGTTTTCAAACTAATACCATCAATCTCTTGATCATTTGTGGGCAACGCTCACATAATAACAGTATAGTGTTTTAGCATTTAAAGGCGGTCACGCCGAACCCCACCTCATCTTTGTCACTTGTATTAAACAATGCAGTTTGCGTGATCGCATAAAACATTAAAGGAAACTTATCATAACGAAATTAACTATAATCGTTGTCGCCGGGAGGATATCCACCTACTCAGGAGAACACACCCCCTTGTCACTCCACAGGGGGGAAAAAAAAATACTACTCTGGGGTTAGGGGGAAAGGTGAAAAAGTGTAGAAAGGGGAGAACAGGGAGAAACCAGTCAAGGGATCGACTCCAGCCATTGCCCCCATCGACCCAATTCCCAAAAAACCAACGGGGGGCCTCCCTCCCAACGTCTCAGGCTCCCCACACGCTACTCTGCTGGCTCCCTCACTTCTCCCCCAGCCACTGGGTCCAAGTCATGCCGCGTCTCCCAAGCTCTCACAATGTCCCCCCAGGGCTCCGCATAGGGTCTGCGCCGCTTAGCGAGTCTGTCTTCCGCAATCAAAGTGTGCTCTTCTGCCCGGGCCCAACTAGAGACGTCTACCTCCCAGGCTGACACCAGCGGGGGGACCGCTGCTTTCCAGCGGAGGGCTATCCTCCGTTTGGCCAGAAGTAGGGCCAAATCCACAAATCGATGTCCCAGTTTACGTGCCTTAGGTCTCGGGAACAGGCCCAGTAGGCACACTTCCGGGGTGCATGAGAGGTTGCGATCCAGTACCGCATTAACCATCCCCATCACTGTACTCCAGTATGTGGAGAGTCCAGGGCAGGACCATAGCATGTGGTCAAAATCCGCATCCACTAATGAGCAGTGGGCACAACCCTGATCCACTCTTTGATAAACCGTGTTCAAGCGGTGAGGAGTCAGGTAGATTCTGTGGAGAATGTTAAATTGGAGCACTTTAAAAGCTGTATTCCTGGATACCCTCTTCGGGCTCGATAACGCTTTCTGCCATTCCTTGTCCGTCAAGGGGCGACCGACCGAACCCTCCCATCTCCCCCGTAGCACTAGCAACGGCTGCGGGGGATATTCCCTAATTGCCATATAAAGCCATTTAATCAGGTGTCCCACGGAACCCAAGGTCAGCACAGCCTCCAGAGGCGGGTGTGTGTCTGGTTCGGTCGTGGCAGCCCCCCAAAGTTCTATCATTGCTCTTCGGAGCTTGTGATAATTCAAAAATTGGCCCGGGGGGAGTTCATGATGTTCCAAAAAATCCATAAGGGGGAGCCATTCCTTGTCCCTGTAACATTCACCCAACGTCCGTAATCCCACCTCCTCCCAGCCTCTCAACTGCCGACGCGTGAGCGGGGGACCCCTCCCCGCCTGTGGTACTCCCGCCAGCGGAAGGCCTGGGGCATAAAGTGTTGTTCCCTTTGTATGGGCCACACACCTGTCCCAGCAACGTACGGCCACAGACAGCAGCACCCCCATCTGCGGAATCGCCTGTCGATGGTCCAGAATCCTCGGCAGCAACCTGGCCAATATTGCACTTTCCGGCAGGGGGAGCGTAGCCAACTCCCGCCCGCCTATCCACCCAGTCAACCATTGGAGTTGAGCCGCTAGGTACTACGCCTCGTAGTCCGGGGCCCCCAATCCGCCGTCTCGGAGCGGAAGGCATAAAGTCCGTAAGGACACTCGGTTGCGGCCTCCATCCCATATCAAATCTCTAAGGAGTCCATCCAACATATAGAACCATGCTTTGGGAATCACCACAGGCAAGTTCACAAAATAGTATAGTAACCGAGGGAGGACTATCATTTTCGACAAGGCTATCCTGGCCATGATTGGTAATTTAAGCGTACGCCAAAAGGCCACCTGGGATCGCAAGGCTCCCACCGCACCCCCTAGGTTACCGTCAAACAGATCCGCCGGCGTATGGTAGACCCGGATCCCCAGATATTTGAAAGATATAGGCGCCCACGTTAAATGCGGCGGCAAGGTCAAAGGTCTATCCATTGTAGCGCGTAATGGGTACACAAAGGTCTTACTACCATTCACCTTCAATCCAGAGAGCTGTGTGAAGTCTGCTAGTATTGTCAAGACCTGGCTGACCCCCGTCTGGCCCTCCCTCAAGTATATCAGCACATCGTCTGCATAAAGTGAGACGATATGCGGAGTCCCGCCGAGGGTTACCCCGAGCCTCTCCCCCTCCTGTCTCAGGCGGGCCGCCAAGGGCTCCATGGCCAGCGCAAAGATGAGCGGCGACAGGGGGCAGCCCTGTCTCATCCCCCTATGTATAGGATATGAGGACGAAATCGCATTGCCTGTACGTACACGCGCTGCGGGATTCTCATAGAGCAGCCTGACCCACTGAATCCAGCCCTCCCCGATCTGCATGGCCCCCATGACCGCAAAAAGAAAATCCCACCGCAGTGAGTCGAAGGCTTTTTCCAAATCGATCGCCACGACTACCGCGTAAGGATAGTTCTGCAAATCTGAGTGAAACATAACATGGTAGAGTCTCCTGAGATTGTTCGATGTGGACCGAGCGGGGATGAAACCACTTTGGTCTGGATGCACTAAAGCACACATGTGCGGGAGTAACCGCAGGGCCAATGATTTGCTGAGGATCTTAAAGTCCATGTTCAGCATGGATAAGGGCCTAAATTCCGTCAGACTGGGATTCTCCGATTTGGTTTTGGGGAGTGGAACCACCAACGCCTCCAGAAGCGTCTGGGGAAGACTCAAGTCCTGTAATGCAGCCGCGTACATTCTCACCAACTGGGGGGCCAAGGTGTCCATGTAGGCGCAATAAAACTCGGCCGGCAGGCCGTCTGGGCCTGGGGTTTTCCCTCTGGCCATTTCCCTGATCGCTGACCTAACTTCACCCACCCCGACAGGTGCCGCCAGTAAATACATCTCAATAAAGAATTGAAGAATTGTTACAAAGAATTAACATGCAGAGGTAATTATATCCATCAGAATTGAAATGTGATCTGAAGAAGCTCTATTCCTCCTCACGCATATATCTATGTCAATATTCACCAAAATCCTTAAGTCCTTTGCAAGTAGGCCACAGATGTATTGTCCAGCCATAACACAATACATGTGTAGATGTGTTCATGCACTGATGGCTAATACTGTCAGTATTGCTAGCTTTTTAACCAGGGGCCCTTTGTTTCTACACAGGCTCAATAATCGCAAAGCATTCCCTAAATAACAGTGAAGATCAGTCAGTCATGTAAAAATGCACTCTACTGAACATAATAATGTTACATTTATAAGGTATAAAAAGGACATTTTAACAAACTTTCATACAATCTGCTCGACATTGTGAGTCATCAAAAGTAGCCTGAGATCTTATAATACGTTACCATTCCTCATAAAGGGTGGAATAAAAATCCTGCATTATTTGTAGCTGAGTTTCATAAACTGGGGGATTGTAAATGTCCCGCAATGGCTTCTTAAGAACTGAGGTAGAGAGGGAAAAATTTACGTTAATTGATACAGAAGTAGCTATTATACATTTTACAGATAATTTTATCACAGTTTTGCTTAAGTATAGCAACTCCCAAGTACAAAGTATCAAAGAGTAAACATGAATCATAGGTTTCATAACCCTTTTCTAAGGTTTTCATTTTTTTTAAAACATTTTTTGATTAACCCCTTCGCTGCTAGGCCTTTTCCCCCCCCCTGTGCTAAGCCTTTTTTTGGCTAAATGGGGTAGCTCGCGCTTAGGCCCCTGTAACTTTTTGACCACATAAGGTACCCACGCCAAATTTGCGTCCTTTTCTTCCAACATCATGGGGATTCTAAAGGTACCCAGGGTTTGTGGATTCTCCTCGAGGGGACCCAGAAATTAGCCAAAATACAGCTAAATTTTGGTTTTTTGGGGAAAAATGGGGAAAAAGTGCTGCAAATGAAAGCGTCTGGGTTTTTCCCTGCAAATCGTATCAAAAAAGGGTTTGTGGGGCTGAAGCACAAGTTACTACTTGTGTAACGATATATCTGTAAGAGACAGTTAGTGATAGATTCCTTACCTTAGAATATCCCCAGGCGTCAGACTGGATCCGTTAAGTTTTTCGTTAGCAGTACCTCTGCGCGTCAGTAGGTGGCGTCGTGCGGCTCCGCGTCCGTCGCTGGCGTTGTAAGCGCCGAGATGACGTCACGGAGACTACTTAGGCGCCACCCATGCGCGCTGACGTCAGTTCTGTACACGACTTTCCGCGCCAGGAACGCAGAGCCATGCAAGAAACTGACCATTGGTGCCATGAAACTAGGGCCCTGAAAGGGATGACCTTAACCCTAGAAATCAGTTCGCAGAACGGGGAGGATGGGTGGGCGGTAGGAATCTATCACTAACTAATGTCTCTTACAGATATATCGTTACACAAGTAGTAACTTGTGCATCTGAAAGAGACACGTTAGTGATATATTCCTTACCTTAGAATAGATACCTCAGCAATACCAACCCCGGTGGAGGGTCTGCGAATAGATTACACCAGAAAGTCACGGAGAACAGAACGGCCAAAGAAGCCGTCTCTCCGGACCGGACTGTCAAGGCAGTAATGCTTGGTAAACGTGTGCAGCGAGGCCCACGTAGCTGCCTGATAAATATCCTGCAAGGGGACGCAGCGTCCCAAGGCAGCAGTGGCTGCTGTCGCCCTGGTAGAATGGGCACGCAGCCCCACAGGAGGCTCCTTCTTAGCCAACGAGTAACAGGCTTTGATGCAGAGAACGACCCACCGAGAGATGGTCCGTTTGTGCACAGCCCGACCTTTTTTGGCGCCTTCGTAGCCAACAAAGAGCTGGTCCTCCACCCTGAACTGTCGAGTGCGCTCCAGGTAGAACGAGAGGGCACGTTTTGGGTCCAGACGGTGGAGCGCCTCTTCCTCTTTTGAAGGATGCGGAGGCGGAAAGAAGGTGGGCAAAGTGATGGTCTGCCCGATGTGGAAGGGCGTGACAACCTTTGGCAAGAAAGAAGGACGGGTCCTTAAAACCACCTTGTCCGGATGAACAGAAAGGAAAGGAGGTGTGGAAGAAAGAGCCTGGAGCTCACTCACTCTTCTGGCAGAGGTGATAGCTACCAGGAAAGCTGTCTTGAGAGTGAGAAGACGCAAAGGACGGGTATGAAGGGGCTCGAAGGGAGCGCACATCAGATATGTCAAGACAAGATTTAAATCCCATTGAGGCATAATGAACGGCACAGGAGGAAACGTGTGCGTAATGCCTTTCAGGAAACGGTTAACAACCGGAGATTTAAACAAGGAAGGCTGATCTGGAAGCCTGAGAAAGGCGGAGATGGCCAAAATATAACCTTTGATAGTGCCCAGAGCAGAGCCCTGCTGGGCCAAAGAGAGAAGGAACAGAAGGACTTCGGAAAGAGGGGCAGAAAGGGGATCCAAAGCCTTAGCTGTACACCATGCCACAAACTTGTTCCACCTGCAGGCGTATACCGATTTAGTGGAGGGACGCCTGGCTGCCAGAATGACATCACAGACTTCGGGAGGAAGATCGAAAGCTGTCAACTGTCGCCGCTCAATCTCCATGCATGGAGGTGGAGGCTGGACAGGTTCGGGTGGAGGACCATCCCCTGCTGCTGCAACAGAAGATCCTCCCGAAGAGGCAGACGGATCGGGGGATCGAGCGCCATGTCGAGTAGCTCGGGATACCAGTATCTTCGTGCCCAATCCGGAGCCACAAGAATGACTTGGGCCCGGTCGCGCCGAATCTTCTTCAGCACTCTGGGCAGAAGCGGTATAGGCGGAAAGGCGTACAACAGACCACAACTCCACTTGCGACGAAAAGCGTCGCCGAGTGAGTGCCGCCTTGGAAATTCCAACGCACAGAACTGATGACATTGTGCGTTCTCTTCAGTGGCGAATAGATCTAACCAGGCTCTCCCCACTGCAGAAAGAGACCTTGCGCCATGTCCGAGTTCAGACGCCATTCGTGATCCATCAAGCACCGGCGGCTGAGTTTGTCCACCCTGGCGTTCAGAGAACCTGCCAGGTGTTGAACCACCAAGGTAATGCCTTGACATTCCAGCCAAGTCCAGAGGCGCAGAGCCTCCTGACATAGGGTCCACGACCCCACCCCGCCCTGCTTGTTGCAATACCACATGGCGGTGGTGTTGTCCGTGAACACCTGCACTACACTTCCCCGGACAGAGGGAAGGAATGCCTTCAGTGCAAGTCGGATCGCCCGTAGCTCCAAAACATTGATATGGACCCGGGACTCCGCCGGAGACCAGAGGCCTCTGATCTCCGCCTCTCCCAAGTGGCCACCCCATCCCAGGAGGGACGCATCCGTCACCACTGTGTGCTCCGGTTGGGGAAGGGAGAGGGATCTGCCATTGACCCAATCGCGATTCGTGAGCCACCACTGCAATTGCCGTGCAGTGCCCTCCGAGATCTGGACATGATCGGACAGGTTGCCCTGATGCTGTGCCCACTGGAACTTCAGGTCCCACTGCAGAGCCCGCATATGCCATCTGGCATGTTGCACCAGCAGGATGCAGGAGGCCATCAGGCCCAGGAGCCGGAGGGTCATCCTGACTGAAACCCGGGAGAGAGGCTGAAAGATCGGAATCATAGCCTGAATATCCCGGACTCGCTGCTCGGGAGGATAAACCCGAAACAGCGTCGAATCCAGAACCGCTCCGATGAAGGGGAGCTTCTGAGAGGGACTCAGGTGCGACTTCGGCACGTTGATGGAGAACCCCAGCAAATGCAGGAGGTCGGCCGTAGTCTGAAGGTGGGTGACGACTGCCTGGGGCGAGCCCGCCTTCAACAACCAGTCGTCGAGGTAGGGGAAGACTGACGCCCCTGACCTGCGCAGATGAGCTGCGACCACCGTCATCACCTTCGTGAACACCCGAGCGGCGCTTTTAAGGCCGAAGGGGAGCACGGCAAACTGAAAATGCTCCTGGCCTACCGTGAACCACAGGTAACGCCGGTGGGCCGGCAGTACGGGGATGTGAAAATAGGCGTCCTGCACGTCCAACGCTACCATCCAGTCTCCAGGGTCGAGGGCAGCCAAGACCTGAGCCAGAGTCAACATCTTGAACTTCTCCTTCCGGAGGAAGCGATTGACGTTCCTGAGGTCCAAGATGGGGCGCAAGCCCCCCTTGTCCTTCTTGGGGACCAGAAAGTAGTGGGAATAACAACCACTCCCTACTTCTGGCCCAGGAACACACTCGATGGCCCCGTTGGCCAAGAGGGCCGTGACTTCCTGCAGGAGAAGTGCCAAGTGGTCCCCCGACATGCGGTGGAACTGAGGTGGCATGGCTGGAGGGGGGGACCGAAAGGGAAGGGCGTAACCCTTGCAGATGATCTGCAACACCCACTTGTCCGATGTGATAGCGTGCCAGTGGGGGAGATGATGGCGGATCCTGCCACCCACTGGCGTGGGGTGCCCCCCAAAGCTCGGATTAGGAAGGTTTGGAGGCAGAAGCAGCGGAGGTGGACTGACCCCCACGCTGATTCCCAGACCCGCCCCTGTGGAAACCGCGTTTGCGTTGAGGCTGGTTCTGCACAGGTTTGCTGAAGGAACGTGCCTGGGCGCCCTTTCCGTGGCCACGAAAAGAACGAAAACCAGGAGTGGCTGGGCTTTTCGTGGAAAGACCTAAGGACTTGGCCGTGGCTCGCGACTCCTTGAAACGCTCCAGCGCACTGTCGGCCTTATCGCCAAACAGGCGAGTGCCATCAAAGGGCATGTCCATGAGCGAGCTTTGGACATCTGGCGAGAACCCGGTAGATCTCAACCAGGCGAGGCGACGAAGCGCCACAGTCGTAGAAATCGCTCTACCTAGTGAGTCCGCGGTGTCCAAACCGCACCGAATGGCGAACTTAGCCGCATCTTTACCCTCGGCAACAGCTTGGGACAGCACAGCTTGGGTCTCTTCAGGACACTGAGGCAACACCTGTGCAAATGTATCCCACACCGCGTGGGAATAGCGGCCCAATAGGCAAGCGGTGTTCACCGACCGCAGCCCCAAGCTGGCCGAAGAGAACAACCATTTGCCAAACTGTTCCAGCTTCTTGGAGTCCTTATCCGGCGGAGCCGTGGGGAAGGCACTCTGGGACGTCGAAGCTTGGATGACCAGGCTCTCAGGCGTAGGATAAGTGGTCAGAAAGGCAGGGTCACCGGGCGCCGGGCGATGACGCCTGGCGACGTTCTTATCCACAGGGGCCCCTGTGGCTGGTCGCGACCAAGTGCCCAGCAAGACGTCAGTGAGGGCGTCATTAAATGGCAGCAGGGGCTCCGACGAAGTGGACGCCGTATGGAGCACCTCAGTGAGGAGGTTAGTTTTGAGGGCCACCGTAGGGAGATCAAGGTTGAGAACCTCAGCTGCCCGACGGAGCACCATCGTGTAGGAGGCGCCCTCCTCCATGGTAGGCGGGGGAGAGGCAAACCCCGGGTCAGAGGAGACGTCGAGGTCGCCGGCATCCTCCAAATCGTCCGCCCAGTCCTGCTCAGAGTCACACTGACGAGCAAGAGGGTCCTCGGACCCCTCCCAGTCGTCCTTCACCTCCGCCGCATGTGGCACAGACCGCGGCGGCAGGGCAGGAGCCAGAGAGGGAACAAACGGCGTCGAGAACGGCGCCGGCCGGGGCCGGACCGGCGCCGTGTCCCAATGCGGATCCCAGGTAGGAGCAAAATGGTCCTGGAACCAGGGCAAGGGCGGGACAAATGGCACCCACTGCGGCGGCGGAGCCGAGGGTGGCGCTGGGGCCGGAGACGGCAACAATGGACATTGTGGCGCCGGAGCCGACGGCGCAGGATCCTGTGGCGCCGAAGCTGGATCCGCCGGTGGCGCCGACGGCCCAACAGGATCCTGACACTGGACCACGGGCCCCGAGGGCGCGCCGGCGGGAGCCCGAGGCCTAAAAAGGAGGTCCATGGTAGCAAGAAACTCTTGCACCTGTGCGGGAGTCGCCGACGGACCGGGGTAAGGTAGGTAGGCTGCGGGACTCTCGAGCTCCGAAGGAGCCGCAGGGGCAAAGCCCCTGTCCCCCTCGTCCGCATCCGGGGACCGACGGGGGGACGTCGGAGAGCGAACACGCTTCTTCGACTTCTTTTTGTGTCGTCTCTTACCCGAATCCGAGTGTGAAGACTTGGAGCCCGAGGAGCGATGACTGTGGCCCCGCGAGCGTTCCCTGGAAAGGCCCCTGGACCGGGAACGGCGCTGGGACGAGTGCCGGACCTCCAGCAGCTTCCGGTGCCGCTCCCTCAAGGCCTTCGGGGCCATGGCCCGACAGTCCAGACAGGATCGGGAGTCGGGGTCGGTCTCTAGGCAGTAGAGGCAGACATCGTGGGGGTCCGCCACCGACATATTGCGACGGCAGGCCCCACAAGACTTAAATCCAGGCATCCCTACTTGCACCAAGGAAACCAAAGCTTACAGGAGACAAAAGTCTCAAAAAAGGGTAGTCAAAAAGTGACTAAGGTACGTGCTCTAACCGGATCTGCGCTTACTGGCGCGGAAAAAGAAAGAACTGACGTCAGCGCGCATGGGTGGCGCCTAAGTAGCCTCCGTGACGTCATCTCAGCGCTTACAACGCCAGCGATGGACGCGGAGCCGCACGACGCCACCTACTGACGCGCAGAGGTACTGCTAACGAAAAACTTTCCAGATCCAGTCTGACGCCTGGGGATATTCTAAGGTAAGGAATCTATCACTAACTTGTCTCTTTCAGATATCACCATTTTCCCAGCTTTTAGGGAATGACAGACTTTTGTCAGAAAACCAATTTGTTTTACACAGTTTTGGCATTTTTCTGGGACATAGCCTATTTTTGCTATTTTTTGTGCTTTCAACCTCCTTCCAGTTAATGGTAGAAATGGGTATGAAAGCAATAATGGATCCTGGAAAGCTATACATTTTTGTAAAGTAGACAAAATTCTGAATTCAGCAAGGGGTAATTTGTGTAGATCCTTCAAGGTTTCTTTATAGAAACTAACAGTTAAATATAGGAAAAATTGAAAATTAGTTGAAAAAAAACAGCCTTTTGTGTTAACGTTTTCACCTGTAACTTCTTCTAATTATGACAGCTCTTTGAAAGCAATATACCGCTACATCCGCGGGACCTTACTGGTTGTGGGGATATATAGGACTTGTAGGTTCACCAAGTACCCGACGAACCCAGAGCCAAAAACTGAGCAGCGACTTGCAATGGTTTTTTATTATGTACCGGGTATGTAGCAATTATTCTGGGAAAATGTATACATGGAAAAATCGGTATGAAAGACACCTATGTATTTCTGAAATGGGAACAAAATATAGAGTTTAGAAACAGTAGATATTTGCATATTTCCGAAATTGGGAATACTCATACTAGCATGAGAATTATCGGTCATTTTTCAAAATGACTTCTTTTTTACATATTGTCTTTCATTTGGAAGGCAGAAATGCATTGAAAGTCAACAGGTAATAACAGTTGCTTTACAAATCTGAATTACCCTAAGTCTCCCGATAAAAATGGTACCTCACTTGTGTGGGTAGGCATAGTGCCCACGACACGAAACGGCTCAAAACGCAACGTGAACACACCACATTTTCACAATGAAAAATTACCCTTTTTTTGCAAAGTGCCTAGCTGTAGTTTTTGTACCCTAGCTCTGTCGGCACCTAGGGAAACCTAGCAAACCTATACATTTTTGAAAACTAGACACGCAGGGGATTCCAGGATGGGGTGACTTGACTGGCTCTCACCAGGTTCTGTTACCCAGAAGCCTTTGCAAACCTAAATTTTTTTTTTTTTAAACACATTTTCCTCACATTTCTGAGGTGGAAAGTTCTGGAATCTGCGTGGATCCACAAATTTCCAGTATACAAAGGAGGGACTACAGGGCTTTTTCCTCTATCAGTGTCGAGGGAGGTCCAGCATAGGTGCCCTAATTGAAGTATGAGAAGAAGAAGGTGATCCTGTTCCTCAAGAGTGTACGAGCAAGGGAAATTGACACCACCCTGAACGTTTGGGTTCAGAGTTGAGTCCATTTATTGGATTGTAATGCCCTCACACACCCAATCGGGTGTCATGCTTCATCATCTGGGCTGCTCCTCGTCGGGTCGGCGGTGCAATACCCAACGGGCTCCCTGTAGTAGGGGCACTTTGGCGGAGATCTTTTCCAATAGCCGTATGGTGAAGTGGGGGTGAGGGGCCAGAACTGTGTAGATGTATGTGTGTGATTTAAAATAAGGTTCGGAGTATCCGTGAAGACAATTTTTAATCAGTGGGTCTCCTACCCTAGTTAAAAATATAAACAATGCAGTGCTTGGCTAAGTATTATGTCTTAGGTCTAAGCGTCGCTATTGGTGCAAATGAGGTCAACATGTTTCTCGCTCACTGTAAAAGTCTACATGCGATTCATCAGGACCTATATTGTGGAAACTATCTACACTTAAAATTGGCGACGTGGCAACATACTCACATCAACCAGGTAACTACCTAAATCTTGAGTCACAAGGGAAATGATACTGTATATATATTCGAATGTGTACCATTAATACCAATGTCACCCTTCTCTCCCTACACAGGTAGGACCAGGTCTGACAGGTACACGATTTAGGTAGTTAACTAGGGTAGGAGACCCACTGATTCAAAATTGTCTTCACGGATACTCCGAACTTTATTTTAAATCACACACATACATCATAAGGGGACCACCCCGGTACCGGGTAGACCAATTGTTTCGGGGATCGATTCCATACTGGAACCGCTGTCACAATTCTGTGACCACTTCCTGCAACCCCTGGTAAAGCTGATTCCTTCCTATATCCAGGACACCACAGACGTACTCCTTCTATTAGACGAGTTTCAACCCACTAATGACATCGACTTCCTCATCACGCTAGATGTGGAAGCGCTCTATACTAACATCCCTCAGAGAGCCACTCTAGACGTGATAGAGGAGGAATTGAGTTCAGTAACATGGGAATCTCCTACACCTCGCAGTTTCATTATGGAATGCGCTACCCTAGCTCTATCATCAAACTCAAGGTACTTCCATGGGAAGTACCTTCGCTCCCAGCTTAGCCTGTTTATACATGGCGGCCTTTGAGGGTAAGCTGATTTTCCATGAATCCAACCCATACCAGTCAAACATACGGTTGTGGAAAAGGTTCATAGATGATATCCACCAATAGCGACGCTTAGACCTAAGACGTAATACTTAGCCAAGCACCGCATTGTTTATATTTTTAACTAGGGTAGGAGACCCACTGATTAAAAATTGTCTTCACGGATACTCCGAACCTTATTTTAAATCACACACATACATCTACACAGTTCTGGCCCCTCACCCCCACTTCACCATACGGCTATTGGAAAAAGATCTCCGCCAAAGTACCCCTACTACAGGGAGCCCGTTGGGTATTGCACCTCCGACCCGACGAGGAGCAGCCCAGATGATGAAGCATGACACCCGATTGGGTGTGTGAGGGCATTACAATCCAATAAATGGACTCCCAACTCTGAACCCAAACGTTCAGGGTGGTGTCAATTTCCCTTGCTCGTACACTCTTGAGGAACAGCATAACCTTCTTCTTCTCATTCCACAAATTTCCACCCACCCCACAGTCTTCCGAGAAAAATGGTATCTCACTTGCATAGGTAGGCCTAGTGCCCGCGACTGGAAACGGCGCAAAACGCAACGTGGACACACCACAATTTCACAGTGAAAAATTACCCTTTTTTGGCAAAGTGCCTAGCTGTAGTTTTTGAACCCTAGCTCTGCCGGCACCTAGGGAAACCTAGCAAACCTATACATTTTTGAAAACTAGACACCCAGGAGAATCCAGGATGGGGTGACTTGACTGGCTCCCACCAGGTTCTGTTACCCAGAATCCCTTGCAAACCTAAACAATTGTAAAAAAAAACACATTTCCCTCAAATTTCTGTGGTGGAAAGTTCTGGAATCTGCGTGGATCCACAAATTTCCACACACCCAGCGTTCCCCAAAGTCTTCCGAGAAAAATGGTACCTCACTTGTGTGGGTAGGCCTAGTGCCCGCGACAGGAAACGGCACAAAACGCAACATGGACACACCAAAATTTCACCGCGAAAAATGACCCTTTTTTGGCAAAGTACCTAGCTGTAGTTTTTGAACACTAGCTCTGCCGGCACCAAGGGAAACCTAGCAAACCTATACATTTTTGAAAACTAGACACCCAGGGGAATCCAGGAGGGGGTGACTTGACTGGCTCACACCAGGTTCTGTTACCCAGAATCCCTTGCAAACCTAAACAATTGTAAAAAAAAAAAAACACATTTTCCTCACATTTCTGAGGTGGAAAGTTCTGGAATCTGCGTGGATCCACAAATTTCCACACACCCACCGATCCCCAAAGTCTTCCGAGAAAAATGGTACCTCACTTGTGTGGGTAGGCCTAGTGGCCGCGACAGGAAACGGCACAAAACGCAACGTGGACACACCACAATTTCACAGCGAAAAATGACCTTTTTTTGGCAAAGTACCTAGCTGTAGTTTTTGAACCCTAGCTCTGCCGGCACCAAGGGAAACCTAGCAAACCTATACATTTTTGAAAAATAGACACCCAGGGGAATCCAGGATGGGTGACTTGACTGGCTCACACCAGGTTCTGTTACCCAGAATCCCTTGCAAACCTAAACAATTGTCCAAAAAACCACATTTTCCTCACATTTCTGTGGTGGAAAGTTCTGGAATCTGCGTGGATCCACAAATTTCCACCCACCCCTCGTTCCCCAAAGTCTTCCAAGAAAAACGGTACCTCACTTGTGTGGGTAGGCCTAGTGCCTGCGACAGGAAACAGCGCAAAACGCAACGTGGACACACCACAATTTCACAGTGAAAAATGACCCTTTTTGGCAAAGTGCCTAGCTGTAGTTTTTGAACCCTAGCTCTGCCGGCACCTAGGGAAACCTAGCAAACCTGCACCTTTCACGACAGCCCAGAAGCAGACTTCCGGAGAACACTGATGTCGGAATCAAATAGTGACACCAACAAAGCTCTAGTGTGGCAGTCAACTAAAATGGAAGTTCAAATTGATCTTCTGCAATCGATTGCTGGCCGCTTAGTCAACATAAGCTCCAGAGTGGAAGAGCTGGAAAATAGGATCGACCAGTACTTGCTATCCAACCGAGGTGAATGCTCCTGTTCCTGCTCAACACTCATTGAAAAATGGCGCTACTTCCCGAGATCCTAGCCGATATAGTAAAGACAGTCCAAGGAAGCAGGGAAATATGGCTCCAGAGCAACACAGACGGCAGGATCACAAGAAGCGGCCACCTTTCGGCAGCGAGACAAATGGAAGTAATCGATCTCGGCTTAATGTTACCAGCAGGACTGGATCAAAATGGAGCACAAAGAAGCGAGGCCTTTGCCCATAATGCCAAATTGGCACAAGGAACACAAAGCCCAAAATGCATGGCAACAGAGTGCAATGAAGTCCCGGACGCCGTAGAAACTGACTTAAAAGAACCTACTCCCTGTAAAATTGGTGTGCCAGAACGCCCGTTGTCAAGAAGAGAAAAAAAGAAGATCAAGAAACAACAGAAAAAAACCAAGTTAAGAGGAAGGCAACTGCAGCTAAGGAAGACTGATGGCAGACCGTTACAAAGGGACCCCAAAGCTGGTCAGTTTTATCCAATTTTCATAAATAAAAACTGGGGCAAAACGGCCTTTGACACGGTCCCGCCCCCAGTAGTACAGCAAAAACAGCTAATCATAACAAGTAATCCACCTGCGACCGGTCTAAAGCCGCAAACAAGAACAGGATACTCTTCAGGGAGCCAAACGACAGAGGACACAAGCCATGCACTAGCGGAAAAAACCACACTGCAATTAAGGTCAATAGCACCGCCGCTGGCGGAAGATTTAAAACCACTACAGCAAAGCTCCGGGCATCAGCTTGGCATTAGGTACACTTATGGCCAGAGCTTGAATTCCAAAGCAGGATCAGCCATAAGCAAACAAGGAAGTCCAACCATCGGATTAACCCAGGAGGCACAAGATCTAGGAAGGAACAAAACGAGCTATTCGTCAGGAACAGTAACCACCATCTACGAGGTATTTCTCACCCCGAGATTCTATAGCACGGGTCAGCATGACATTTTGAATAGGTGTAACATTCTCCGCCTTTTCAAACACCTTGCTGTCCTAGACCAGCTACAAACAGGTGACATAGAATGGGTGAGATTCTTGAGTATGAAGGGGGACACACACGGCAATTCAACAGTACTGGGCTTGAAGAAAAAGGAAACCGTACAAGCCATCTTGAATAATTCTACACAACTTGCCGAGCGGGGCATCGATGCTCAGAATCTACCCAATCCAAAATACCCATACATCTTAGCACCAGACAAGGGGGACATGGGCCCTTGGTCAGTCCTGCAGGGGACAAATAGCTTAGGACTCCCCGAGAACAGAAGGAAGAGATATAAGGACTACACAGGAATCACGATCGCATGCCAAAACAATCAAAGGGTAATTAGTGCCATCCCCTCACTCTTGGATCAATCCGGAACGTTGGGAAGCACACAGAAGCATTCCTAACAGCAGCAAGACCAGGTCTGGTAGGTGCGAGGCCAAGGGAGGACCTTTTCTTAAAAATAACCTAACATTAATCTCATGGAACATAGCCTGGAGTAGCAAGATCAGCGAGAACAAAAACCGGAGGCGATTCCTGGAAACAGGAGACATACTCTGCCTTCAAGAGACCTGGGCATTAACTAGCACACCATTGGCAGGGTTTTACGAACATTTTGTTCCAGCAATAAAAAAGAACCTTTTTGGTAGCCCGTCTGGCGGACTATCAGTTTACATAAAACACGCAAGCCCCCTCGTAGTGACAGGAATAAACTTAAATTCATCTGGGCTGCAAGCCTTACAAATCGAAGGCTTGAAACACACTCTACAGCCAATGCGCCTCCTAATAATAAACTGCTACGTCAATCCAGCACAAACCATCATGAAAGATCAGTTGGAGGCATTGACATGGGAAATAGACAACCTTTTAAATAAATATAAAACTCATCAGGTAATTCTAGCTGGGGACTTTAACCTGAAGGACCTAGACAATGCCGCACCACCATATCGAGGGTCGGGAATGGCCGCACCCTTTCACGACTTACTCGACAATCATAAGCTATCTTCAACTTACGCTGTGAAAGCAATACACTCGAATGGTGGGCAACTACAGCCGACCTTCCGGGACATCTCGAGAATCGACTATATTATGGTCAGTGAAGCAATGGCGGCCAGTTTGGAAGATTTTACAGTCGAAGATAGGTCGGAAAGCGATCACAGGCCATTAATAGCAGTGTTCATGCTGGAAGTTCCATCAGCCTTCAAGTTCCAAGCTATCGGAGAGTCCAGAGGGGATGAAAATCATAGCCTCTTAAGGAGAATTAGATGGACAGATAAGACGGGAGTGAAGCTTCAAAACTGGCTGGACCTAAAACAGGAGGAGATCCTAGCAATGTCGCATTCACCAATAAAAAACTGGGAGACCATAGTTGAGGAGATACAAATGAGCTTGGGCGATCCCCAGCCACAATGCTCAAGCTCCAAAAAGAAATCAACAGCTGGAAGCATTCGCCCAACCAAGGACATACGCGATACCAAACGCCTCTTGCGTAAGGCACTTGCAATAAAGAAAAGAGGGGGCAGACAAATAGATGGGAAACCGATTGCATCATTGAGGGCAGCCCTAAGAAAGAAATGGTGGGAACACAAAAAAGCTCACATAGAGAGGGAATGGATTAAAGTTTTCTCCCTGCTTAAACAGAAAAACTTGGCAGGATTATGGAGACACATAAACCGGCTAAGTAGCAGAGGAGTTCAAAAAGAAAACGGTGTGGCAGAGCAAGACTGGCTGGCCCACGTAAAGCAGCTTTATTCAATCGCCCACGTAAACATATGCAATACAGAAGATCCCAACCGCAGGGTGGACTATTCTCACCAATCAAGGGCAAAGATCGAAGAAACGACCCTTAGCCCCCGAAACCTACCTGAGGGTCAGCGAGTCCAGGCAGAGATGCGATGCACACCGCCAGCTCAGATAAACCCTCAAATGGTCATCAAGATACTCAAGAACATGAAGAATGACGGGGCCCCTGGGCCAAATGGGATACCCGCCACGGTTTTTAAATAGGCCCTCCATTTCTGGGCAACCGTCCTCACTCCGCTGTACAACCACTCCTTAATGACAGCAAAAACCCCTGATTCCTGGAGGGGCTCCATACTAGTCCCAATTTTTAAAAAAGGGGATCGTTTAAAGCCATCAAACTATAGGCTTATCGCTCTACTCGACCTTGAAGCCAAGGCCTATGCCCGCCTCATATTGAAGGACCTGGAGACATGGGCCGAAGGAAAAAGCATCATCCCCTGCCATCAGACCGGCTTCAGACCACAGTCATCGACAATGGACAACATTCTGGCGTTAGCGCACCTAGCAACGGAAGCAGTAAAAAAGAAAAACCCTCCACTCTTTTGCTGCTTCATCGATTACAGCACAGCCTTCGATAAAGTGGTACGAAATAGGTTATGGCAGAAATTAGAAAATTGGGGCATCCCGCCAAACCTATTGAAGGCAATTAGATCACTATACGAAGGCACCTGGGTACGGGTTAAAACCAGCGCCAGTACAGTGTCCCCAAAAATAACAACGGTCTGAAACAAGGATGTGTGTTGGCGCCTAACCTCTTTAACCTGTATACGGCGGACTTGGGGGACGCTCTGAAAGGCGCCAGCCTAGTAGCACCGAGATTAGGCAGCATGAGGCTGCCGGTGCTACAATATGCCGATGACACTGCCTTAATGGACCACACGAGGGTGGGCTTACAGAGAGCCCTAAATGCACTGAATCAATTTAACAAAGATAACAATCTTATAGTTAACCAAGGGAAAACTAAGGTCGTCATTTTTGGGAGCTACCACCTGAAAAAGAAAGCACAGTGGCTAATGGGAGACTTACAAATCAGTACAGTGGCAGAGTACAATTACCTAGGGGTTTGGCTTATGGAACGGGCCAAGGCAAACGTCCACCTGAAGCAGCAGTTTTCCAAGGCCAACAAGGTGACATTCCTGTTAAAGCAACTGAGCTTACACTTGATAAGCCCCACTGCAGGACCAATATTAACTGCCTTAAAAGCAAAACTGCTGCCAGCCATTAGTTATGGCCACCAGGCTTTTCCGGGGTCGCAGGACGTCCTCCTCATCGCAACCCAAGCTAAAGCATATAAATCAGTCTTTTCTATCCCAAGGTCGGCAAGGAAGTCGAGGCTAAGATTGGAGCTAGGCCTGGTAAGGCCAGACTTGATGTGCCAAGGGGAGATCATAAAACTATACTTAAGGATTATAAGGGCCCCAACAAACTCCTTAAGACACCAACTGAGAGTCATCTTTGAGGGGCCAAGATCGGTATGGCACACCAGCCTTGGCAAAGCATTTAAGACTTTAAAGATCGAGGAAAAGAGTATACCACTGCCTGAAATCCCACTAAATGCCTGGAAAAAGGCCATAAACAGACAAGTCCGCAAAACCTCATTTGACCTGGATCTTAAATCTCTTCGCTATAGCCCCCACTTGGTCTCGCTGAACGGCTCCTATATGGTAGGCAAGGCACAATCCTACCTAAACGAGGCCCTGACACCACAAGCCAGAACCAAAATCCTCTCCATGAGACTATGCACTTTAGGAATCGCCGATTTTAACCCCGCATGGGCTCGCAAGGGGGAAATCACAAGCTGCAGACTGTGCCCCTACACGAGGGAATCCTGGCTTCACATTTTATGCTGCTGCCCCGCCCTCAGGAATGAACGTCGACGACTTCTTCGCCCTGTCTGTATCACCAAGGGAATCAAGATATGCCGCGAAGTATCAGCCTTGTGCTTTTCTAGAACAACCACGATGACCTTGGCGAGACTGGGGAAATTCGTTCATTTGATTAGAATGGCCTTAAAGGCAGTAAATGAACACAATCAAACCAGGGCTACCAGCGAGGCAAAATAAGGGGGGTAATGCAGACTCCCCTTAAATGAGGGTAGAGCCCCGATCCTATTCACTCGTCCCACAGAGACCGCTTAACATCTACGGCTCTAAATGGAAGGGCCAAGGAGAACGACCTATAGACTGCCGAAGCAGAAAACCGCTAAGGCCTACGCAGCTGTCTAAGAAACTCTGTGCAAGGACTCGTGATAAAGACTCGGTGCTGGTAGCCCGAGTGGTTGCAGTGGAAGGGATATAATATTTGAAGAAAGAAAAAAAAAAAAACGTTTTAATTGGCAGCCTCTACATTTTTAATGTGATCATTCCTTCATTCGCTCGTTTTTTATGCTTTTCTTACTGTAATGATTTTAATTAATTGTACAGTTAATAAATACTTACTTACTTACCTATATATTTTTGAGAACTAGACTCCAAGTGGAATCCAGGATGGGGTGACGTGACTGCCTCTCACCAGGTTCTGTTACCCAGACTCCCTTGCAAACCTAAAAATTGTCAAAAAAAACACTTTTTCCTCACATTTCTGTGGTGAAAAGTTCTGGAATATGCGTGGATCCACAAATTTCCACTCACCCGCGTCCCCCAAAGTCTTCCGAGAAAAATGGTACCTCACTTGCGTGGGTGGGTCAAGGACCAGTGACAGGCAAGGGCCCAAAACCTATTGAGGCGACATCAAAATTACCTATCACAAACCAACATGGTTTTGCAAGGGGGGTCCCATGAGTTTTTGGCCCTGGGCTCGGCGACCATCTAGGGAAACCTACCAAACCCACACATTTCTGGAAACTAGTCACCCGGGGGAGTCCAGCGAGGTATGGCTTGCGTGCGTATCCTAACTTTTTCCTACCCACAATCCCCTGCAAACCTCAAATTTAGCTGAAAAAAATCACTTTTTTCTGACATTTCTGTGTGGGAAAGTTCTGGAATCTACGTGGATCCACAAATTTCCTCCCACCCAGCGTTCCCCCAGGTCTCCCGATAAAAAGGATACCTCACTCGCGTGGGTGGGTCAAGTACCCGCGACAGGCAAGTGCCCAAAACCTATTGAGGCGACATCAAAATGACCTATCACAAAACAACCTGGTTTTGCAAGGGGGGTCACCTGGGTTTTTGTCCCCGGGCTCGGCGGCCATCTTGGGAAACTACCAAACCCAAACATTTCTGAAAACTAGACACCCGGGGGAGTCCAGCGATGTATGGCTTGCGTGGGTCCCCCAACGTTTTCCTACCCAAAATACCCTGCAAACCTCAAATTTAGCTGGAAAAACAGAAAGAATTAGTGCTCCGAGGGCGCCACATAGCATCACATTTTATTAGTATTAAAGTACATGTTAGAGCACTAATTCTTTGTTTTTCGCAAATTTTGAGGGATTAATAACATCACAAACTATAATATGAACATCAATATCCCTCGAGAGTTTGAGTAATCTGTAACAAACAATGTTTCTTGTACGATTGTCTGGTACAATCTTATTACATTTACATCTAACACAGTGCATTCTTCCACGTTTACACATGGCCGCCCAGAAAATTGTTGAAGATACATTAAACATAGTGCATCTTTTCCTGTTTAAAGATGGCCGCCATAAGAATACCGCTTAACCACTAAACTGTGTATAAAGATTACTGTATTAGGAAGGTCTTTAATTAAGGTGCCATTTACTATTATAATATGGCCACCACATCCCCATCCCAGGAATAGTAGCATTTTAAATTTTTTAATTTATATCTTTTTTGCATCCTATCATGGTTCATAATTTTTGATTTGGATGGGCACGAGGCCCTTTATGTAATTGCAATTTTAAATATCAGGCGATATGATATACACAGTTTCGCTTGCATCTAAGACGTGACTCCGCCTTCCATTAGCTACGGAAATTTAGCCTCAACATATAAAAAGGAAACGCGATCGAGTGTGGCGTGTAGCCTGACCCGGATGTGTTCGATAGAGCAGGGAGGCCGCCTGTTTTTTACCTGGTGAGTACGTTGCATGCAGCGTCGATGGTTTTGTGATTTTTGACCCAAGCAAACTTTATCGTTATCTATAGCTATGTCCCTAACTTTTGAACTATTCCTATGTTGTTTAAATAGCTATTTACTGTTTATATCACGTTCCACATACAGCGATATATCTGTTAGCTCACCATCCATATCTCTGATATTTAATCGCCTGCATGGGGGTCAGATAAGAAACGCACGTTAAATGCCGATTATGATGGCTCTCCAAGAGAATTCATTTCCTTCGTTATTGCTTTTAAACGACAAAAGAAATTGAAGTATTAGAATAAGACATCTAGTTGGATTAAAATTCAATACATTGACAATGTCCCTCCCTTTTTGTTTTTGATATTTCAGATTTTAATTTAAATGTGCCTGCATCAATTTGAAATCTTAAACAATTGAAAAAGGTAATTGTATATAAAGTTCTTTTAAACAGAACAGTATAGATTACGTATAGAATCGAACTTAGCACTAAGAAATAAAATTATGTGCTCCTTTTTGACCCACAGTATCACCAATGCTGAAAACGTTGATACTCTCAGGAAAGCTGAAACTCACAGTGCAGTCTATTCTATAAAGGGTAAGCTCCTTTATAGGCAGGAACATATGGGTACATATGCATACCTTTAGAACAAGCCGACTGATTATATTTTCTCCTATTAATATACAGGCTCACATCCTCAACAGCCTAGAACTTTAATTAGAACTGCCGGTGGCTATATCGAACAAACAATAAGTACTACATATTAACATAAAGGTACGTGATAGCCCTGAACAAAGATACAGATGTAGTGGCATCAATTTGCGATTTAATTATTCACCTAATACACCCCCTTTTAATTTATTTTAGGTCAACTTTATTCCTTTATCATTTCCGGATGAGTTTTTTTGCCTTCCGTTTCAGAGTAATCAAGTCATTCAAGTTATTTAAGTCTTAGAGAGGTTCTGACTCTCTTGAACTCCAATAGGTGGGTTTCAGTAGTGTTTTACACTTCTAAGAGTATGGATCATGTGTTACAGTCAATCTTATGTGTTGCTCATATTAATAACTGGGCTCTGTGTGTTTTTAAGTTACATTAGGGTATTCGCCCCTTTTAGTAGTATGCAATGCTTAATAAAATACTATAAGATATATTTTGGGATATTGTTTGTAATTTTACACCGAGGCATAATTTGTGTTTTAATAAAATATTTTTTGCTATTTAGACCTTTTATGAAAACTTTGTCCTGAAGAAGGTGAAGGAATTTGATTTCACCGAAACGCCACGTCGACTCCTTAAGTTTTCTTTGTCTTCAATGTTAATGTGGAATTATATACGTCTCTAACATATGTATTGTAACGTCTTGCATGAGAAGATGTTTTTAATTATGTGTGAATTGTAATGTCTATCCTGTTTTGCACAGATGTTTTTATAAAATAAACAAATCTTTTATTTACATATTGGCTATATCCTGAATGTAATTTGTTGAAATAATTTAGTGCACACTGATATATCTTATGTTTTTGCTTATGATATTGAATGTATAGGTCTACTGTAATGTCTATGTCTGGTTATAGCACATGATCCATATTGAGGCAGGCTCTTAAATACGGAGACTTTTGCCCAAAAGATTGACTCTTGATCAGGGACTACTTGTGTTTTTCTAACACAGGGATGCGTGCCATGTCGACTCTTAGTTTTCTCTGCACCAAGACACGGAGGCTGCAATGGCAGTATGCATGAGCTTGGTGAGGCATCCTTTAGGGTGGCACAATTTATGCTGCAGTGCTTGGGGACCCTTTTTAGCCCCAATGCCCTAGGTACCAGGGGTACCATCTACTAGGGACCTATTTGAGTCCTAACGGGTGCCAATTGTGTAACAGTGGCACAGCTTAAGGAAAGAACACTGGTGCTGTGTGTAGAAAGCGGTCTCTGTATATACTATACCAAAGTAAGGTATAGTGTGCACAGAGTCCACTATATCCCAAAGGCTTACAGAGGTTAAAGTAGATAATACTTTACTCCCTATTTGTGGCAGTGTGGGTGAGCAATAAGGCTTTATCAGAGGGTTGTGGTAAGCATTTATTGTACACACTCAGGCAAGAAATGTCACACACTCAAAGACTGAACTCAAACCAATTGTTTGTATAAAAAAAAAAAAATTGTTGGGATTTTATTTTTAGAACCAAGCAAGACTTGGTGCAGGTAAGTAAAGGAAAATGTTACTTACCCAGTAAGCATCTGTTTTTGGCATGCAGAGCTGTAGATTCACAAGCTTTGCATACTCCTGCCATCTAGTGTTGGGTCCGGATGTTTGCACTTTGTTTTTCTTCGAAGAAGTCTTTCCAGTCACAAGGTAGGGGACTCCTCCTTTCGGTAATAGTGTGCATGGGCATCAACTCCATTGTTAAATTGTTTTCCCGCAGAGGGTGAGAATGGAGTTAGTAAGAGTAGAATAGAGATGTCCATGCATATCTATATAAA
The DNA here is from genome assembly GCA_963921515.1 of Calotriton arnoldi. NCBI lineage: Eukaryota > Metazoa > Chordata > Amphibia > Caudata > Salamandridae > Calotriton > Calotriton arnoldi. The sequence continues at coordinate 89,808 of CAWUFW010016485.1, forward strand.
GTAAGAGAGAACTGCAACAGGTATAGGTACCCGGGGAGGCGGGAGGGCGGATGTGAATCTACAACTCTACAGGCCAAGAACAGATGCTTACTGGGTAAGTAACATTTTCCGTTCGAGGCATGTGAGCTGTAGATCACATGCTTTGCATAGACTATACATTTAACGATCCATCTGGCAATACCGGACTTGGATACAGGATTGCCCTTGTGAGGTAGAGCAAAAGTAACAAAAAGTTGTTTAGTGTTACAAAATGACTTTTTTCTTTCTATGTAATATAAAAGGGCTCTTCTAACATCTAAAGTGTGTAGAGCTCGTTCTGCCACTGAATCCGGTTGGGGAAAGAACACCGGTAACTCAACCGATTGATTGATGTGAAAGGCAGAAACTTAGGGTTGGTACGAAGAACCACTTTGTCTTTGTGAAGCTGGAAAAAGGGTTCTTCTATGGTTAGTGCCTGTAGCTCACCTACTCTCCTCAGTGAAGTAACTGCAATGAGGAAAGTGATTTTCCACGAGAGAAATTGCAGTTCACATTTATGCATGGGTTCAAACGGTAAGCCCATTAATCGTGTGAGGACTATGTTAAGATTCCACACTGGGGCAGGTGGACGTCTTGGTGGTATAACTCTTTTAAGTCCTTCCATAAAAGCTTTGATAACTGGCACTCTAAAGAGAGACAAGTGTTGCCTATTTTGTAGAAACGCAGCTATCGCCGCGAGATGTAGGCAGACAGAAGTGTAAGCTAACTCTGACCGCTGCAAGTGTAACAAATAACAAACGATATTTTGTATGGAAGCATCAAGAGGTTGATATTATTACAATAAATAACAAAACGCTTCCATTTAGCTGCATAACAAGCTCTTGTAGTAGGCCTTCTGGCCTCTCTAATGATGCTCATACAGTCTGGTGGAAGATTCAAATAACCAAACTCTATGACTTCAGGAGCCAGATCATAGGTTGAGTTCTTTGGGATCTGGGTGTCTGATTTCTCAATGGCTGTGTGAGGAGACTGGATGTCAGATGCAGCTTTTGAAGTGGAACTAGTGATAGCTCCAACAGGGTCATGAACCAAGGTTGACGGGCCTATGTGGGAGCTACTAGAATCAGTGTGAGGGATGTTTGCCTGAGTTTCCGAACCACTAATGGAATAAGTGGGAGAAGCGGAAAAGCATAGGCAAATAGCCCTAACCAGTTCATCCATAGTGCATTGCCTTTGGAGAGCGGGTGTGGATACCTGGAGGCGAAGCTTGGGCGTTTTCGTGTGTGGCAAAAAGATCTATTTGAGGAAACCCCCAACTTTGAAAGTATGGGAGGATAACTTGAGGGTGAAGTTCCCACTCGTGGATTTGCTACCTCTGTCTGCTGAGAAGGTCGGCAATCTGATTGTTTACTGCAGGGAGGTGTTCTGCTAGGAGATAGATTTTGTTGTGAATGGCCCACTTCCAAATGGCTTGAGCCAAGTGTGACAGTTGGAGAGAGTGCCCCCCCCACGTTTTTGTATATAATACATAGCTGTCATGTTGTCGGTGTGAACTAGGACATCTTTGCCTACGAGGTAAGCCTGGAAGGCTTTGAGCGCTAGATACACTGCTAGCTGCTCTAGATGATTTATGTGGAAAGCTTTTTGTTTTTGACTCCACAAGCCTTGAACTGTGTGATCTTGGAGATGAGCCCCACAACCAGTGAGCGACGCGTCTGCTGTTAGCATTGTCTGTGGAACTGGGTCTATAAAGGGCCATCCTTTTGATAAATTTTGTGGGTTCCACCACTGTAGACAGTGATGAGTACGGCCGTTTACCAACACTAGATTGGTTAAAAGACCCCTCGACTGGTTCCACTGACTTGCTAAGCATTCCTGAAAGGAACGCATGTGAAGCCTGGCATGGGGAACAATAATGATGCAAGAGGCCATCATTCCCAGCAGCTACATATACACTCGAGCTGGTAGAGAGTGAGTGGGCTGAAACTCAGAGCCTGAATATTGCGAATTCTGGCTGCACTGGGGAAGTCTAGAGCTCTTTGCGTACCTAAAGTGGATCCTAGATAGTTTTGAGTGTTGGAAGGTTGAAGATGCGATTTCAACACATTGACTGTAAACCCCAGTTGGTGCAGTAACTGTAGTGTTATGTGTGTGTGCTGGAGACACTTTAGGTACGTACTGGCTTTGATGAGCCAGTCGTCCAAGTACGTGAAGACATGAATGTGTTGTCTTCGTAGGTGAGCAGCGACTACTGCCAGACATTTTGTAAAGACTCTGGGAAAAGTGGTGACTCCGAATGGGAGTACTTTGAACTGGTAATGCTGCCCTGCTACCACAAATCCGAGAAATTTGGGGTGTCCGGGATGTATTGGAATGTGGAAATACGCGTCCTTTAAGTCTAGAGTAGACATAAAGTCGCCCTTTTGTAAGAGTGGGAACACTTGTTGAAGTGTCACCATGTGAAAATGATCTGATTGTATGTAAAGATTCAATTCTCTGAGGTCTAAGATAGGTCTGAGAGAACCGTCCTTTTTGGGTATGAGAAAGTAAAGGGAGTATACGCCCAACCCCTGATATTGTGGTGGTATGGGCTCTATGGCCCCCTTTAAAAGGAGAGACTGAACTTCTAGTTTGAGGCGGTGTAAGTGGTCTGGTGACATTTTGTGTGAACGTAGAGGAATGTTTGGAGGATTGTTGGTAAACTCCAGGCAATAACCAGAGGGATAATTCCTAGCACCAATTTGTCTGTAGTTATTGATTGCCAGGGGGGTAGGAATTGTGAAAGACGCCCACCGACAGGCGTTAAATGATCGGGGGAGTGTAGGCAAGTCACTGTTTGGTATTGGAGGGGGAGGTGCGTGTGTTGGAACCTCTACCTTTGCCATTGGTGCCTCTGTAGCCCCCTCTGAAGAAACCCTTGGAAGCAGAGGGTTGATTGTTGCCCTTGTACGGTGTAGAGGTAGTGTCTGAGGAGGTATTTTTGGACCCTCCACGTTAGATGGAGCATCGAAAGGAACCATGGTCAGAAGGGGACTGTAGGGCTCCCATAGATTTTGCCACGTCTGTGTCCTTTTTCATTTCTTCTAAGGACGTGTTGTGAGAAAGTGCCCTCTTTCTTGCATGGTATGCCCCCACTTTTTGCTGAACTGCTGATGTGCTTTGACAGTGTGCCCTGGGCTCCTGCCAATCAGGTACCCAGGGCCTGTGTTCCTTCCCTTAAACTGCATTGAAGCCTAAACCCAATTGGCATCTCTGGCCACAGGTAGGCCCCTGGTAAATGGTACCTCTGGTACCCAGGGCACTGTGACCAGAGAAGGCCTCCAAGGGCTGCAGCACTTATTGTGCCACCCTTGGAGACCCTGTACCCTGACACACACACACTGCCTTTGCAGGCTGCATGTCTTGGTGCAGAACAAAGTGATGAGTCGACATGGCACACATCCCTGTGTGCCATGCCCACAGACCACTGCCCTGGCATACCTCAGTCACCCCTCTAGCTGGGTGCCCTATGCCAGTGGTGAGGGTACAGGTGCATGAGCCCTGTGCCCCTACAGTACCCAGGCCCATTCCTGGGCACTGTAAGTGCAGTGCTGCCATTAAGAGTATATGGTGCTGGGAGTTTGTGATTACGAACTCCACAGCCCCATAATGGCTACACTGAAGACTGGGAAGTTTGGTATCAAACTTCTCAGCACATTAAACCCACACTGATGCCAGTGTGGGATTTAATGTAAAATGCACGACAGAGGGCATCTTAGAGATGCCCCCTGAAACCCGACCAACTCCCAGTGAACTGACTGAGTGGCTGCCGAGGCTGCCACCCCCAGACATGTTTCTGGACCCCTGGGTCGAGAGCTTGCTGCTCTCGGGGGCCTGAAACAATGCACATCCTGGGACGAGGTGCCAAGACTCCTCCCCCAGGATGGGCAGGGTTCACGAAGGAGAAGCTTCAAAGGCATACCGCCTTTGTGAGCCTCTCCAGACCACTTGCTGTACTCAGCAACTGGTCCCCACTGGTTCCCCCTCCCCCCCCTTTGGGCGGGAGACCCGGCGGGAAAAACAAAGTGAGGAAGAGAGGTGTGCCCACCTCTGCCAATTCCACCCCTAGGGTGGGGGAGGCGAGGTGAAGCACAACCTCGAGTCCCCGCCATCTTGAGGATGGGGGACCCAGCCAACCAAGGATAGGCTCCTGCCCCCCTCCCACTGGAGAGTGGCAGAGTAGGGGGTGTACCCACCCCAGGGAAGGGACCCATTGGTCCCTGCCCTTTGCCTACCTGTATCACCCCTAAATTCAGGATTTAGGGGCACGCTGAACCTTCCTTCCTCAGATCCCGATTCCAAAAACAACAAGAAGAAAGAAGACCAGCCGTGCAGCTGCTAACAAGAGGAAGACTCCAACTGACTTGGCCCCAGCCCTACCGGCCTGTCGACCCTCGAACCTGCTCCTGCTAAACCCCGGCCTCTTCAGTGGTCAGCAACCTCGAAAATCCCGGAGGACCTGACTGCCTTGCTCAACTAACAGACTGGGACTCCCACGAACAGTGGTTCTGCTCAAAGTATCTGCAACCCCAGGCCAGCCTGAGACCGCGGATCCTGCCCACTCTGCACCCGCCGAGCCCGGCCCGAGCCAAAGGGGACAAAGACCATGAGGACGTCCCTCCGGCGACTGTGACCAAGAATCCAGCACCCAAGGACTCCCCTCGACACTCCTGACGACGCCTGCAGCCTCAATACCAGGGACCCCTCCAACCGCGACCAGCAGAGGGTAAGATTTCCGACGCCTAAAGACACCCCTGCACCCAGCGCCCGACGGCCTCCTGTGCCCAACTCCTGGGTGCCTACCCTTCCTACAGCTTCCCAACTTACCTCTCGAAGTGGTGGTCGCACCTGAAGAATCACCGTCCCCGAGCTAGCAGCCTTTGTTCGTCTTGCAGCTTTCCCATTGAAATCCATTGGGCGCCCGACGGCCCAAAAGCCCACTGCACCCGGCTGCCCCAGTGCCGCTGAGGGTGCACCAACTACCCTGTTCGACTTCCCCACTTGCCCTGACTAAGTGCCCAGGAGCTTTGCTCCCACAGCCAAGTGGCCTGCCTGCCAGCAGCCACCAACCAAAGGCCCCCCGTCCGCCATAGGCTAACGTTGGGCCTACTCTCTCTGCACCCGGCCGCCCCTGTGCCGCTGAGGGTGTAACAACAGTACAAACCTGAACCTGGGAGACCCCTGAGTCTTGCCCCAGAGCCTTAACTCTGCCAGCCGAGTACTTACCCGAAAGTCGATAACTTGCATTTTCTCCATAGGGTAACATTGACTGGTTTTCACTTGGAAATTCTTCTAAGTGTCGAGTTTTGGAACTTTGAAATATTCACTAAAAATCGCCCGAACATCAACAACGAAATTACTCACCTGTTCTCAGGAGAGATCCCAGTGCTGGATCTAGGTGCCCAGCACCGATTAGAAAAAGTGATTACAACTGATTTTCCGGTAACTTGATTTTCCTCCATAGGATAACATTGCCTGGTTTTTGCCAGAAATTCTTCTGTCTCGATTTTTGCAACATACAAATATTCCTTAAAAATCGCCTGTGTAACAAAAACGATTTCTTTCAACTGTTTACAGGAAATGCACCAGGGCTGAATCCAGGATCCAGCCCTGAGTAAGAAAAACGTTTGTAAAGTAATTCTATTACGGTTTACTTAAAAATCCCATTGAGCTCAATGTTATAGATATACAAAGTATTGTGTTGCCTATTGCAACCCCTGTACCTTATTGCATTCAAAGTCTATTGTTCATTGAAAATATTCAACAAACAGCATCTTATCTTGAGAAAGTATTTTATGCAACCCTGTGGTTCTAAAATAAAACAACAGTATATTTTTTATAGAAAACAATTGGCCTAGAGTTCAGTTCTTGAGTGTGTGGCTTCATTTGCTGACTGAGTGTGTACATCAAATGCTTTACACTGTCCTGTGATACTGCCTTACTGCTCGACCAAGCTACCAGTTTAGAGAGTAAGGTTCTATCTAACTTTAACCTTTGCCAAACCTCTGGAGACCCTTGGACTCTATACACACTGTACCTCACTTTGGTGCAGTATATATAGAGCCAGTTTCTTACACGTGTCTACTACAGGACCAAAGTGGTGTTGTTTGTCAAACGGCGTGTTAAGATTAGAAGCTTGAACTTCTGGTTTAAACCCAGAAATTCTTAACCATGCATGTCTTCTTTGTAGCACGCTGGTGTTGACGGCTCTAGCCGCAGTGTCAGCCGCATCTAACGCGCAACCAATGGAATTGTTAGAGATGAGTTTTCCGTCTTGCACTAGGTCCTGAGCTTTGGACTTGTGCTCATCAGGCAGGAATTGGAGCAATTGCTCCATTTCGTCCCAATGCGTCCTATTATACCTGGCTAAAAGTGCTTGGGTGTTAGAAATGCGCCAGAAATGTGCAGCTTGGGAGGCTACTCTTTTCACAGAGGCATCTATCAATTTAGACTCTTTGTCCGGAGGTGGAGCATCTCCGGACTTTTGAGAATTGGCCCATTTATGGGCATTAGAAACCACTAGAGATTCTAAGGGTAACTGGCCCTTGATATAAATCGATTTATATTTGTTGTCTATCCTGGGGGTGAGAATAAGTGCCCGAACAGGATCCTTAAATACGCCAGCCACATGTCTTAGCATACCCTTTAGCATGGGGAGTGTGTGAGTGGATCTTTGGGAACTACTAAGGGTTTCAAAAAGGAAATCCTCCTCTAGGGATTCTTTTTGTAATTAAATCCAGTATTTGTAAATCCAGTATTTGTAAAGCGCGAACAGCTACCCGAAGGCATCCCGGCGCTTGAACCCCACGATAATCAGCAGCTCTGCTTAATAGTTCTATATAGCCTATGTTGTCATCTGGTGGGGAAGGTTTAGTAGGGTAAAGATCAGGATCGTTACCTGTGGGAGAATCTGTGTTATAATCCTTCCAGGGGTCTGGAGGTGCAGAATTATTGTCCCTGTCCCCATCCCCATCATCCTGATCATCAGGTGGTGGTGAATTAGTAGGGGTAATTAACAAGTGTTGTGTTTCAGGGGAAGGAGGTGATGGAGGAGGAGGAGAAGGGTTAGTACCAACATCTTTCCTCTTTAAGGGAATGTGATAGGCTTCCTCTGACTCAGATTTGCGTTTAAGTGGCAATTTGGTCGCATTATGTCCAGTTTTTGGATTGATGTACAGTTCCTTTTGTTTCGGGTCCGTTTTTGAAGGCGGGACATTGAAACGAGGCTCTTTCGATGGCATCGGAAAATCTTTATGTTTCGCGCCAAAGTTTTCGGTGCCAGATCGGTTGGTGGCTGCTCACGGGCAAGCCACTAGGATGTGGGAGCAAAGCTCCCAGGGTTTAGCTCAGGGCAAAGGGGGATCCATGTTAGCAACCAAGGTGCATCCACAGTGGCACAGGGGCAAACGGATGCTGTTTTGGCATTGAGTGCCCTGTTGTTTTCAATTGGGATTGCCGGTTTTGTTTTTGAGCTAGAGCTCAGTCCAGAAAGTCTTACAGGAGGAACCAACAGCTGGGCAGGTAAGTTGGAGGGCTCGGGTACGTAGGTGCACCTCAGGCCCTCTTCTCCAGGGCGGCTGGTTGCAGGGGTGCCTTTTGATGTCTGATTTCACCTTCCCGGGCCACTCGCGGTTGGGGTCTCCGTGCAGTTGCTGCAGGCGACGTCAGGGAGTCTTGGAGGGGTCAACCCATGGTGGACTCGGACTCTGGAGCGCTGGGGGACCTCGCTGGGACCGGTGGGCCACTCAGACTAGGGCCGTAGGTGTTGAATACAGTGGTATTTCTAGGCATCGGGTTTCTTTGTCCTCAGCAGGTTCGGAGCCTTTCTTTGACTGACTGAGATATTTATAGAGCGCACTAATGCCGAGGCATCTTGGCGCTGAGGTAATAGCAATCCAACCTGAATAACAGACCTAGATATGAGAAAATAGCCATGTTTTGATCATCTTTCTAAAAAGAGTCCTGCTACTCTGCAGTCTCAAATGTGTTGCAAGTGAGTTCCACAGTTTGGCCGCTAGGTAGGAGAACCCCCTACCGCCCCATCTGGCTCTTCTTATCCTGGGAATAAGAACCAGTCCAGTGTTTGCTGACCTGAGGCATCGAGCAGGCAGATATCGCGGGAACAGGCGTTGAATGTCTGCCGCCCCTCCTCCATAGAGGGCTTTATGGACTAAGCAGAGCGCTTTGAAGTCTATTCTTCGGCGGACTGGTAACCAGTGGAGGAGTCTTAGGCTCGCGGATGTGGGGTGGTGTTTTGGTTGATCTAACAGTACTCGTGCGGCCGCGTTTTGTATGGACTGTAATTTGGAGAGCTGTCTGACTCCCGCGCCTAGGTATAGCGCGTTGCAGTAGTCGATTCTGGACAACACCAGTGCACCGACCACTGTTTTCCTTAACGAGAGTGGAATAAATGGGAGAATCTTCTGTAGTACTTTCAGTGTGAAGAAACAAGCCGAAGACACTTGATTTATCTGGAGGGCCAGCGTTAGGTCTTTGTCGACCAGGAACCCCAGATTTCTGGCCTTTGGGACAGGGACAGGGAATGTTCCGGCTTCAGGTGGCCACCAGAGTTCGCTCCAGACCGAGGGTTTCTTTGGTGATTCTTTTGAACAGAGATGCTGTTCACAGGAGATCCGGTCTTTGTTGAAGGCAGTCAGTCCTCCCAGGGGTTCTGGAGGTCGCTGGCTGCAGGACAAGGTGACGTTTGGCACAGGATCTCTGGAAACTGAAACCCATGGTACCTTTTACAAGGGACTTACATGTGGCCAGAGAGGTGACAATTGGGGGTACAAAGGTACAGTTTTGGGAAAGAACACAGGCCATGGGAACCTAATTGGCAGGGACCCAGGGCGCATCTAGTCAAAGTGCATCAGAAATCTGGCCAAAAGGGGGGAAGAGGGTGGGGGGGGGGGGGGACAGGTTACTGCAACAGAAACCCATTTTCCTACACAGGGGACCTGAACAGCAGGAACCCAGCACACTTTCAGTCAAAGTTGCATCAGATACCAGAAAAAAAGTGGGGGTAACTATGTCAAAAAGGGGCACTTTCCTACAGTATATTATTGTAAATATCAATCAGCTGCAAAGGTGGGAGCAGGCCTGAGATGATGTCACTCTGAGCTGCGATAAGGTCTTCAGAGTCATGGGAGGAAAGGAAAAAGAGAGGAAAAAAGGGGGCAGTAGCTGTACAAGAAAGGATTAGCACCATCAACAGGGGAAATAATATACTGCAAATATACAAAGATCACCACAAGTCCATGGCAAATAAAATCAACGTTACCACAATGAAATGTAAATCAAATTTACTAAAAAGCTTCTTGGCACAGTCACATATGTATCATAAACATTGTATAAAATCTGCAGTGGCAAATAACTGAGTGCAAGAAGCCTACTTGAATTGTGGTTAACTTTTTGGAAGTCAAACACTGCACTGCTAAACAGAAAGGTACTCTGGACAACTACACTTTGCCTTGACAATGAGAAATGCACAGGATGCAATGGTTTACCTGCTATTATATTGGCTTCAATGAGACTGAGAAGTAGGCTAACATTTCCAACAAGAGTTTAGGAAGGGCAGTATCTTTAAGTACTCCAAGTGTTTAAACTAACAAGTTACTTACCTTCACTAAAGATGTATCTGTAAGAGACATAGGTTAGTTGTAGATACCTTACCTTAGAATTTCCCCCAGGCGTCAGACTGGATCCGGAGATTTTTCTTAGCAGTTCCCCTGCTCATCGGCAGGTGGCGCCAGTCAACTCCTCGTCCGTCGTCGGCGTCGCCGGGATGATGTTGCGGTGCCTACATAGACACCGCCCCTGCGCGCTGACTTCAGTTCTGACACGACTTTCCATGCCAGAAGCGCAGAGCCATGAAAGACACTGACCACTGGTGCACCACAACTACGGCCCTGTAAGGGAGTCCCTATCCCTAGAAGTCAGTTTGCAGAGCAGGGAGGATGGGTGGGGCGGTAAGGAATCTATAAATAACCTATGTCTCTTACCGACACATCGTTACCAAAGGAAAGTAACTTGTTCATCTGAAAGAGACATTTAGTTATAGATTCCTTACCTTAGAATAGATACCCCAACAATAACTTCCCCTGAGGAGGGTTTGCAAACTAAATTCACACTAAGAAGTCCTGAAGGACTGAACAGGCAAAATAGCCGTCTCGCCGGACTTGGGTGTCCAGGCAGTAATGTCTGGTGAACTTGTGCAAGGATGCCTACGTGGCTGCCTGACAGATGTCAAGTAGTGGGACTCCACGTGCTAATGCAGTGGTGGCTGCCGTAGCCCTAGTGGAATGAGCCCCACTGGAGGTTCCTTTTTCGCTAAGCGTAACAGATTTTAATACAAAGGACAACCCATCTAGAGATGGTACGCTTTTGAACAGCCCGACCCTTCTTGGCACCTACATAGCCAACGAAGAGTTGATCATCCACCCGGAAATCTATTGTGCGGTCAAGGTAGAAGGACAGCGCGCGTTTAGGGTCCAGACGGAGTCTCTCCTCCTCCTTCGGAAGGGCGCGGAGGCGGAAAAAAGGTGGGCAAAGTAATAGTTTGTCCTATGTGAAATGATGTAACTACTTTAGGAAGGAACGAGGGCCTCGTTCTGAGCACCACTTTGTCTGGATGCACAGAGAAGAAAGGGGGTTTAGAAGAAAGAGCTTGAAGCTCACTCACCCTGCGGTGATGGCAACCAGGAAGGCAGTTTTCAAAGTGAGGAGCCTGACAGGACAGTTGTGAAGGGGCTCGAAGGGAGCACACATGAGATGAGTAAGAACAAGATTCAAGTCCCACTGGGGCAGTATGAAAGGAGATGGAGGAAAGAGGTGAGTAATGCCCTTAAAAAATCTATTTACTATAGGGGACTTAAACAAGGAAGGCTGAGATAGCTGCAAGATAGCCTTTAAGAGTGCCCAGAGCAGAGCCCTGCTGGGCCAAAGAAAGCATATCCAAGAGGACCTCAGAAAGAGGTGCAGAAAGGGGATCTACAGCCTTTGCTGTGCACCATGTCACAAACTTGTTCCATCTACAGGCGTATACCGTTTTAGTGGAGGGACCCCTGGTTGCTAAGATGACATTACAGACATCGGGTGGAAGGTCAAAAGCCATCAACTGTCGTCGCTTAATCTCCACGTAAGGAGGTGGAGGCTGGACAGGTTCAGGTGGAGGACAGTCCCCTGCTGCTGCAACAGAAGATCCTCCTGAAGGGGCAGTCTGAGTGGAGGATCGATGGCCATGCTCAGGAGCTCTGGGTACCGGACTCTTCGTGCCCAGTCTGGAGCCACAAGAAAAACTTGGACCCGGTTGTGCTTGATCTTCTTCAGCATTCTGGGCAGAAGTGGCTCAGGCGGAAAGGTGTACAGGAGGCCGCAGATCCACTCGCGGCGAAAAGCGTCACCGAGCAAGTACAGCCTTGGAAACGACAACGCGCCGAATTGCTGACATTGCGCGTTCTCTTCGGTGGCGAACAGATCTAACCAAGGCTCTCACCACCGCTGAAAGAGACCTTGCACCACCTCTGTGTGAAGATGCCATTCGTGATCTACCAGGCACCGACGGCTGAGTTCGTCTGCCCTAGCGTTCAGAGAACCTGCCAGGTGTTGAACCACCAGGGTTCTGTCCTGATATTCCAGCCATGTCCAGAGGCGAAGAGCCTCTTGACATAGGGTCCAGAACCCCACCCCGCACTGTTTGTTGCTGTACCACATGGCAGTGGTGTTGTCTGTAAACACCTGCACCACTTTCCCCTTGAGAGAAGTAAGGAATACCTTCAGTGCCAGGAGGATTGTTCGGAGCTCCAGCAGGTTGATATGGAGCCCGGACTCCGCCAGAGACCAGAAACCTCTGCTCTCCGCCTCTCCCAGATGGCCGCCCCATCCCAGGAGTGACGCATCTGTCACTACTGTGAGGTCTGGTTGGGGAAGGGAGAGGGATCTGCTTCTGACCCAAGCATGGTTTGTTAACCACCACTGCAGCTGTTGTTGTGCAGTTCCCTCCGAGATCTGGACGTAGTCGGAAAGATTCCCCATATGCTACGCCCACTGGAACTTCAGGTCCCACTGCAGAGCCCGTATATGCTATCTGGCATGAACCACCAGCAGGATGCAGGAGGCCATGAGGCCCAGCAGCCTCAGGGTCAGGCTCACCAAAATCCTGGATAGAGACTGAAACATCGGTATCATAGCCCAAATATCCCAGACTCGCTGCTCAGGAGGATAGGCCAGAAACTGCACTGTGTCCAGAACAGCTCCGATGAAAGGGAGCGTCTGAGAGGGAGTCAGGTGTGACTTCAGCATGTTGATAGTGAACCCCAGCAAGTCTGGAGATGTGCGACGACAGCCTGGGGCGAACTCGCCTTCAACAGCCAGTCGTCGAGATAAGGGAAGACTGGAACCCATGATCTGCACAGATGAGCTACGACCACCGCAATCACCTTCGTGAACACCCGAGGTGCACTGGTAAGGCCAAAGGGGAGCACCGTCACCTGACAAAGCTTATGGCCTAATGTGAACCGTAGGTAGCGGCTGTGTGCTGGCAGGACGGGGATGTGGAAATAGGCATCCTGCAAGTACAGCGCCATCATCCAGTCTCGAGGGCAGACAGGACCTGAGCCTACGTGAGCATTTTGAACTTCTCATTTAGCGGTTGAGGGCGCTGAGGTCTAGGATAGGATGCAGACCTTTGTCCTTTTTAGGGCACCAGAAAGTAGCAGCAATAGGAACCACGACCTACTTCTGGCACGGGGACCCTCTCGTTAGCTCCCTTTGCCAAGAGAGGTGAAACTTCCTGGCGGAGAAGCGACAAATGATCCTCCGACATGTGATCGAAAGATGGTGGCATGGAGGGAGGGGTAATCTCGAAGGGAAGGGAGCAGCCCCTTCGGACTATTTGCTAAACCCACCTGTCCGACGTGAATGACTGCCAGTGGGGGATGTGATGGCGAATCCTACCGCCCACTGGCCATTGATGGCACTGAAAGGTCAGACTAGGAAGGCTTGGGTGCTGCAGCAGGGGATAGGGAGGAAGGGTGGACAGGCCTGTCTGCTGGCTCCCAGACCCGCAAGGTCGCTGGATCCCACATCCACGGCCACGCAGAGGCTGGGCAGCTTACGTGTAACGGTGGCTAGGCTGGGGCGGACGTCGTTGGGCGCCGCTTCCGTAGCCACGAAAGGGATGAAAAGCAGATTGGAGTGGTCAGGAAGGCGCAGTGAGGCCCAAAGATCTGGCCTTAGCACGAGAATCTTTAAAACGCTCCAGCGCGGAGTCTGCTTTGTTGCCTTAAAGATGACAACCATCAAAGGGCATGCCCATCAAGGTAGACTGGCCATCCCCCGAAAAGCCAGATGTCCTCAACCAGGCGCATCGCCGAAGGGCTACCGACGTGGCAACCGTGCTGCCTAGTGAGTCGGTGGTATCCAGTCCACATCTTATTGTGAATTTGACTATGTCTCTCCCTTCCGCCACTGCCTGGGAGAGAAAGGTCTGGGCCTCCACTGGGCACTGAGGCAGCACTTGCGCAACCAAGTCCCAGATGGTGTGGAAGTATCGGCCCAAGAGGCACGCGATATTCACGGACCACAGTGCTAAGCTGGAGGAAGAGAACATGCCCTTCCCAAGGTGATCCAGCTTCTTGGATTCCCAGTCTGGGGGAGCAGAAGGGAATGCGCCCTTGGATGAAGGGGCTTGGGCCACCAAGCTCTTGGGGGAAGGGTGTTGGGGGGAGGAAAACTGGGAAAGGGGCCCGGCTATTGCAGCGGACAATCAACCTCTCCAGAGGAGCCCCCGTGCTGTGCTTGGACTAGGGGCCCAGGAGAACATCAGTGAGGGCTTAATTGAAGGGCAACAGGGGTTCAGAAGTGGACGCCGCAGGCTGAAGCACCTCTGTTAGGAGGTTAGTCCTGAGTGCCACTGAAGGGAGCTCTGGCCCAAAACCTCGGCCGCCCTTCGCACCACCACAGCGTAGGACGCTCCCTCCTCCATTGCCACAGTAGGGGTAGAAAGCACGCCAAGGTCTGGTGAAGTGTACAGACCACTAGCGTCACCCAGGTCCTCTCTCCAATCCGGCTCTTCTAGCTGGTCTGCTGAAGGATCCAGTGACCCCTCCCAATCCTCATCACCACCTTCTGGGCGGTAGGGAACACCAGGGATGAACACAGGAACAAAACTACCCTCCGACATCGGTCCGGGTCCATCTCGGAGGTGGGGACGGTGTCGCCGGGGGCACAGCCGGCTGGCGCCGGGGAAGGTCGAGTAAGATTGACCGGCGTCGATCTGGATCCAGGCCTGGATCCGCGGGGGCCCTCCGGTGCCGGGGCCGGAACTACCGGCATCGAAGGCCGAGGACCCCCGACTGGCTCTCCGGGGCCCGCAGGCATGCAGCCGGAGTAGGGCTGCTTAAAGACGAGGTGGGGGGCCTCGTAAAATTGCTTAAGTTGGGCAGGGGATGCACCAGCTCCCGGAAACGGGGGGAGGTGGGGAGTCGTCCCGGAAGGAGGCACCAGAGACAGGTCATTAAAGCGACAACGCTCCGAGTACCGCGTCGCGTCAGCCGACCAACAGGGAGAAGTCTAAGAGCAGCGGTGCTTCTTCGCCTTCTTTTTGTGCGTCGACTTACCCGAAGACCTCGAAGACTTTGAGTGCGGGGGCCTCGAGACCTTCTTCTCGAACGAGACAGGGAATGACACGGAGCCGACTGCTGGGCCTCCAATAACTTTCAGGACTGTTCCCGCAAAGACTTTTGATTCATGGCTCGGCAGTCGGAGCACTACTTTGGGTCGTGGTCGCACTCCAGACACCAAAGACACACGAGGTGCGGGTCCGTCACAGACATCAGTTTGTGACAGGCGTCGAAAGGCTTGAACACGGTCCGGCGTTGGGACATCCCTCGCGCAACAGGGAGTCTAAAGAAGTCGACAAAACATCGAAAAAAGTTAGTCAAAAAGTGACTGAGGGGTAGCTCTCTCCGGATCTGCGCTAGGCTGGCGCAGAAAAAGAAACAACTTAAGATCAAGTTACTTATCTTCGGTAACAATATATCTGTAAGAAACATAGGTTAGTTATAGATTCCTTACCTTAGAATTACCCCCAGGCGTCAGACTGGATCCGGAGAATTTTCGTCAGCAGTACCCCTGCGAGTCGAAAGGGGGCGTCAGTCGACTCTGCGTGGTCGTTGGTGTCGTGGTCGCCGCCGCAGTAGCTTCTTAGATGACGCCCTCGCGCGCTGACGTCAGTTCTGTACATGACTTTCCACGCCAGAAGCGCAGAGCCATGCAAGACACCGACCACTGGTGCACAAAACTAGGGCCCTGAAAGGAAGTCCTTAACCCTAGAAGTCAGTTCGCAGAACGGGGAGGATGGGTGGGGCGGTAAGGAATCTATAACCTATGTTTCTTACAGATATATTGTTACCGAAGGTAAGTAACTTGTTCATCTGAAAGAAACAGTTCGTTATAGATTCCTTACCTTAGAATAGATACCCAGGCAATACCAACCCCGGAGGTGGGTCTGCGAACGAAGTTCACACCAGAAAGTCCTGGAGAACAGAACGGCCAAAGAAGCCGTCTCTCCAGACTTGGCTGTCCAGGCAGTAGTGTTTGGTGAACGTGTGCAGCGATGCCCAAGTAGCTGCCTGACAGATGTCATTAAGGGGGACTCCTCGTCCCAAAGCAGTGGTAGCTGCCGTCGCCCTGGTGTATGAGGCGCGAAGTCCCACTGGAGGCTCCTTCTTTGCCAAAGAATAGCAAGCTTTGATGCACAGAACGACCCACCTGGAGATGGTCCGTTTGTGCACGGCCCAACCATTCTTAGCGCCCACGTAACCAACAAAGAGCTGGTCGTCCACCCGGAATTGTCTGGTGCGATCCAAGTAGAAGGAAAGTGCACGTTTTGAATCCAGACGGTGAAGCCTCTCTTCCTCTTTTGAGGGAGGCGGAAAGAAGGTGGGCAAAGTGATGGTTTGGCCAATGTGGAAAGAAGTAACCACGTTGGGCAGAAAGGAAGGTCTAGTTCTGAGGACGACCTTGTCCGGATGAACAGCCAGAAAGGGAGGCTTGGGAGAAAGAGCTTGTAGCTCACTCACCCTGCCCGCAGGCCACCAGAAAGGCAGTTTTCAAAGTTAGAAGTCTGAGAGGAGAGTTATGTAGCGGCTCAAAGGGATAAGATATGTAAGAACCAAGTTCAAGTCCCACTGGGGCATTACGAAGGGAACAGGAGGAAAAAGGTGAGTAATGCCCTTAAGGAAACGATTTACAATAGGGGACTTGAAAAGAGAAGGCTGATCAGGAAGCCTAAGGAAGGCTGAAATGGCAGAGAGATAGCCTTTAAGAGCGCCCAGAGCAGAGCCCTGCTGGGCCAAAGAAAGAAGGAACAAGAGAACTTCAGAAAGAGGGGCAGAAAGGGGATCCACAGCCTTTGTTGTGCACCATGCCACAAATTTGTTCCATCTGCAGGCGTATACCGTCTTAGTGGAGGGACGCCTAGCTGCCAAGATAACATCACAAAGCGATACAAAAGGGGATGATGGACGGAAGGTTTGAGCCAATCAAACACTCACCCCCAGTCAACTGATCTGGGTTTAATCCATCATCATTCTTTAGCTCACTCCACCACCCCAGTTCAGACATGGCCATATGCAAATCAGTCTGACCCTGTGCCTCATGGGAACAGTCCAGCCCGAACTGCCAAGCCATGTCTTCCCTGGACCGAAACAAGCATCCTAGGACCGGTTTCTGGCATTCCAGCCGTCATCAGCCAGGCTTGCTTGAATCCAGTGGCAAAGTGAGCAAGGGACCCACGTCTGGGCATACCCCCGCCAACTTAGGGCGAACAAAGCGATACAAAAGGGGATGATGGACGGAACGTTTGAGCCAATCAAACACTCACCCCCAGTCAACTGATCTGGGTTTAATCCATCATCATTCTTTAGCTCACTCCACCACCCCAGTTCAGACATGGCCATATGCAAATCAGTCTGACCCTGTGCCTCATGGGAACAGTCCAGCCCGAACTGCCAAGCCATGTCTTCCCTGGACCGGAAACAAGCATCCTAGGACCGGTTTCTGGCATTCCAGCCGTCATCAGCCAGGCTTGCTTGAATCCAGTGGCAAAGTGAGCAAGGGACCCACGTCTGGGCATACCCCCGCCAACTTAGGGCGAACAAAGCGATACAAAAGGGGATGATGGACGGAACGTTTGAGCCAATCAAACACTCACCCCCAGTCAACTGATCTGGGTTTAATCCAAAATCATTCTTTAGCTCACTCCACCACCCCAGTTCAGACATGGCCATATGCAAATCAGTCTGACCCTGTGCCTCATGGGAACAGTCCAGCCCGAACTGCCAAGCCATGTCTTCCCTGGACCGGAAACAAGCATCCTAGGACCGGTTTCTGGCATTCCAGCCGTCATCAGCCAGGCTTGCTTGAATCCAGTGGCAAAGTGAGCAAGGGACCCACGTCTGGGCATACCCCCGCCAACTTAGGGCGAACAAAGCGATACAAAAGGGGATGATGGACGGAACGTTTGAGCCAATCAAACACTCACCCCCAGTCAACTGATCTGGGTTTAATCCATCATCATTCTTTAGCTCACTCCACCACCCCAGTTCAGACATGGCCATATCACAGACTTCGGAAGGAAGGTCAAAAGCTGTCAACTGTCGCCGCTCAATCTCCACGCAAGGAGGTGGAGGCTGGGCAGGTTGGGGTGGAGGACCATCCCCTGCTGCTGCGACAGAAGATCGTCCCGAAGAAGCAGTCGGAACGGAGGATCGATGGCCATGTGCAATAGCTCGGGATACCAGAGTATTCGTGCCCAATCAGGAGCCACAAGGATGACTTGGGCCTGGTCGCGCTTGATCTTCTTCAGCACTCTGAGCAGAAGTGGTATAGGCGGAAAGGCGTATAGAAGACCGCAACTCCACTCGCGACAAAAAGCGTTTTCTAGCGTGTGCCGTCTTGGAAATTCCAACGCGCAAAATTGCTGACATTGCGCGTTCTCTTCAGTGGCGAATAGATCTAACCAAGGCTCTCCCCACTGCTGAAAGAGACCTTGTGCCACCTCCGAGTGAAGACGTCATTCGTGATCCACCATGCACCTTCGGCTGAGTTTGCCCGCCCTGGCGTTCAGCTAACCTGCCAGGTGTTGAACCACAAGGGAAATGCCCTGATGTTCCAGCCATGTCCAGAGACGGAGAGCCTCTTGACATAGGGTCCACGTCCCCACCCCGCCCTGTTTGTTGCAGTACCACATGGCGGTGGTGTTGTCCGTGAACACCTGCACCACTCTTCCCCGGACAGAGGGAAGGAATGCCTTTAGTGCAAGGCAGATCGCCCGAAGCTCCAGAAGGTTGATGTGGAGTCCGAACTCCGCTTGAGACCAGAGGCCTCTGATCTTCGCCTCTCCATGTGGCCGCCCCATCCTCGCAGTGATGCATCTGTCACCACTGTGAACTCCGGTTGGGGAAGGGAGAGGGATCTGCCGCTGACCCAATACCGGTTCGTAAGCCACCACTGCAATTGTCGTGCAGTGCCCTCCGAGATCTGGACACAATCGGACAGATTCCCCTGATGCTGTGCCCACTGGAACTTCATGTCCCACTGCAGAGCCCGCATATCCACCAGCAGGATGCAGGAGGCCATGAGGCCCAGCAGCCTCAGGGTCATTGTGACCGAAACCCGGGATAGAGGCTGAAAGATCGGAATCATAACCAGGGAGAATAGACTCGAAACTGCGTTGTGTCCAGAACTGCTCCGATGAAAAGGAGCTTCTGAGAGGGAGTCAGGTGTGACTTCGGCATGTTGACAGAGAATCCCAGCGAATGCAGGAGGTCAGCTGTAGTCTGGAGGTGGGAGACGACAGCCTGGGGCGAGCCCGCCTTCAACAGCCAGTCGTCGAGATAGGGGAAGACTGGAACCCCTGATCTGCGCAGATGAGCTACGACCACCGCCATCACTTTTGTGAACACCCGAAAGGGGAGCACGGTAAACTGAAAGTGCTCGTGGCCTACCGTGAACCGCAGGTAACGCCGGTGGGCCGGCAGGATGGGAATGTGAAAATAAGTATCCTGCAAGTCCAACGCTACCATCCAGTCTCCAGGGTCCAGGGTCCAGGGCAGACAAAACCTGAGCTAGCGTCAACATTTTGAACTTCTCCTTCCGAAGGAAGCGGTTGACGTCCCTGAGATCCAAGATGGGATGCAGGCCTTTGTCCTTCTTGGGAACCAGAAAGTAGTGGGAATAGCAACCACGACCTACTTCTGGGACAGGAACTCGCGTGATGGCACCCTTGGCCAAGAGTGCCAAAACGTCCTGTTGGAGAAGGGCTAGATGATCCTCCGACATGCGATGGTACTGAGGTGGCATGGCGGGAGGGGTAGTCTCGAAGGGGAGGGAGTAGCCCCTTCAGACTATTTGCAAAACCCACCTGTCCGACGTGATGGTGCGCCAGTGGGGGAGGTGATGGTGAATCCTGCCGCCCACTGGCGTTTGGTGGCCCTGAAAGGTCAGACTAGGAAGGTTTGGAGGCTGCTGCAGAGGGGGGGTGTGGTGGACTGGCCCGCCCGCTGGCCCCCAGAACCACGGCGGTGGTTCCCACGTCCCCAGCCGCGCTGAGGCTGAACAGCTTGCGCCAGCCTGTGGCTCTGGGCGGGACGTGGCGGGGCACCCCTTCCGTAGCCACGAAAGCCAGACTGCGCAGGGCGGGTGGTGGAGAGGCCCAAGGACCTGGCCGTAGCCCGAGAGTCCTTAAAGCGCTCCATCGCGTTGTATGCCTTGTCGCCAAATAGGGACAGCCATCAAAGGGCATGTCCATGAGAGTGGATTGGACATCCCCTGAAAAAACAGTCGACCTCAACCAGGCGTAGCGTCGAAGGGCTACCGGCGTGGAAAATGTCCTGCCTAGTGAGTCGGCGGTATCCAGCCCACAGTGGATGGTTAACTTCGCTGCGTCTCTCCCATCAGCAACTGCACGGGAGAGTATAGCCCGTGCTTCCACCGGGCACTGAGGCAGCACTTGCGCAACCGTATCCCACACGGAGTGGGTGTAACAGCCCAACAGACATGCTGTGTTTACCGACCGCAGTCCCAAGCTGGAGGACGAAAACCTCTTCTTCCCAAGATGGTCCAGCTTTTTGGATTCCCTATCAGGTGGAGCGTTAGGGAATGTGCCTTTGGAGGTAGAGGCTTGGACCACCAAGCTCTCAGGGGTGGGGTGTTGGCAGAGGAAAGTGGGGTCGCCTGGGGCCAGGCAGTGGCCTGGACCAGGTGTCCAAAAGGATGTCTGTCAGGGCTTCATTAAACGGCAGCAGGGGGTCTGAAGAGCTCGCTGCCGGGTCAAGCACCTCTGTCAGGAGGTTAGTCCTGACCGCCACCGTAGGTAGCTCGAGGCTGAGAGCCTCAGCCGCCCTACACAACACTACTGCGTACAACGCTCCCTCCTCCGTAGCCACGGTAGGAGACAACATGCCAAGGTCTGGTGAGGTATCCAGACCACTGGCTTCCCCCGGCTCCTCTCTCCAGTCCGGTTTATAACCTATCTGGTCTGTTCTCCCAGCCCTCCTCACTCACCTCTGGCTGCCATTCTGGTCTCAAAGAGCCAGGGTAGACCAGGGGCACAAAATTACCCATCGGCGGCGGATCTGGGGTCAGTCGACGGCGGTCCGGCTCTATGTCTACCTCGAAGCGGAGGCCGGGATCGACGTCGTCTGGGGACACAGCCGACGCCGGTTGCGGACATGGTGCAGGTGGAATCGGCGCTGGGGAAGGTGTACCAAGTTCGACCGGTGCCGATCCGGATCCAGGCCTCGATCCAAGGGGACCCTGCAGTGCCGGGCTGGACCCGCCGGCGTCGAAGGCCCAGGGCCCCCAGCCGAGTCCGCGGGGCCCGAAGGCGCGCCGGGGGAGTCGTGCTGCCCAAAGATGGCATGCATCGCTTCGTAAAATTGACAAAGCTGGGCAGGGGTCGCTCCGGGTCCCGGGAAGGGAGGGAAGCCCAGAGTCGGTCCATCGGGCTCCACAGGCGGAGCCACAGGAGGGGCCCCACCTGCATCCCTCGTAGCGTCGGCTGACGGACGGGGAGAAGTCTTAGAACGACGATGCTTCTTCGACTTCTTTGTGTGGTTCGACTTACCTGACCCCGGGTGCGAAGACTTGGATGAAGAGTGATGATGGCTCCGCGACCGATCCCTCGACCTCCTACGCGACCGGGACCTCGAATGGCGCTGAGCCGACGGCCAGGCCGCGAGAAGTTTTCGGGACCACTTCAGCACAGACTTCCGATTCATGGTCCGGCAGTCGGAGCACGTCTTGGGGTCGTGGTCGCGCTTCAGGCAGAAGAGGCAGACGCGGTGCGGATCCGACACCGACATCAGTCGGCTACAGGAACCGCAAGCCTTGAAGCCGGGC
This sequence comes from Calotriton arnoldi, assembly GCA_963921515.1. Classification (NCBI taxonomy): domain Eukaryota; kingdom Metazoa; phylum Chordata; class Amphibia; order Caudata; family Salamandridae; genus Calotriton; species Calotriton arnoldi. Next base: position 111,231 of record CAWUFW010016485.1, read on the forward strand.
ATCCCTCGTGCACCAGGAGTCGATGGACTCAAAACTATGTCGACAAAAGTCGAGAAAAAGTCAGTCAAAAAGTGACTGGAGAGGGGCGTGTCCAAGATGGCGGACGAGTAGGTCGCATATACTCGCCGCTCCTGCTCGTGACCCGCGCCTAGCCTGCATAGCGCCTTATAGCAAGGTCCTACCGGCGGATCCGGACTCGGACAGCGCCTGAATTCCTCCCGCGCACCTCAGATCAGCCTTGGCGAGGGGCGAGCTCCGGATTCCAGCTCCTGCGGGTGTGCGTGACCGGGCGCACCCAGAGACTGATCGGTGGCGGCGAGCTGCGGTGGTGGTGTTGGTTGCCGCAGCATGCGGACGCCCTTGGGAACTCCAGCGGAGGTGTGCGACGTCCGCACTGTGCTGGGGCAGCATCACCGGGAGAACTGCGGCCTGCGGAGAGCTCCGTCCCTGCGGCACCAAGATGGCGGCGCGGGCCTGAATCTACGGGCTTCGTTGAGGCCCCTTCGCTGAGTGGACCGCCTGCCCAGCGCGATCCTGTACCCGGGCGGGCCTGGAGCACCGGGCCCGTCTCCCCCTGCACGTCGTGCCCTCCCAGACGCACCAACGCTGAGACCCGCGGCTCCACGGCGGGAGCCGCGTTGGGTTGGAGGGCGTAGGGAGCTGCCGGCGGCCTGGGGCTGGTGCCTGCTACCCCGCCGGATCATCGGCGGTGGAACACGGAGAGGGCCGGGACAGAGCCCCATCACAGGAGGTGAGCCGCGGCTTGTAGCACCAGCATTGACACGCCGGACCCCCGCACGCACCTGAGTTGGGGGGCCCCACCTCAGCGCTTGCCACACACCGGGGGTCGACGGACATTAAGCCCCTGCAGCGACGGCCCGGAGATTGACGGCACCTCGGCGGGGGTGACCGTGTCCAGCTTAGCCTGTCTCCTTTGCCTTCCTGGGACCGCGCTTGGGGTGTAACCAGGCCGGGAGGGGCCTTGACTACTGCCCTGCAGCCACCTTTAGGCGTCCTGGTCTGTGCTTGGGAGCATTGGGAGACGAAGCGGGGAGCAAAGCTGCGGCCTAGTTAATCAGCAAGTACACCCGGTGGGACGCAGACTGGGACAACACACGCACCCTTTCATCTGCTGCCGGCGACCCAGGTGACCGTCACTGTGGAGACTAGGTCGCGGCCCCGTGGCTGTGCTGGGTGACGATCTCCCTGTGGACATTCCTTGGCTCCCCCTCCCCCCCCGGGACTCTATCGCTGCCTGGAGGTTTCCCCAATCGCCTGGGACCGGCGGCCAGGGAGGAACATAGCGGTTTTTCCGAGGATACCGCCAGCTGCGGAGCCTGTCTACGGGCGGACTTGGCTGGGGCCATTACCGCACTGTGTTGAACGCCACGTGCTGCTACTACCCGCATCTCCTCCGCCGCCGCCCGATAGTGCGGCCCTTCCTCAATGGCAACCTCCAGAGGCCGAAAGGACAGATCGGTCAAAGACTTACTACTCAAAGCAGGGGTTAGTGGAACAGCACTAATGTCGCAGTCGGGTGGGGCTGCTGATCGGCGGGACCTGGCGGATCCTGATGGCCCTGTCACCCGTAGTGTCCTTGAATCGCTTTTTGCGGATCTCACCAGGGAGTTCCATAACATGAAAAAAGATCTTACGGCCGAAATCCGGGAGATGCGCAAGGATATTGACTCAGTGGAGGAGCGGGTGGATGATCTGGAGAATCAGACGGTAGTCCGAGACGAAGAGGTGTCGCAGCTCCAGCAGGAGGTGATCCGACTGCGTGAACAACAGCTAGACCTTCAGTCCCACACAGAAGACCTGGAGAATCGTTCTCGCCGGAACAACATCCGGATCTGGGCGGTCCCTCAGGGAGCGGAGGCGCAGGACATTGAAGCTTTCGTCGCGGATTTGTTCCGCCACGTTTTGGGAGATCCCACGGATCGAGAGATCCGGCTTGATCGCACACATCGAGTGGGACTCAGAAGGTCGCCGACAGCTCCACCGCCCGATATTCTGACATGCGTCCACGATTTCAAGCTTAAGGAGCGCATTCTGCATGAGGCACGGTCTAAGCACCCTATTGAATTTCGATCCTGTAAACCTCTCCTCTTCCAGGACTTAGCTGCCTCCACCCTTCAGAAACGGCGTGATTTCCGGCCCATCACCACATTCCTCCGCTCAAAAGACGTTGCATACTCCTGGGGGCATCCCTTCCGACTCATTTTTAAATGGGAGGGCAGGCTCTGCCAGATATGTTCCTTGGAGGAAGCGTCTTCTCTCTTGCATCTCCCGGGGGCAGACCACGATGACACGGTGAAGCATGCCAGCCCACACCGGAGAGAGGATACTGGCCGCAGGCAAAGAGTGGGGGGCTCGTCATCGGCCTCTCGTCCAGATCCGGAGGTTATCGCTAAGGAACGCTCGGCGGTCCTTTGGACCCTGTCGGAGGATTCCACTTCTGCAGAATGACCTCAGCTCCTTTTTGAAGTATTATCTATCTTCGACTCTTCTCCATCTGCCGGTGGGACTGATCCGGCTGCTGTGGCCGGGCCCGGGCAGGGGGGGGCCGCGGGATCCACCCCACGCCTCACCACAGGCTGATCGCTTGGGACATTTGTGAACTCTACTTATGAATATTTTTCTTGTTTTGTTAGTTAGGGGGGTTTCTTTTCTGTTTTTTCCCCTTTTTCATTGGGTTGTTTCCTTCTCCTTCATTGTCATGGCAGGCCCTTATTACAGGCCCTTGCGTGCCCACCAACCCGCTGGTCAGATGCCATTAGTTATAGCACACTTGATCTCCCATCCCTCTGGTCCCTGACATTCACGTAGTTTCAATGAATGTGAAAGGCCGAAACAATATGAAAATTAGAGTTGTGCTGTTCCTAAATAATCTAGAGTGTAGCAATATACAAAAGACAGTAGGCTACAGAGTCTAAGAGATGGGAATCCATTTCTTTGGAATATAATGCCCTCACACACCCAGTTGGGTGTCATGCTTCATCATCGGGCTGCTCCTCGTCTGGCCGGCGCTGCAATGCCTGACGGGCTCCCAATGAGGGGCACTTTGGCGGAGATCTTTTTCCAAATAGCCGTTTGGTGCCGTGGGGGTGAGGGGCTTAGTGAGTGTAGATGAATGAGTGGTGTGTGATGTTTATGTGAATTAAAACAGGGTTGGGAGTACCAGCAAAAATGTAATTGTGTGGTCTCCTACCCTGATTAAAATAAAAAGGAAAGGCGCAATGCTAAGTTAATGTCTCAGGTGTGTCGCTCTTCCGTTTGGTTGGTCAACATGTTTCTCGCCTATTCTACAAGTCTAGAGGCGATTCGTCAGGACCTAAAGTTAAAAAACTATCTACACTAAGGTGGACCGAAAAACAATAATGAACTAATGATAGAGGTTTATGCCACGATGACTTACTCTGTCTAATGACTGGTAGTACTGGTTCTACCTATTATGGAGAGAAAATCACATATTAATGCATGATATCAAACCAATAATACGAGTATCAAACACTACTGTCCTGTTCCCTGTGTGTCTAATTCACAGCACACAGTGGTGAGGTGTTACAGGCATATATACACCAGGTGCCAAATGTTGTTGTGGTCACATTATGTCTCTTGTATGTAGTGACCAAATCAGTGTATTAAAAACCTAAAACTGCAGAAAGAGCACAAGACTCACCCTATTAGGGATATACTACTGCTTCATCAAACCCCGGTAGGTCAAGATATGAGGAACTTCCCCATATACTAGAGGGGTATACAGATGAAGGGAACAGTTAAGAACTGCCAGCTTGCGAAGTTGATCGCGCTTAAATTAAATAAACTAGAGGATTTGATATGCCTCCTTAAAATGTATAGTAACATGCTCCTACATCACGCTATCTGTTACATGGAAAAGTGAACATATTTCAAGGGGAGTTCTTTAAAGTTGCCCAAATCATAAAAAGTCATAGTCCCTGTTATGATGGAAATACACAGGCTTCATATTTGTTACCAAAGTAAGGTTAAGGAAATAAAAAAGAAGAAAAAAGAGGGGGGGTAGGGAAGGTGCATCTACCTAGTTGACTGTGTTTAAAATGGCTGAGAAACCATTTAACAGGGGTTAGCAGTAGGGAACAACAACAGACCACCAAGGTTAACAAAGTACTCACGTTTGCGTAGTACGCAATATGTCATGGGACCTACCCACTGCTGCCGGGACCGGGAGGTATGGTGTAGTGCGAAAGCCCGGTTTAAATACCCTAACGGGTCAAGTTCTCGCTCTATAAAACACTAAAATAAATAAATAAATACCTGCTACTCCTCCTCATCAACTCGTGATTGCTACCAGCTGTGGCTGGACCGCTCGCGTGTGTGAGGGCAGTCATTGTGCTAGTCTCCACACTGCGGGCGCCATATTGGAGTGGGTACGATAACTTGGGCCGCTGGTCAGATTCTACCTATAACTGCTCTGGAAACATCCTCGATTGGGTGCAGGGTTTGAGAGGTTGTTGAATTAGTAAAATTATTGAGGGATTTTACTGGTTGGCGACCACCATGAGTTTGGCGCTACCTCTGTTCTTGGTAAACAGACCTCATGTATAAAAGCCCTTTGTCCCTCTATTTGTGAAAATTGATGAGCACGGGTCTCCCGTGGGACTCAATGTTGTGTTTTGGTGGGTAAATACTATATTTTGTCCCCCTACACTTTTTGTTGGCACAACCCATTCGGTTGGGTGTTTGCCACTTTTATTATCCCACCCACCCCTTGAAGCACACCTATATCCTCAGCATCATGGAGGAACAAGGACTTAGCTTCGGAGATGATCAAGCTGCAGAAATTCTACGAGCTCCCTCTATTTTAGGAACAGAGAGTAGCGCTGCCTCAGGGAGCCAGTTTGAGGACTGGCAATCCCTGTCCTCTTTGAAACGCGAATGGGTAAAAATAACCTTACATGGCGCGTTAATGACGGAATATCTGAGGGCCAATATAGCACCTAATGGCCTAATAGTACGTAATTTTCCCCGTCTATTCCTGGAAGATGGGACATTCAAGAAAGAATGGTGCCTGGTATCGTGTAAATGTACTAGGGATCTTTTGATCTTGATAATCAACACAGCTAAGACGCTCATTAGAATCGTGAAAGCAAGGCAAGGTCAGGGAAGAATCTAATCGGCATTGCACTGTTTTTAAAAATCCTGGTTTTAAACTTTGGTCGATGATTTTAGTTGTAATTCGCTTTTAAACTCAGTGTGGCACTAATTTGTTCATTTGCACTGAGGGGAGCTGTGTTATAGCTCCGGGGGGGAGAGACTGCAGCTTCTGTTAGCGCTCTAGTCTCCTATGCTAACGCGGTCACTCAGCTGTATAAATTTGCCGATGACGCGACCGCGCAGCGAAGCTCATTAGAATCGTGAAAGCAAGGCAAGGTCAGGGAAGAATCTAATCGGCATTGCACTGTTTTTAAAAATCCTGGTTTTAAACTTTGGTCGATGATTTTAGTTGTAATTCGCTTTTAAACTCTGTGTGGCACTAATTTGTTCATTTGCACTAAGGGGAGCTGTGTTATAGCTCCGGGGGGGGAGAGACTGCAGCTTCTGCTAGCGCTCTAGTCTCCTATGCTAACGCGGTCACTCGGCTGTATAAATTTGCCGATGACGCGTCCGCGCGCAGCGGGCGCGCCGCTGGCGCGCCGAAGGCGCGCCTAAGGCAAGCCCGTCTGCGCCCATCCGCGTCTAGGGGCAGGTACCCCTGCCGGTTGCGGGAGGGGCAGAGCTGTGTATAACTCAGCACAACTCTATGATCTCAGAAGAGAGATGGACTGTAAGTGTGTTCATACTATGCGACTAGATAATTGCAGCGCGCAATGCACACACTGTAAATTCTATCTACAACCCACCTTCCAAACTTTAGCTGAGACTCATTCCAATAAAGAAATCAGGATGCTCCTACTCAATTGTCGCTCACTCCCTAAACATTATGTTGAAATCCACCTACTCTTAGAAGAGAGAAATCCTGATGTTTTATTTTTAACTGAGACATGGTTGAATAAAGAAGCAGATTTTACCATTGCTCAATCCCTCCCCCCCACCTATGTAATCCAAAGGCTTGATCGCAACACAGGTCGGGGAGGTGGCCTAGCCATAATTTATAAAGATAAGTTCCAATGTAGAACTTCTAGGAATCCCATTCCTGACTGTGAAAGCATGTCTTTTGCAATCGACTTTACCCCCACGTACACTTTTGCAGGGATTCTTGTCTACCGCCCCCCAGGCCCTCTTGGCCTTTTTAACAAAGACCTACCTGATCTTGTAGCCCATTCTGCCAGTTCCTGCCCCAATTTTACAATTTTGGGGGACTTCAATATGCATTTTGACGATGGTCAATTGGCACCGTTAGTAGAACTTGCGAATGACTTGGCAACGCTTCAACTAACTTTAAAAGTGGATGGCCCTACTCATAATAAAGGGCACTTGCTCGACCCCATATTTTCTAATATAAATATTTTATCCATAGATAAGGCTGTTCCCATTCCATGGTCTGACCATTTTTTACTTCCTTTTGCATTGACACCACCTGATGCCACTATACCGACTGTTAGAACTACGAAATTTGCCCGTAAGTGGTCGGCACTTTCCATAGAAGCCCTGATAGACAAGTTAAACGCTACTTCTCCCCCATCGCAATTAGACCCCACCCTTGCTAATGAGAATTTCAATAAGTGGATTGAGTCAGCACTTGACTGTGTTCTCCCTAGAAAACAAATTTCAGAAAGGGTGGGAGTAAAAAAAAAAACCCTTGGTATTGTCAACATCTACGTCAATTAAAGCAGATATGTAAAAAACATGAAAGAAGCTGGAGGAAAGATTTTTCTACCTCTAGCAAAAGTATTTATCGAGAAGCCATTAAAATGTACAAAGACGAAATAAAAAATGCCCAGGCGCTTTTTTATCAGGGCAAAATCTTAGCTGTAAACTCTTCTCGTGAGATATTTAAAATAGTTAAATCTCTTCTCGCAATCCCGACACCCTCTAAAGTCTCAAATAATGTTCAAGGGAGGTGCAATGAAATTGCGGAATATTTCTCAGACAAAATACTAACGATATATAAATCATTTTCTTAAAACATAGATGCATTGGTCCCCGCTACTTGCACCTCGGAATCGTCAATTTTGCTTGAGGAATTTCCGCCCCTTGATCTTACCACTCTCCAAGGACTCTTGAGAGAGCTAAAATCGGGCTCCCCCTTAGACCCTGCCCCTCCTACCATTCTCCATCAAATCGCAGAGGCTGTGTCACCAGCTATACTGGAGGTGATAAACTCCTCACTCAAGACAGCCATTGTGCCATCCCAATGGAAACATGCAAGGGTCAGGGCGCTGCTAAAAAAAACCAGCCTTGACCCAGAAAACTGGGGAAATTACCGACCTATTTCCTTACTACCGGGAATAAGTAAGTTAGCTGAGAAATATATTAATTCTATTTTATCAGCTTTCCTGGAAAACAACAAGGGTCTCCATCCTACACAGACCGGATTCAGACCCCAACAGGGCACAGAAACGGCTCTTTTGGCTGTAGTAGAGGAAACAAGGAAGACTCTTGATAATGGAGGCTGCGCTGCCATCTTATTATTGGATCTCAGCGCAGCCTTCGATACTGTTAATCATAGTTTAATGATTCAAAGACTTGGAGAGGCAGGTGTGACTGGATCAGCCTTAAAATGGTTCCAGTCTTTCCTACAAAACAGGGTGTTCACAGTTTTTGAAGACGAATGTTCCTCAAAACAAATTCCTCTGAAATGTGGCGTTCCTCAGGGATCCTCCCTTAGCCCCACCATGTTCAATGTGTACATGCGATCATTAGCTGAAATAGTATGTCCTTTCGGGGTTCATATCGTGACGTATGCGGACGACACGCAGTTAGTCATCTCTATGAAACAAAATAATCAACAGGAATTCGATTTATTCACCTGTCTAGAGAAAGTCTCTGACTGGATGAATCATTCCTTTTGAAACTTAACGGATCAAAAACTGAACTTATGTTGTTGGGGAAGTCTGCTCCCGAAATATTGATCATCTCTGGCCCAGCGTTTTAGGTCCCCCCCGGCCCCCAGAGAACAAATCAAAAGTCTTGGGGCTTGGCTTGACCGCAATCTTGATTTTAAGGCTCAAGCGCGCACAGTTGCAGCTTGTTGTTATAGCCTTTTAAGAATGATGAGAAAAATCCTTCCCTTGTTACCTTTTACAGCTAGACGGGTGTTGGTCCAAGCCCTTATCCTATCAAGATTGGACTATGCTAACGCTTTGTACCTGGGAGCCCCGTAGGGCACCATTAAAATTCTTCAAACTGCACAAAATTGTGCAGCGCGCATGCTAATGAACATTCCCAAACGCTCCTCGGCAAAACCCGCACTCGTTACTTTACATTGGCTCCCTGTTCAGGAAAGAATCCAATTTAAGTCCCTATGTATCACCCACAAGCTACTTTCTGGCAAGGGCTCTTCCTTGATCAGTTCCTGGATTCAACATTATGTGCCTACTAGGGCTCTTAGATCTAACAAAGGTTTGGTCCTAGTTCCTAAGATTAAACGATCACGTAGTGGAGGCCGAATGTTTACGTATAATGCATCCAAACTCTGGAATGGTCTTCCCCTCCACATACGTTCTGAACCGGATTATCTCAAGTTCAGAAAACTGTTGAAAACCTTCCTCTTTCCATAACTTCATTGCTATTACAGTTCTCTAGGGTGTCATAGCGCTGGGATGCCTCCGGGTAACCATGCGCTCTATAAGTGCTCCTTCATTCATTCATTCATTCAAGAGAATAGCGGATGCGCTATTGGCGAGAATCCAGGTAGCAGAAGGGGCCATTAAGAGCGCCATGTCTACTACCGCTGCTTTTAAGCTCAAACTAACTGAGCTAAATAATGAAATAGCGGAACATAAAGAATACTTAATGAAGCAGAAAGTAACTAAGCTACAAAAAGACATTCGTAAGTTCGATAAGGAGAAGGTTTACCCATACCTTAAAACCGATTATGTTCCCCCAGATTCTAACAACACCTCTGATGCGAGCTCCAACTCGACTAGAAGGGGCTCATCCACTAATAGCGAATCAAGTACGGAAGAGTGGGGCTTTAACCAGCGTAGAAGGGGAGGCCGACAAGGCTTTGCAGGATTCCAAGTACCCCAATACCAGGGGCCTGGTTTCTGGCCATACCCCATGTACTCTCAAGGGCCCCCACAGTTTTACCCTACTGGCAACAACCAGCCTTTTTTAGAAAGAGGTTGGGGCAGAGGGCGCGGAAGAAAAAGAGGGAATCAGCAACAACAACAGAGAAGAGTTCAATGGCAGGAATCCAACCAGAATGTGGTGGAAACCCGGAGCCACACCAAAAGGAGACCCTGATTGTTAATCTCTCTCAAAGGACTCTGACAGCTATCGAGACAAGAGACCTAGAAAAGGGACTTGGGTATGTTCCAACTCCCAGGACAGACAGGTTCCAGGAACAGTGCGAACTACAAAAATTCTTTCGGAAGGTACGCCTCAAAGCCTTCTTTAATGAGACACCAACACCACAGCAAACCGATTCTGGTTTACATAATGCCTCGACATTTACACCCAACAATGGGATGGTACCCAACGAAGTTTTAACCTTCGAACAGGCCGTACTTAAAGATCTAGGGAGTGGTGCAACTAAGAAACATTTCAAAAACATCTCTAATGAAGAGTTGACGGCTGTTAACTCTCTTGCCAATGACCCCTCCATAACCATCAAACAGGCAGATAAAGGGGGAGCCACTGTGATAATGGCCACCAGTGACTATGACATTGAATGCCAACGGCAATTAGAGAATCGGCAGTACTACACGCCTATCGCTAGTAGTCCCGGGACACGATTACACCAAACCATAACATCAATGGTTTTCTCGGCAGAAAGCCAAGGTTGGCTAAGCAAAAAGGAGGCAGAATTTTTGAACAAGAAGGATCCTAAAACTCCATATTTTTATACACTGCCAAAAATCCACAAGGGCATTCAACCAGTCCCAGGACGTCCCATAGTATCTGGGATAGACTCAATACTTGAACCCTTGTCCAAGTTTTGCGATCACTTCTTACAGCCATTGGTAAAACAGACACCCTCATATCTACAGGACACCGCAGACGTGCTACGTCTACTAGCGAACTTCCCCAACGCCAGTAACATCAGTCTATTGGTCACCCTAGATGTAGAAGCCCTCTACACAAACATGCCGCAGAGGGCAACTCTAGGTGTGATTGAGGAAGCCTTCAACAAATCAGCCTGGAACTCGCCCATACCCAGCAGGTTCGTTCTGGAACTAGCAACACTGGTTTTGACCGAGAATTTTTTCGAATTCAAAGGTCAATTATACCATCAGACTCAGGGAACTTCCATGGGGAGCACCATGGCCCCTAGTGTAGCCTGTTTATACATGGCCTCTTTTGAGGAGGAATTCATTTTGAACGACTCTAACCCATACCATGAAAATCTATGCCTCTGGAAGCGGTTTATAGATGATATAATCATCTTCTGGCGAGGCGATGTGGATACATGTAATGATTTCTGCGTGTGGATTAACACCTTGAATCCATACCTCAGATTCACAAGCTCCATTTCAGACAACCAAATACCGTTCCTTGATCTCTTGATAAGGCTAGATAATGGTACCTTGAGCACAACAATATATAGGAAGCCAACGGATCGCAACAGCCTTCTACTGTTCAGTAGTTGCCATCCGCGTGCCCTTAAAGAGAATCTTCCAGTGGGACAGTTTGAGACTCCGCAGAAACTGTAGTCAAGTGGAGGACTATAAAACAGAAGCAGAAACATTGGCAAAAAATCTTACACATCGTGAATATCCCGCACACAGTATTGCCCTTTCAAAAAAACGTGCAAGAAACAATAACAGGGAGGCTCTATTAGAACCTAGACAAAAAGCACAAACAGAGACCTTGACATGTGTAACGACATACACTCCAGCCTCCAATAGGATAAAAAATGTTATCAAGAAACATTGGGGCATATTAAATAATGGGATCATTGAACAACCACGCTTTGCTTTCAAACGATCAAGGAATTTGAAAGACATACTGATCCACACGAGGCCTAAGACACGAACGGTTAACACACAAAGACAGCTGTGGGACCTTCCGCCTGTTCAGGGTCACTACCCGTGCAGCACTTGCACAGTTTGCGCCCTCACAGCTGTGACTAAGAATATCATCTTCAATGCAACCTTCACATGGGAATTGCGTAAGCACACTAATTGTAATACGACAAATTGCATTTATATGATTACGTGCCCTTGTAATCTCAGATACATAGGGATGACCACACGTCCGGTCAAAGTGAGAATCACAGAACATCGCAGTAATTTCCGGTGTCAAAAAGTGAATACCAAAATGTGCACACACTTCTTTAACACCCAACATTCACCAGACTCTTTCCGTTGGGTGATTCTTGAAACATTCACTAAAATCAGCAAAGAAGCTTTGTTTTACAAAGAACAAAGATGGGTGCATCGTCTGTCTTCTGACACACAAGGACTGAATGAAGACATTCCTTGGAGTGCTTTACGCACTTAAAACTCCTTTGGAATAGTATCTTATTACTGCATCATTGACACTTTTTGACCTTCACTGGAACCTGTACATTAAGATTCACATTGCATGTTATATACATACTGGGGACACCGTTTAGGAGATGATGATGAAGCCTTAGTGTGACTTTTACTCCACTCCAAAATGGCCTCCAAACTTTCCATAGACTTCAAAATGGCCCCCATTTTTCTTTTCTTTTCTGTTTACCAAGAACAGAGGTAGCGCCAAACTCATGGTGGTCGCCAACCAGTAAAATCCCTCAATAATTTTACTAATTCAACAACCTCTCAAACCCTGCACCCAATAGAGGATGTTTCCAGAGCAGTTATAGGTAGAATCTGACCAGCGGCCCAAGTTACCGTACCCACTCCAATATGGCGCCCGCAGTGTGGAGACTAGCACAATGACTGCCCTCACACACGCGAGCGGTCCAGCAACAGCTGGTAGCAATCACGAGTTGATGAGGAGGAGTAGCAGGTATTTAAACCGGGCTTTCGCACTACACCATACCTCCCGGTCCCGGCAGCAGTGGGTAGGTCCCTGGACATATTGCGTACTACGCAAACGTGAGTACTTTGTTAACCTTGGTGGTCTGTTGTTGTTGTTCCCTACTGCTAACCCCCGTTAAATGGTTTCTCAGCCATTTTAAACACAGTCAACTAGGTAGATGCACCTTCCCTACTCCCCCCCCCCCCTCTTTTTTCTTCTTTTTTATTTCCTTAACCTAACTTCGGTAACAAATATGAAGCCTGTGTATTTCCATCATAACAGGGACTATGACTTTTTATGATTTGGGCAACTTTAAAGAACTCCCCTTGAAATATGTTCACTTTTCCATGTAACAGATAGCGTGATGTAGGAGCATGTTACTATACATTTTAAGGAGGCATATCAAATCCTCTAGTTTATTTAATTTAAGCGCGATCAACTTCGCAAGCTGGCAGTTCTTAACTGTTCCCTTCATCTGTAAACCCCTCTAGTATATGGGGAAGTTCCTCATATCTTGACCTGCCGGGGATTGATGAAGCAGTAGTATATCCCAAATAGGGTGAGTCTTGTGCTCTTTCTGCAGTTTTGGGTTTTTAATACACTGATTTGGTCACTACATACAAGAGACATAATGTGACCACAACAACATTTGGCACCTGGTGTATATATGCCTGTAACACCTCACCACTGTGTGCTGTGAATTAGACACACAGGGAACAGGACAGTAGTGTTTGATACTCGTATTATTGGTTTGATATCATGCATTAATATGTGATTTTCTCTCCATAATAGGTAGAACCAGTACTACCAGTCATTAGACAGAGTAAGTCATCGTGGCATAAACCTCTATCATTAGTTCATTATTGTTTTTTCGGTCCACCTTAGTGTAGATAGTTTTTTTAACTTTAGGTCCTGACGAATCGCCTCTAGACTTGTAGAATAGGCGAGAAACATGTTGACCAACCACACGGAAGAGCGACACACCTGAGACATTAACTTAGCATTGCGCCTTTCCTTTTTATTTTAATCAGGGTAGGAGACCACACAATTACATTTTTGCTGGTACTCCCAACCCTGTTTTAATTCACATAAACATCACACACCACTCATTCATCTACACTCACTAAGCCCCTCACCCCCACGGCACCAAACGGCTATTTGGAAAAAGATCTCCGCCAAAGTGCCCCTCATTGGGAGCCCGTCAGGCATTGCAGCGCCCGCCAGACGAGGAGCAGCCCGATGATGAAGCATGACACCCAACTGGGTGTGTGAGGGCATTATATTCCAAAGAAATGGATTCCCATCTCTTAGACTCTGTAGCCTACTGTCTTTTGTATATTGCTACACTCTAGATTATTTAGGAACAGCAAAACTCTAATTTTCATATTGCATTTGGGCATTTGTGCTGGACCTCATGTATAAAAGCCCTTTGTCCCTCTATTTGTGAATAAAGGCCTAAACAATCCCACTAAGCGACGGGCCCTTCTGTCATACCTGGAGCGATCTGATGCCCATGTATGCCTGCTTCAAGAGACGCACCTCCTTACAGTCGATACTCATCGTTTACGCTCAAAGGCGTTACCATTACAGATGTTTTCGTCATCCACTTCCAAGACAGCGGGGTTGCCATTTTGGTCTCCTCTCGGTTCCCAGGGCATGTTGGTAGCAAACAGGCCGAAATCAAAGGGAGATTGTTGGCCCATTCCTTCACCTTAGACACACACACGTTTGTACTAGCCTCAGTATACGTTCCCAATAATGGGCAGGAGGGGTTTATAAAGACGGTCATTCAGGAAGTCACGGGTTTGTCAGAACGGACAGTCCTGCTAGGTGGGGACTTCAATATGGTTTTAGATGGGGACATGGATCGCTCTGGACAACGGTGGGGCCAGACGGGGACTTTGTCCAAGGCGGGGAAGCGGTTGCTGACCGAAGCTGGGCTCACCGACGTGTGGAGACTTAAGCACCCTAACACTAAGGCCTACACGTTCTATTCCCACCCTCATAAAACTTACAATCTGATTGATTACATCTTCACCTCAGACCTCCTAACGCAACGTACCCACGAAGTGGAGATTCTCCCCTGCCCTCTTTCCGACCACTCTGCACTACGGCTTTCCCTGACCTTTCCTCCACGGCGTACTTCTCGTCGCTTCTGGCGCCTGCGGGAAACCATGCTCTAGCGTCCCTCGGTGGTGCAACAGGTTGAGGGAAGCATAACAGATTACTTAGCTTTAAATGACACCCCGGACATATCCACGACGACTCTATGGGAGGCAATGAAGGCAGTTATTCGAGGGGTCTTTATCAGCATCGCGTCGGCCGACAATAGGGATAGGCGGGAGAAGCATGAGCGCCTGATGGGTGAGGTCACTGAGCTGGAGCGTATCCACCAGCGTACCGGAGCGCCAAGGGTCTGGAGACAGTTGAAGGCAGTCCGGGCACAGCTTGCAGGCTTAGATGTTGACCGAGCAGAGTACGCAGCCCTTCGCATCAAACATGCCTTCTACATAGGAGGCGATCGATGCGGGCGCCTCCTTGCAAACCGCCTCAGAGCACAGCGCCAAGCACATAAAGTGACACTGATACAGGACCCTGGGGAGGGGGGAGAAGGGTGTAGCGACGACAACACTATCGTAGAGGCATTTAGGCGATTCTATGAATCGTTGTACTCGGCTCAAGTTTTGCCTGACACTGCACCGACTCGATACCTGCAGGGGGTGGCCACTTCCAAACTGTTGCCGTCCCAGGCGGCGGACCTCGAAGCACCCATTCGGCTGGAGGAGGTTATCTCGGCGATAGCACGACTCAAACACAACAAATCGCCGTGCCCTGACGGGTTTCCCTCCGGTTTTTATAAGAAATTCTGCGGGGTGCTGGCCCGCTTCTAACACGGGTTTTCAATTCCTTCGGGTCAACAGCGGCTTCTTCCTTCCCTTCCTCTATGTTAGAGGCCTTAATCACTGTGATTCCCAAACCAGGGAAGGACCCTCGCCTCTGCGGATCCTACCGCCCAATATCCCTTCTCAATGTAGACTTAAAGATCTTTACGGGCATCCTGGCGGCCCGGCTCTCTCATCATCTACCCGGGCTTGTAGACCCGGATCAATGGGGCTTTGTCTCGGGGCGCCAATGCTCCGATAATACCAAACGACTTTTCCACCTGATGGATCGCTCCGAGCGTTTCCCGGAGGAGCGCATGATCCTCTCGGTCGATGCCGAAAAGGCATTCGACAGGATCCACTGGCCATATCTCCGGGCGACATTGAACCATTTTGGCCTACCTGAGCGTTTCATTGATTGGATCTTTTTGAGCTATGCGAACCCTACCGCCACGGTACGGGTGAATGGTGTGGCGTCCGCGGCCTTCTCAATACGCAGAGGGACCAGACAGGGTTGTCCGCTGTCGCCGCTTCTTTTTGCCCTCTACATGGAGCCATTGGCTCAGAGGATCCGGGATGACCCATCTATCCGGGGGATGCTCTTCAGAGGGTCAGAGCACAAACTTTGTCTTTATGCCGATGATGTGGTAGCGACCCTGGAACATCCTCGGGATTCTCTACCGGCATTTCTGGACGAATTGACGCGATTCGCCCTGGCCTCGGGCTTTCAGATAAACGTGCATAAGTCGCAAGCCCTTAGTTTGTCCTTAGAGCCAGAGACGCTGGAACTCCTACAGCGAGATTTTCAGATCCAAAGGGTCTCGGACGCTATCACTTACCTTGGCCTCCGGGTGGCCCCCAATATCTCCCTTACTAGACAGTTCAATTACTCCAGGCTTGTGAAACTAGTGCGGGACTCCCTTCGCAGATGGAGACCTCACTCCCTTTCGTGGCTAGGTCGGATAGCAGCGGTGAAGATGGTGTTACTGCCTCAAATTCTTTACATCTTTCATACCCTCCCGCTGCTGCCTCCCACCGGGGTCCTCCGGACCATGCAGAGGGATATTGAGCGCTTTATCTGGCGTGACCAAAGAGCTCGGATACGCCGTGATCTTGCATACAGGGACCCGGTGGAGGGGGGACTGGGGGTCCCAGATTTTTGGCGTACTGGCGGGCAGCTCAGCTGAGGGCACTAGTGGAGTGGTCTCGCCCTGAATCAGAGAAATATTAGCTGTTCATGGATAGGGCTCTTGGAGGCCGCTCGCTATGGGGGGTTCCCTTTCTCCCTCGCCGGGGGCGACACCGCAGTTTGTACTTGTCGGAGGTGACCCGGCCCATTATGACAGCTTGGTATAGAACGGCGACTGCTAGAGGACTTACGACCTTCCCATCCCCATCACGCCCATTGTAAAGAACCCAGACTTCACGCCCGGCCTTGACTATGGGGCATTCCACCATTGGACGACAGACACTACTCGTTCCATTGGGCATTTCTTTGATCTTTCAGGCCTACGCCCGTTTGTGGAGTTCCGTACGGAACTCGGGCTCCCTGAAGCGGAGAGATACCGATATCTCCAGATACGTCACTGGGTGTGCAGGAGGGGGTGCAGGAGGGTGCAGAGAGGTTGCTTACGCCATTCGAGAAGTGGTTAATCACAAGACATAGCGACGCACGCTTGACCTCCGATTTGTATAAATTCTTAAGGATCCCTCCAGATACAGAGAAATCCCCTGGGCAATTGCGTTGGGAAGGTGAACTGGGAAGCAAACTCTCACTGAAAGAATGGAGGGACATTTACCATCGGGCTTGTCGCACGGCCCGCAACGTTTCTTCTATCGAAACGGCTACTAAACTGGCCACCTACTGGTATTTAACCCCCGTACGGCTTCATAGAGGCAATCCTTCGCGTAGTCCGTTGTGTTGGAGAGGTTGCGGCATCTCGGGTACTCTTACCCACTTGCTTTGGGACTGTCAGTCTTTGGGGACATATTGGCCACAAATACTGGATGAAATTGACTCACATTTTGCCACACAGATTCCGAGATTTCCGGCATATATCCTCCTGGGCCTTCCCAATGCCATCACCTTCCCCCTTCATTCTAGGAGAGGCAAACAAATGGCCCTGACCCTGGGGGCGGCAGTTCAGAACGTTCTCACACACTGGGGCTCTACGACAGTGCCCACCCGATTAGGCTGGTTACACAGGCTATGGTCCATTCTTGGGATGGAGAAGATTTCTCTCTCTTTGACCAACCCAGGGGCCTCTTTCCACAAACTCTGGGCCCCTCTCTTGGCGCTTTTGACATCGGAATTCACAGAACTCAACTGTCCCAAATATCTTAGACTATTACGACTAACAGACCCCCCTCCGGCGCCCACGCCTGCTGCACCTGCCACCTAGTTGCTTTAGGGACTCACTTATCGGGCCGCAATAATTCTACTGTCAAGTGCTTACTTTACGCTGTGGAGGAGGAGGGGGGTGGGGGGAGGGGGGTTTTGTATTCTTGTTTGTTGTTGTTTCTGCCTGAGATATATGACAGTGAAATGCCGGGTTGCAGCCCGATGATTGTGGAGCATGCTGGCTCATTGGTCCTCTTTGCGGATAAAATCAATAAAATAAATTTAAACCTAAAAAGTGACTGGAGGTACCGCTCTCTCCGGATCTGCGCTTCCTGGCGCTGAAAAAGAAAGAACGGACGTCAGCACGCGAGGGCGGCATCTAAGTAGCTAACGCGACATCATCCCGGCGACCAGAACGCCAACGACGAACACGGAGTCGACCGACTCCACCTTTCGACGCGCAGGGGTACTGCTGATGAAAATTCTCCGGATCCAGTCTGACACCTGGGGGTAATTCTAAGGTAAGGAATCTATAACTAACTGTTTCTTTCAGACTGGTCTGTTAAAGGGTCTCCAGACACCTCCCAGCGCTCCTCACTCTGCTCGAGCTGCCAATCTGGTCTCAAAGAGGCAGGGTAGAACAGGGGCACAAAAGTACCCCTCGGCGCCGGATCCGGTGTCGGTCGACGCCGGTCCGGCTCCATGTCTACCTCGAGGTGGAGGCCGGGATCGACGCCTACTGGGGACACAGCCGATGCCGGCTGCAGACGTGGTGCCGGTGGAATCTGCGCTGGGGGAGGTGTAACAAGGTCGAACGGTGCCGATCCGTATCCAGGCCTGGATCCAAGGGGACCCTGCGGGGCCGGAGCCGCAGGCCCAGGGCCCCCAGCCGAGTCCGCGGGGCCCAAAGGAGCACCGGCGGAGTCGAGCTGCCCAAAGATGGCATGTATCACTTCGTAAAATTGACGAAGCTGGGCAGGGGTCACTCCGGGTCCCGGGAAGGAAGGGAAGCCTGGAGTCGGCCCTTCGGGTTCTGCACAAGGAGCCGCGGGAGGGGCACCACCCGCATCCCTCGTCGCGTCGGCCGATGGACGGGGAGAAGTCGAAGAACGACGATGCTTCTTCGACTTCTTCGTGTGGTTCGACTTACCTGACCCCGAGTGCGAAGACTTGGATGAAGAGTGATGATGGCTCCGCGACCGATCCCTCGACCTCCTACGCGACCGGGACCTCGAATGGCGCTGAGCCAACTGCCAGGCCTTGAGAAGTTTTCGGGACCGCTTCAGCAAAGTCTTCGGATTCATGGTCCGGCAGTCGGAGCACGACTTGGGGTCGTGGTTGCGCTTCAGGCAGAAGAGGCACACGCGGTGCGGATCCGTCGGCTACAGAAACCGCAAGCCTTGAAGCCGGGCATCCCTCTTGCACCAGGAGTTGATGGACTCAAAATGATGTCAACAAAAGTCGAGAAAAAGTCAGTCAAAAAGTGACTGGAGGTACTGCTCTCTCTGGATCTGCTCTTGCTGGCGCGGAAAAAGAAAGAACCGACGTCAGCGCGCGAGGTCAGCGTCTAAGTAGCTACTGCAAGGTCATCCCAGCGACCATGACGCTAACGACGAACGCGGAGTCGACTGACGCCACCTTTAGACACGCAGGGGTACTGCTGACGAAAATTCTACGGATCCAGTCTGACGCCTGGGGGTAATTCTAAGGTAAGGAAACTATAACTGTTTCTTTCAGATGTCAGCGCGCAGGGGCGTCGTCTATGTAGGCACTGTGACGTCATCCCAGCTACAACGACACGGGACAGTGAGTCGACCAACGCCACCTACCGACGCGTAGGGGTACTGCTGAGAAAAAATTCTCAGAAACCAGTCTGACGCCGGGGGAAATTTGATACAATTGGTTTGAGTTCAGTCTTTGAGTGTGTGACATCATTTCTTGCCTGAGTGTGTACAATTAATGCTTAACACTACCCTCTGATAAAGCCTTACTGCTCGCCCACACTACCACAAATAGAGAGTAAGGTATTATCTACTTTTACCTCTGCCTACCTTTGGGGGTCCCACTGGACTCTGTGCACACTATACCTTACTTTGGAATAGTATATACAGAGCCAGCTTCCTACAGCTATGGGTTGATCTTGCTAGTTCTTTGTAACAGTGAGGCGTATAGGAAGGTGACATCACAAGCATTCAATGGGAAAGCAGCATCCCTGCCTTGATCAGACACCCCCATGTAAAGAGTTGTGAGGTACAGGGTCTGCTATGGTGTAGGATATGGGGAATGACCCTAGTCAGAACCCCGTTCAGAGGGCCACAGAACAAGCAGGAGCTACTGGACCCACCTGTGGGGGTTGAGGCCTTTTACTCCTGATGTCACAGTAATCCTGAACAACTGGGTCAAGTACCTATTCTGCACTTGACTCTCAGTGGTAGCGAGGGTTGAGCAGTCCAAGAGATCTCAGGGAGAAGGGGTTAGTAGTACACAAGCTCACAACTCAAAATATAAACACAGGCTCACAACTCAAAATATGCTAAATAGCAAGAAACCGTCAAGAAGGAATCAAATCTGCTTGGTTTTTGGAAAGGCCTGAAAACCTGACAATTTAATCAGTAGCACATATTACACATCTCGGATTTCTTACGCTGCACCTCAGAGGTTAGTGCCTAGATACCTCAGGGTATTAGCAGCACTTTACAAATCTTTTTTTCATTTAATTTCCAGTCAATACTTTCTTTTACAACAAAAGTAGTATTAATATATGAACACAAAGTAAAATTCGGTATACATAAACAATACGCATAGCTCCCTGAGGTCAGGGGCTTAGTGTTTAATAGCAACCTCCCCCCCCCCACAGAGTCCCACTTCCCTCTCAATAGCAGTAGTTGTTATTCCCCAGTCACTAAAGGCAACATTCAGGTTAGGTCCCAATAGCAGTCTGAGGCTCAGGAGTCCCACTCAGACTCCATTAGAAAAGTAAAAAGTAATGCAGCTGCGAAGCACTATGTGACAGACAAGTTCTCCCGAATCACATCACGCATGGGCAATAATCTGATCAGTGCTGCCAGAGTTCCCCGCTCAGATCATGGCGGCCCTCCTCGCAGAATTAAACCTGCACACAGACGAAGACCCGATCGGTGCAGCTGGAGTCTCCTCACATCTAGCTCCAGGGATTCACTCGCCAGGATCGCCCACTGGATCTTGCTCCCTCCAGCTCTCCTCTTCCTTACAGGCCTCACACTGGTCTGACAAGCAGACAAACACCGGAGCGACAGACTCCAGCGGCAGGTACGCCAGACTTCAGGGGCAGGTGGTTCTGGATGTCCATGGCTGATGTGCCCTCACCCGGCCGGGAGACAAGCAGCCCTTGGCCTCCAGCCCCTTCCCATTCCAAGGTCACCATAGCTATGGGGTGAACCTTGACAATGTTATCAGCATTGATAACTGGATAGGTCTGTCCAGTTAAGTATTGTTCTGCGGATATCAGTTTTTCTGTCACCATGGTGACATTTGCACCTGTATCCCTCAGTGCTCCTACTTCAACCACATTGATATGTAGCTTCTGTCTGTATTTTTCCTGGCTTTTCTCCAGGTTACTGTGTCAGGCAGCTAGGGTAGCCATATCCACCCCTTCCTCAGAGATCAAAGAAGCTTCAATATGCTCTCTGGCCTGGTCAGGGCACACCAAGGATCCCATCTGGAGACTAACAACCTCTGAAGGCGTTTGACTAGTGGGAACCTTTTGGGGCAGGAAGAGTCCACAGTTTGGTGACCATTCTGCTTACAGAGATGGAACCAAGCCTTTTTGGGATCCTAGTTCTTATCCTGGCACCCCACCCTTTTATTTGGGAAGAGTCTCGGGCCCACCTTTCTGAACAGGTTTTTGGGGGTCTTTGGAAGACTCTTTGGGTTTTTCCCACTTGTATTGGGCGACCTAGAAAGGGAGAGAAAATAGAACAGAAGGGACACTTTTGATGCTGGCCTTGTTGATCAGGAAGTCACTCGTCGGCAGGTCTGTTTTGGCGTTGGTGGTGCCCGGACTGGACACGCAACAAGCCTTAGTTGAGGGCGATGCTTCGGTACCCAGGGTGTTGGTGCTGGGCAACTCCTGGAGGGCCTGGCGTTTCCAAACTTGGCAGGGAGATGGATCAGACCTCCTGGGGCAGCAAATACTTCTTCCTGGCAAGATGCTCCTTCGGTGAACCGGATGGTCAGCAAGTCGATATACAAAGCTAGTGCGACCGGTGCCTGTAGCTGCAGGGGGATGGCTACTCCGCCCCAAGGGAGATGCTCCTTGGTAGTAGAAGCCCTGGACAGTCCTTCACAGGTTTTGGGAGGATGCATAGCTTTTGGACGAGCTTGGTGGGTGCAATTGTTGAGGTACAAGCAGCAAGGCAGGGTTTGGTGCCAAGTTCAGAATAAGTCCTCAGTACTCCCAGTGACTGCTCTCTTCTGTCCTCCTTCGGTTCTCAGATAAATGAATCTAAGTTTCTGGTGTCAGGGAACCCCTAAATACTGTATTTAAAGGCGTCAAGGGGAGTGTAAGGTAGTAGCCAATGGGCTACCTACCCCTGGGGTGACTACACCCCCTATATGACCACTTCATTTGGACAGTGGGCAGAATCCTGAGGTGTACCCAGCCTGTAAGTGTGACACGCCTTCTAACGAGCTAATTTTCCCACCTGCTCTGGTGCCAGATGGGCCGCAGGGAGCGGGCGGAGTTCCCAAGGACTGAGGGAAGCCAGGGTCACATATCAAAGTCGGCAGTGGCTTTGAAGTCTCTGGCCCCGATATGCTACATCAGTAGCCATCCTGCTGGAGGAGCAGTAATTTTTCAGGACACAGCGCCTGGATCTCACCTCCAGGGGGTCAGAAACGGGTCTGTGGTGGCCGGCTGGACGATACCAGTCAGCCAGCACACTAGAGGACTCATAGGTTTCAGGGGGCACCTCTAAGGTGCCCTGCAGGTGTATGTCTTCATAAATCTGATACTGGCATCAGTACGGATTTATCAAGTCAAGATGTTTGATACCAAACATCATAGGTTTCAGTGACGTCATCATGTAGCTGGATAACTCTTAAGGACCAGTTTCCAGGACATGCCTTTAAGATGGCTTCCCTGATCGCTTGCAATATCTAGGAATCAAACTAGACATCACAGGGGCATATCTGCTCATGCAGATATGTCCTCACATGTAATATAATGCACCCTGCCTTAGGGCTCTAAGGCCTGCTGTAGGGATGACTTGTAGATAGTAAATGCAGTGTCTTTGAGTATGGTACAGAGGGAGTGTGCCATGTTGTGTTTTTGAAAATGGCTTGAACCATTTCACGCAGTGCAGTGATCTGCATAGTAATGGGGACCTTTCCCGAGTGGCCATGTTTTTACTCACGCTGACGATACCGGTTTTAGTTATGCCACGTGAATGGACCACTTTGTTCTTAGGCGCCTCCATCACACCTTACGGTCTTGAGTACCCTCCTACCTTCTGGCCCTAGATTATTTTCCTTCATTGACATTCATTATTTCTGACACTGGTGAGGGTCGACTGGTGAAACCGACCCATCTAGGTGGACTAGGGTCCCCTGGGAGCATGGCCTAGGGCAGCAGATACCTGATAAAATCTGGTATTATTGCTGCACTCCGACAGAAAAGGAAAATGCTACTTACCCAGTATGCATCTGTTCTTGGCATAGAGAGCTGTAGAGTCGTATGCTATGCATAGATCGCCATCTAGTGTTGGGTCCGGATGTTTGCACTTTGTTTTTCTTCGAAGAAGTCTTTCCAGTCACGAGGTAGGCGACTCCTCCTTTCGGTGATAGTGCGCATGGGCATCAACTCCATTGTTAGATTGTTTTCCCGCAGAGGGTGATAATGGAGATAGTAGTAGTAGTAAAAGGAGATGTCCATGAATGCATGTATCCAAGTAAGATGTTACTGCAACAGGTATAGGTACACGGGGAGGTGGGTGGGCGCATATGACTCTACAGCTCTATATGCCAAGAACAGATGCATACTGGGTAAGTAGCATTTTCCGTACGAGGCATATGAGCTGTAGATCATATGCTATGCATAGACTATATAGCAGTTATCTCCCAAAGAGGTGGCTATCCTGTATCTTTTGCAGTGGTCTGAAATAGTGTACGTAAAACTGCCTGGCCCACTCTAGCTTGTTGTCTTGCTAACACATCTACACAATAGTGTTTTGTGAACGTGTGAGGTGTAGACCATGTTGCAGCTTTGAATATGTCATCTATGGGTATATTTCCTAAGAATGCCATAGAAGCCCCCAGTTTGCGTGTAGAGTGTGCTCTAGGGGCAACTGTTAATGTTCGTTTTGCTTTTGCGTAGCAGATTTGAATGCACTTGACTATCCACCTTGCAATTCCTGATTTTGATATGGGATTGCCTTTGTGTGGTGGAGAAAAAGCGACAAAAAGTTGATTTGGGTTACGGAAAGGTTTTGTCCTTTCTATGTAATACAGCAATGCTCTTTGTACATCTAATGTGTGTAGGGCACGTTCTGCTACTGAATCTGGTTGAGGGAAGAACACAGGTAACTCAACAGATTGATTGATATGAAACCCAGAAATGACTTTAGGAAGGAATTTAGGATTAGTCCGAAGAACTACTTTATTTTGGTGCATTTGTAAAAAAGGTTCTTCTCTAGTTAATGCCTGAAGCTCACTCACTCTTCTGAGTGATGTGATAGCCACCAGGAAAGCAGTTTTCCATGTGAGAAATTGCAGTTCACATTTGTGCAATGGCTCAAAGGGTGGACCCATTAGTCTGGTGAGGACAATGTTGAGATTTCATATTGGAGCAGGTGGACGTCTCGGGGGAATAACTCTTGAGTCATTCCATAAACGCTTTAATGACAGGTACTCTAAAAAGAGATAAATGTTGTCTATTTTGTAGGTATGCAGCTACTGCAGCTAGATGTAAACGTATTGATGTGTATGCTAAATTGGAACGTTGTAGATGTAACAAATAGCATATAATGTTTTGGACAGAAGCATCAAGCGGGTTGATGTGGTTGTTATTACAGTAAATCACAAACCGCTTCTACTTTGCTGCATAGCATGTTCTTGTGGCAGGACGTCTAGCTTCCTTGATAATATTCATACAGTCTGGCTGTAGATTAAGATAGCCAAACTCTAAGACTTCAGGTGCCAGATTGAGTTGACTGGGGTCTGGGTGTCTTATGTCTCCATGGCTCTGTGTGCGGAGATTGGGTGCAAGACGTAGTTTTTGATGAGGAACTACCAAGAGTTCCAACAGGGTTGGGAACCATGGTTGATGTGCCCATGTGGGAGCAACTAGGATTAGTGTCGGGGACGCTTGTTTGAAATTTCGAACCACTTATGGAATGAGTGGGAGAGGCGGAAAAGCATAAGCAAATATCCCTGACCAGTTCATCCATAGTGTATTGCCTTTGGACAATGGGTGTGGATGCCTGGACGCGAAGTTTGGGCATTTTGCGTTTAGGTGCGTGGCGAACAGGTCTATGTCTGGAAAGCCAAACATTTGAAAGAATGGGAGGAGAACTCGAGGGTGTAGTTCCCATTCGTGGATTTGCTGTGTCTGACGACTTAGCAGATCTGCCATCTGATTGTCTACTCCTGGGAGGTGTTCTGCTAGGAGATAGATTTTGTGATTAATGGCTCACCTCCAGATGTCCTGGGCTAGTTGGGACAGTTGGAGGGAGTGTGTTCCCCCCTGTTTTCGTATGTAATACATAGCTGTCATGTTGTCGGTACGAACCAGGACAGCTTTGCCCGCTAGATGGGTTTGAAAAGCTTTGAGGGCTAGAAATATGGCCATAAGCTCTGAATGTTTGATGTGGAGTAACTTTTGTTGGTGACTCCACAGGCCTTGTATTGTGTGTTGCTGTAGATGAGCAGCCCAGCAAGTCAGAGACGCGTCCGCTGTTAGTACTGTCTGTGGAACCGGGTCTATGAAGGGCAGTCCTTTTGACAGATTTTGTGTGTTCCATCACTGCAGAGAGTGATGAGTACGGCCCCTTACCAAAACTAGATCGGTTAATAGACCGTGGGACTGGTTCCACTGACTGGCTAAGCATTACTGAAGCGGACGCATGTGGAGCCTGGCATACGGGACGATCATGATGCAAGATGCCATAATCCCCAACAGTTGCATGCAAGCCAGAGCTGGAAGAGATTGATTGCGTTGAAACTGAAGAACCAAAGCCTGAATGTTGCGAATTCTGGCTGCGTTGGGGGAAACGCCAGAGCCTTTTGAGTATCTAAAGTGGCTCCTGGGTAGTTCTGAATATTGGCTGGCTGAAGATGTGACTTTGGCACATTGACTGTGAACCCTAGTCGATGTAGTAACTTGATGGTTATGGAAGTCTATTTGAGACACTGTTGGTAGGTGCTGGCTTTGATGAGCCAGTCGTCTAAGCATGGGAAGACATGGATGCTTCGTCTCCTGAGATGAGCAGCTACTACTGCCAGACATATTGTGAAGACTCTTGGTCAGTGGTGACTCCGAATGGGGGTATCTTGAACTGGTAATGTTGGCCCGCTAGCACAAACCTGAGAAATTTGCAATGAGCAGGGTGGATTGGAATATGAAAGTAGGCGTCCTTTAAGTCTAGAGTGGACAGAAAGTCGCCTTTTTGCAAAACAGGTAGTACCTGTTGAAGTGTTACTATGTGAAAATGGTCTGACTATGTAAAAATTAAGTTCTCTGAGATCTAAGATTGGTCTGAGAGACCCGTCCTTTTTTGGTATTAGGAAGTAAAGCACAAGTTACTAACTTGTGTAACGATATATCTGTAAGAGACAGTAGTTAGTGACAGATTCCATACCTTAGAATATCCCCAGGCGTCAGGCTGGATCCGGAAAGTTTTTGCGTAGCAGTACCCTTGCGCGTCGGTAGGCGGCGTCGTGCGGCTCCGCGTCCGTCGTCGGCGTTGTGATCGCCGGGATGACGTCGCGGGCAGTACTTAGACGCCGCCCCTGCGCGCTGACGTCAGTTCTGTACACGACTTTCCGCGCCAGGAACGCAGAGCCATGCAAGAAGCTGACATAGATGTCTGAAAAAATACTAGGGCCCTGAAAGGGATGTCCTTAACCCTAGAAATCAGTTCGCAGAACGGGGAGGATGGGTGGGCGGTAGGAATCTGTCACTAACTACTGTCTCTTACAGATATATCGTTACACAAGTTAGTAACTTGTGCATCTGAAAGAGACACGTTAGTGACAGATTCCTTACCTTAGAATAGATACCCCAGCAATACCAACCCCGGTGGTGGGTCTGCGAACAAAGATCAGACAAGGAAGTCCCGGAGGACAGAACGGCCAAAGAAGCCGTCCCTCCGGACCTGACTGTCAAGGCAGTGATGCTTTGTAAACGTGTGCAGCGAGGCCCACGTAGCTGCCTGACAGATATCCTGCAGCGGAACACCGCGGCCCAAAGCCGTGGTAGCAGCCGTTGCCCTGGTGGAATGGGCACGCAGCCCAACAGGAGGCTCCTTCTTAGCCAAACAATAGCAGGCTTTGATACACAAGGTTACCCAGCGGGAGATGGATCTCTTGTGCACCGCCCGACCTTTTTTGGCGCCCACGTAGCCAACAAAGAGCTGGTCATCCACCCGGAAGTGTTGTGTGCGGTTGATATAAAAGGAAAGCGCACGTTTTGGGTCCAGACGGTGGAGCCTCTCTTCCTCTCTGGAAGGATGCGGAGGCGGAAAGAAGGTGGGCAAAGTGATGGTCTGCCCAATGTGGAAGGCAGTAACCACCTTTGGCAAGAAGGACGGACGCGTCCTAAGAACAACCTTGTCTGGATGGACAGACAGAAAGGGAGGTTTGCATGATAGAGCCTGGAGCTCACTCACCCGCCGAGCGGAGGTGATGGCCACCAGAAAGGCTGTCTTCAGAGTCAGAAGACGAAGAGGACAGTTATGTAGAGGCTCAAAGGGAGCGCACATGAGAAAGGTAAGAACCAAGTTCAAGTCCCACTGAGGCATCACAAACGGAACAGGAGGGAAGAGGTGTGTAATGCCTTTTAGAAACCTGTTAACAACAGGGGACTTGAAAAGGGAGGGCTGATCAGGAAGCCTGAGGAAGGCCGAGATGGCACAAAGATAGCCCTTGATGGTACCCAGGGCACAACCCTGTTGGGCCAGAGAAAGAAGGAACAGAAGAACCTCAGAAAGAGGGGCAGAGAGGGGATTCACAGCCTTTGCTGTGCACCATGCCACAAACTTGTTCCACCTGCAGGCGTATACCACCTTAGTGGAGGGACGCCTGGCTGCCAGAATCACATCACAAACTTCGGGAGGCAAGTCGAAAGGAATCAACTGCCGCCGCTCAATCTCCACGCAAGCAGGTGGAGGCTGGACAGGTTTGGGTGGAGGACCGTCCCCTGCTGCTGCGACAGAAGATCCTCCCGAGGAGGCAGACGGATCGGGGGGATCGACGCTCATACTGAGTAGCTCGGGATACCAAACTCTTCGAGCCCAGTCCGGAGCCACAAGGATGACTTGGGCCCGGTCGCGCCGAATCTTCTTCAACACTCTGGGTAGAAATGGTATAGGCGGAAAGGCGTACAACAGACCGCAACTCCACTCGCGACAAAAAGCGTCGCCGAGCAAGTGCCGCCTTGGAAATTCCAACGCGCAGAACTGATGACATTGCGCGTTCTCTTCGGTGGCGAATAGATCTAACCAAGGCTCTCCCCACTGCAGAAAGAGACCTTGCGCCACTTCCGAGTGAAGACGCCATTCGTGATCCATCATGCACCTGCGGCTGAGTTCGTCCGCCCCGGCGTTCAGGGAACCTGCCAGGTGTTGAACCATCAGGAACATGCCCTGATGTTCCAGCCATGTCCAGAGGCGCAGAGCCTCCTGACAGAGGGTCCACGACCCCACCCCGCCTTGTTTGTTGCAGTACCACATGGCGGTGGTGTTGTCTGTGAACACCTGCACTACCTTCCCTTTGACAGAGGGAAGGAATGCCTTGAGTGCAAGTCGGATCGCCCGGAGCTCCAGAAGGTTGATATGGAGCCGGGACTCCGCCGGAGACCAGAGGCCTCTGATCTCCGCCTCTCCCATGTGACCGCCCCATCCCAGAAGGGACGCGTCCGTCACAACTGTGTGCTCTGGCTGGGGAAGGGAGAGGGATCTGCCCATGACCCATTGCCGGTTCGAGAGCCACCACTGCAACTGTTTTGCAGCCCCCTCCGAGATCGGACAGGTTGCCCTGGTGCTGCGCCCACTGGAACTTCAGGTCCCACTGCAGAGCCCGCATATGCCATCTGGCATGATCGACCAGCAGGATGCAGGAGGCCATGAGGCCCAGCAGCCTCAGGGTCATCCGTACCGAAACCCAGGATAAAGGCTGAAAGATTGGAATCATAGCCTGAATATCCCGGACTCGCCGTTCGGGAGGATAGGCCCGAAACTGCGTCGTGTCCAGAACTGCTCCGATGAAAAGGAACTGTGGCGAAGGAATCAGATGCGACTTTGGCACATTGATGGAGAACCCCAGCGACTGCAGGAGTTCGGCCGTAGTCTGGAGGTGGGAGACGACTGCCTGGGACGAGCCCGCCTTCAGCAGCCAGTCGTCGAGGTAGGGGAAGACTGGAACCCCTGCCCGGTGCAGATGAGCTGCGACCACCGCCATCACTTTCGTGAACACCCGAGGGGCACTTGTAAGGCCAAAGGGGAGCACGGTGAACTGAAAATGCTCGAGGCCTACCGTGAACCGTAGGTAACGCCGGTGGGCCGGCAGGACGGGGATGTGGAAATAAGCGTCCTGCAAGTCCAACGCTACCAACCAGTCTCCAGGGTCGAGGGCAGTCAAGACCTGAGCTAGGGTGAGCATCTTGAACTTCTCCTTCCGGAGGAAGCGATTGACGTTCCGGAGGTCCAAGATAGGACGCATGTCCTCCATGTCCTTTTTGGGCACCAGAAAGTAGTGGGAGTAGCAACCACGTCCTACTTCTGGGGTCGGAACATGCTCGATGGCCCTCTTGGCCAAGAGGGCCGTGACTTCCTTCTGCAGAAGAACCAAGTGATCCCCTGACATGCGGTGGAATTGAGGTGGCATGGCTGGGGGGGTGGTCTCAAAGGGGAGGGAGTAGCCCCTTCGGACAATGTCCAAGACCCACCTGTCCGAGGTGATGGGACGCCAGTGGTGAAGGTGATGGCGGACCCTGCCCCCTTCTGGCGTGCTGTGCACCTGAAAGGAAGGACTAGGAGGGCTTGGAGGCCGCGGACGGGTTGGAGGTGGTGGCCTGACCCGCACGCTGGTTGCCCGAACCGCCACGGCGGTATCCACGTCCTCGGCCACGCGAAGACGCTTGCTGCGTGGGCCGGTGGCTGGGCAGCTGACGTGACTGGGCGCCCCTTCCGTGGCCACGAAAGGGGCGAAAAGCAGAGGTTAGCGGAGGGCGCACAACAGAAAGGCCCAGGGACTTGGCAGTAGCCCGTGAGTCCTTAAAATGCTCCAGCGCATGGTCTGCTTTGGAACCAAAAAGACCGACTCCATCAAAGGGCATGTCCATGAGTGTATTCTGGACATCACCCGAGAAACCAGTTGTTCTCAGCAAGGCGTGGCGACGTAGCGCCACCGTCGTTGCAAGCGATCTGCCCAGCGAGTCGGCGGTATCAAGGCCACAACGTATGGTGTATTTAGCCGCATCTCTTCCTTCCGCAATGGCGCGGGTAAGCAGTGTCTGGACCTCCTCAGAACACTGTGGCAAAACAGCCGCCACCGAATCCCACAGGGAGTGGGTATATCGGCCCAAAAGGCAAGCGGTGTTGACGGACCGCAAGCCAGCACTGGAGGAAGAAAAAGCCTTCTTCCCAAATTGGTCCAGGCGTTTGGATTCCCTATCCGGAGGGGCGGTAGGGAAGGCGGTTTGGGAGGCAGAGGCTTGGACAACCAAGCTCTCGGGGGTGGGATGTTGGGAGAGAAACAAGGGGTCGCCCGGAGCAGGGCGATGGCATCGGGCCACGTTCCTATCCACAGGAGCCCCTGTGGTGGGCTTGGACCAGGCGCCCAAAAGAACGTCAGTGAGTGCATCATTAAACGGCAGCACAGTCTCCGTGGAGGAAGCTGCCGGCTGAAGCACTTCCATCAGGAGATTAGTCCTGACAGCCACAGTAGGCAATTGGAGATGCAAGGCTCCAGCTGCTCTACGCAACACCGTTGCGAAATTAGCTCCCTCCTCCGTAGCCACGGGAGGAGACAGCATGCCAGTGTCAGGGGAAGTGTCTAGACCACTGGCATCCCCAAGTTCCTCAGCCCAGTCCTGATCATACTCACACTGTTGTGTGAGAGGGTCTTCCGACCCCTCCCAGCTCTCTTGGTCCTCCTCTGGTTCAAAATATGGAGGAGGAGGGACATTTGGGACCCAAGGTCTCATCGGCGCCGGAGCCGGCGTTGAGCGACGTCAGTCCGGCTCCATGTCCGGAGCCGGAGAGAGCCGGGGAACCACGCCGTCCGGAGCCCCGGACGGCGTCAGGAACGGCACCGGGGACATCGGCGTGGGCGTGGTTAGGTCAACCGGCGTCGATGGGGGTTGCGGTACCACCGGAGCCGGGATCGAGGCCGGGGCCGGAGCCGAGGCCGGGATGAAGGCTGGCGGGACAGGTGGCGCCGGGACCGAAGTCGTCGGCGACGCCGGAGCCACCCCATCAGGGCCCGCGGGGCCCGAAGGCGCACCGGAGGGACTTTGAGGCCCGAAGAGGCGGGCCATGGCCGACAGGAATTCCTGTATTTCGGCCGGAGTCGCCCCCGAACCCGGAAAGGACGGGTAATGCGGGGGCGGCTCCACAGGCACGTCCGGGGCCGCGGGGACGGTGCCGACAGGGGCCTCAGCCGAGTCGCGAGACCGGCGAGGCGAAGTCTTAGAGCGATGATGCTTCTTAGACTTTTTGTGCTTCGACTTACCCGAGGAGCGCGAAGACTTGGACTCCGACAACCGGCGGGGACTCCGCGACCGGCCCCTCGACCTCTCCCGGGACCGGGGCTTGATGCGGCGCGGAGCCGACTGCCGGACCTCGAGTAGCTTTCGAGACCGCTCTCGCAAAGCCTTCGGGTGAAGTTTCCGGCAGTCAGGGCACGACTTCGTGTCGTGGTCTCAGCCGAGACAGTAGAGACACTCTAGATGCGGGTCTGTGATCGACATCATTCGACCACAGGCGTTGCATGGCTTGAAGCCGGGCATCCCTACGACACCTAGGAGTCGATGAAGACTCGAAAAGAAACAGTGAAAAAATTCACAAAAAATTTAAGTCAAAAATTGACTAGGGCACTGCTCTTCCCGGATCTTACTTACTTACTTACTGGCGCGGAAAAAGAAGAACTGACGTCAGCGCGCAGGGGCGGCTTCTAAGTACTGCCCGCGACGTCATCCCGGCGATCACAACGCCGACGATGGACGCGGACCCGCACGACGCCGCCTACCGACGCGCAAGGGTACTGCTACGCAAAAACTTTCCGGATCCAGCCTGACGCCTGGGGATATTCTAAGGTAAGGAATCTGTCACTAACGTGTCTATTTCAGATAGGAGTACATGCCCGAACCTTGGTGCTGTAGTGGTACGGGCTCTCTAGCTCCTTTTAAAAGTAGAGACTATATCTCTTTTTTGAGGAGGTGTAAATGATCCGGGGAGAGTTTGTGTGACTTTGGGGGAATGTTTGGAGGAGTGTTGATGAACTCCAGGCAGTAACCAGAATGGATAATTTGTAGAACCCACTTGTCTGCTGTTATTGACTGCCAAGCTGGTAAGAAATTTGACAGTCTTCCCCCGACAGGTGTTAGGTGGTCGGGGGGAAGGAGAGGTGAGTCACTGTTTTGTATTGGAGGGGGAGGTGCGTGTGTTTGAACCTCTACCTCATCCTCTTCCCTTACCGTTATTTCCTCTATAACCCCCTCGGAGTAGTTCTTAGAGCCAGAGGGTTGGTTATTACCCTTGTAGGTGGAGGTATTTTCTGAAAAAGAATTCTTGGACCCCGCTCAATAGAAAGAGCGTCAAAAGGAACCACGGCCTTGTGGTGACTGAAGCACCCCCATGGATTTGGCCACTTCAGTGTCTTTCTTCATCTTTTCCAGTGAAGAGTCTACCACTGGGCCAAAAAGGTGTTCCTTATCAAAAGGTGTGTTTAAGATAGAGGTTTGAACCTCAGGTTTGAATCCAGAGATACGAAGCCAGGCGTGCCTTCTTAAAAGGACACTGGTATTTACTGCTCTGGCAGCTGTGTCTGCAGCATCGAGGGAGCACCTGATTTGATTGTTGGAAATAAGTTGTCCCTCCCTTATCAGGTCTTCAGCTTTAGATTTATGTTCTTGGGGTAGATAGTGGATCAATTGTTCCATCTTGTCCCAATGCGCACGGTCGTATCTAGCTAGCAACGCTTGTGTGTTGGATATGCACCAGAAGTTTGCTGCCTGAGATGCGACTCTCTTCCGCGAAGCATCAAGAAGCTTAGATTCCTTATCTGGGGGTGGAGCATCTCCTGTGGTTTGGGAGTTAGCCCTTTTGCATGCATTAGACACTACTAGCGAGTCCAACGGTAATTGTCCCCTAATGTACGCTGGGTCAGATGGTGCAGACTTATATTTTTTTTGTCTACCTTAGGGGTAATGATACGTGCCCTGACAGGATCACTAAAGATATCATCCACATGTCTGATCATACCCTTGAGCATTGGTAAAGTGTGTGATGACTTGAGTAGTGCCAAGGGTCTTGAAAAGGAAATCCTCTTCGAGGGAATCTTTGTGGAGCTGCACACCATGGTAATTGGCAGCCCTACTCAGCAATTCAATGTAACCTACACTGTCGTCTGGTGGAGAGGGTTTGGTAGGATATAAGTCCGGATCATTGCCTGTGGGCGAGTTAATGTTATAGTCGTCCCATGGGTCTGCAGGTATTGGCTGACTATCGTCATCTCCATCCCCATTATCATCCCCATCATCCTGGTTGTCAGGTGTATGTGGTGAATGCGGAGGTGAAGTAGGCACAGGTATAGACTGTGGCGAAGGAGGAGATGGGATAGGAGGAGGAAGAGGGGAAGTGTTAGTTCCGACAATTCTCTTCTTCAAAGGAATATGATACTCCTCTTCTGCATCAGTCATTCTTTTTAGAGTCATTGTGGTGGTGATATGCCCAGTTTTTGGATGAATGTACAGCACTTTCTGTTTCAGGTCCGGTTTATCGAGCGGATTGTCGAAACTGTGCTTTTTTGGTGATTTCGGTGCCTGCGATTGTTTCGGCGTCGAAGGTTTCGGTGCAGAGGGTTTAGGAGCTGGTGTTTTCGGATCCGAAGTGTGTTTCGGTGCCGAGTGTTGTGGGTCGGAGCCAGATTTCGATCCTGAAGGTTTCGGCTCGATGCCCAATTTGGCGTGAGGTTTTTCGGAGCCGGAAGGCTTTTTTGTAGGCTTCAGTGCCGGGCCAGAAGGCGGGGAGTCGGAAGCGTGGTCTTGGTGGCGACCGGAGCCCGAGGGCTCAGGTTGGTCCGGAGCCTTCTTTTTCGGTTGAGGTGGATTTCGGGGTGAGGGAGGATCTGTACTTACAGTACGCTGTCCATGTGGGATGTCTTCATCCTGGTCGGAGACGTACTTGGAAACGGAGATCGGCTCCTGTTCCTCCTCGGCCCCGATAGCATCGCCGGCTTCTTCCTCCGATTCAGTTCCAAAGAGGTCCGGAATGGAGCTTGTGTGCTGGCTCTGCATGTCGCGACGTCGAGCCCGACGGTCGGGAAGAGTCTTCTTGAAGGGGAAAGCTTTGCACGCGTCGCAGTCCTGTTCACTGTGCTCAGGGGACAAGCACAGGTTACACACTTCGTGTGAGTCGGTGCGCGGGTATTTCGCGTGGCACCGAGGACAGAATTTAAATGGAGTTCGTTCCATCGACTGCGAGTCGAACCGACGCGGGTAGGCCCGACGGTCTACCACGAGCTGTCCAATCGAAAGACTTTTTTTTTCAGTAAACACGACACGCGAAGAATGGAATACGCGATCGGAAACAATACCATTGAGGTAGAATGTCTTGCGCACCGAGGGAAACCGAAGGAACGGTGTCGAACCGGAGCGCATCGACTAACATCCGAACCCGATGGCAGAAAAAAACAATCTAACAATGGAGTTGATGCCCATGCGCACTATCACCGAAAGGAGGAGTCACCTACCTCGTAACTAGAAAGACTTCTTCGAAGAAAAACAAAGTGCAAACATCCGGACACAACACTAGATGGCGATCTATGCATAGCATATGATCTACAGCTCATATGCCTCGAACACATCTTTTAATCAAAAAACAAGCTTTTCCATTTCAAATTCCTACATCGCGCCTACACCACTCGTAGTGACTCAGCGGGCATCGATCCCACACGCTCGTCCCAATACCCTAAATGCCATGCCAAGGAGGCTGACTTTGCGCAGTTAACTTGGCCATGCCCATACACAGGAACATACTGGTCCAAAATATTCTCCCTAATTTTAGACATGATGGGAAACACGATTGCACCTGTCCCAC
Source organism: Calotriton arnoldi (assembly GCA_963921515.1). Taxonomy (NCBI): domain Eukaryota; kingdom Metazoa; phylum Chordata; class Amphibia; order Caudata; family Salamandridae; genus Calotriton; species Calotriton arnoldi. Next base: position 146,060 of record CAWUFW010016485.1, read on the forward strand.
TCTTAGCTTTTCTGGGTTACGTTTATGATCTCCCAAAAAGAATCTGTAGATTTACTGCCATTGCTCTTCTACCTGCATAACATGGTCTGGCACTTCACTGAGGCCGTAGGACTTGCCCCACTGATTCTGCATGGTTGAAAAGCATGATCTTTTGTGATAAAGATTAGTGAGGACTATGCAACATTGCAGCCCCAATTTCCAGACCCAACGATACATGGCAACCTCTACAAGATTATCTGCTCATTTGGAGACTGATGTATCGGACTGATTTCCTATCCTGCCCCCCCTCTTTCCTTTGTGTTTCACAGCTGCTAAGATTCACCGGGTCATCCGGTCCTAGTAGACTGTAATATTTGTTGCTGCTGCCGTTCCTGGACTCTTCTAATGCCTTGCTACGTGGGTAGCTTTAAATATTCCTTTTCCTGCCTGACCGTGGATGTATTACGTGCAATGATCTAGGTCTACATAACCATGGGCATTATTTTGATGTGCTGTTGTTGATAAATGAAAACCAATAAATAAAGTAAAAAAAAGAAGAAGCTGCCTCCAGAGCTCAGTCAAGCCAAGAGAACGCGAAGAGCCAGCTGACTGGCCTCCTGTTCGCAACACAGGGACACAACAGCTGAAGAAGCCTGCTGGGGCAAGCTGGCAGCGCAAAGGATTCCAGCTGCTACCACCACCGCCAAGCAGCACCGAGGACCAAGACACACGCATAGAGTTGCACCCGATTTCGACAGAAGAGTGCTGTCGGAGAGTTCCTTGGGCCTTCAGAAGGCGAGTTATTGACCCAGTATGGAATGGCCTCTGACCATGACAATAGGTGACTGGACTTGGACCAGACCGCAGAGGACTTCGTGGGATGTCGACCCTATAAACAGGACCCCCTCATCTTCGTGGACCAAGGAATCCCTGCAGGAAGACCCCCGTCGACTATGTCGCATCCACAGCATCTTTGTAGCATCTTCAGAATCCTTCATCCCTTGCATCAGGATCACTCCATAGGAATCCATTACAAAGCAGATAAAATGCCTGGAACGTCCGAAGGACTGCTTCTTCTGTGAAAGTAGCTGTTCTTGAGAAACTTGCTGGTCCCATTAACTACCTCCCTGCTGGAGTTGGTCGCCCCAAATACTTCTACCCGACCGCATTGACACTTACCAAAGTTTCCTTTGAAAACGTTTCCAAGTGTCCAGTTTGTTGACTTTGCCAAGGCTTGTTTGCGGTTGAGTGAAATTGCACTGACTTATTATTGCTTTTAAAATCTATATCTCCGGAACCCTCCAGTCGATCTTTTTTGTTCTAGTGTCTAATTCTTATGAAAATACAATCTATTTTTATAAAATGGTGTTGGATTTCTGGAGTGTCATGTCGATTTCGTCTTCAATTGTTTTAGTGCTGTTTAAATGCTTTACACTAGTTCCGTTGTGTAACCTTTGATGCTCGGTGCCACAGCTACCCAGGGTTAAGCTAAGCATTTTCCTGATGAAACTTACTGTATCTAAAGGGGTTATTAAGTGTATTACACAGGGAGGTCGTACAACCACACCATATAATACACCCCATTTCCTCACAGAAACCAAAACTACAATCCCACAAACTGATCGCAGTCAGGGGACTTGGCCTACTGGGCATAAAATACTATTATATGGCACTGCATCTTTCCCAAATTTACTGGCATGCTCCCAATTACTCAGGAAATGCTGTTCTGAGTGAATGTAGAGAGACCTCTCACAAGAGACATGAAAGGGCTCTCCACATTAAAATTGACAGCACAGTCTTCTATGATGACTGATAATCAAATCATACTAACTACTATGAGACTATGGATGCCGAATCATAAGTTCTTAAAAGTGCATGCAGGACTCCAGCAATACGCATGTATGTGGCAAAATTCTGACTTAAGAACAGTAGATAAGATAGTGCAATGGTGATAGGCAACTTGGGAGGCAGCAGAGATACACTGTATATAGATCATATAGTGGCAACGTTTGGGCCAAAAACACTTCTAACACTGCAAGACGACTTTGGGCTCCCAAAAATCACAAAAATTGAATTAACTACCAAGGAGTAGGTGCCTCCACAGAATATTAGGGCCACTCCCCTGGAAACTCCCAGACTCCCCTATCTTGGTAAATTTGGAACTCTCTGAAAAAAATCACATGGACCACTTGCTAGACAAGTCTAACAGGTTTGGACTACTTTTTTTTAAACCATATTTTATTGGCTTTTAGACATCATCAATATACATGAACATTCCCAGTTTCATATCTAGTGCATATTGTACATAGCATTTTTAGCCTTTATTCTCTGGCGTATTTTTCTCAACATCCCCTTTTAACAAAACCATCCCCCCACCCCCCTTGAGTTGCGCTTATGTAAACATGCAAGTGCTTCTATGTGTTGTTGGGCTCTCGTGTGTGGACCTCCCAGATTCCATGCGTTGTGGTGGTGTGTCGTCAGGCTTCTCTAGGCTGAGTGTCCCTCCTGTCCATTCTTCCGTTCTGGCTCTACTAACCGTGGGGTGCTTTCCCCACTATTGTTATCCTGTCCGTTCGCCGCCAGCTAGCACACTAGACTTTCCCATGCCCTAGCCCTCTCTATTTTGCCTATTCCTCGGCTGGCCTCCCTGAGCAATAGACTAACTTCTGCTCCTGCCCACTTCTCAAGCTCCTTTTTCCAGGCGATAATCCGTGGCCCTCTCTGCGCTTTCCAATTCCTGGCTATTTCTCTCTTGGCCAGGACATAGGCGAGGTACTGGAACTTTCCAGTTATTTTATTTTTGGCCGTGTGGGGGAACCACCCTAATAGGAAGTGCTCTGGGGCCTGCAGAAGTTTTGTCAATAAGGTCGCCTAGCACCTGTCTGATCTCCTCCCAAAAGGATTGCAACATGGGGCAGCTCCAAAACATGTGAAGTATGTGCACCTCCCTCTCCCCGCATCTCGGGCACGCTGCCGTTTCTGTATCAAAATGTCTCCTAATTCGGGCTGGAGTTAGATATGCCCTATGTAGCACATAAAAGTTAATTAATTTGAATCTCGCATTTCTAGATGCTTTTGGGGTTCGCTCTTTCATTTTGTCCCACTCTCCCTCCAGTATCTGTTTACCCGGGTCTTCTTCCCACTGTAATCGCAGGCGCTCTAATGGCTTTTGCATATCGACCCTTATTGCCTTATACAGGCATGACACAGTCTTAATTCTTCCTGCTGACAGCGCAACATATCTACACCCCGCTAGCGCCCGCGGCTCCATACCCCCAACGTTCCAGTGCTTTCTAATCCTTCGTGTGAGGGCCCCATGCTTCAGAAATTGACCCCCCCCGGCAAATCATATGCAGTTTGCAATTCTTCGAACGATAGTAGTGCAGAATCTTGATACAAGTCCCCCATTACTCTCAGTCCTGCCTCAACCCAGTCCTCCAGCCCTGCCCAGTGCTCCGCCTGTGTAAGACAGCGCAGCATTGTGATAGGTATGTCAGGGGAATAGGGGGTCGCAGCGCCCGCTCTTCTCCGGTATCTAGCCCAGCAGCGCACCACCACCCTAGCTTCGGTTGTGTCTTCAGACGTATTCCGACGCACTCGTAGGAGGATTTTTGCCAGGGTTGCGGCATCTAGTGTAGCCGGATATTGTTCCCTTTTCGGGTTATGATCTACTGCCAACCATTGGATCAGCCAATATAGCTGTGCAGCTAAATAATAACTCTCGAAATCAGGCACCGCTAATCCACCCTCTGCTGTGGAGCGTCTCAGTGAGGTCAACGCTACTCTCCTGCGTCCTGCTCCCCAAAGGAATGACGTAACCATTGAGTCAAGCTCTTTGAATATCGCTTGTGGGATCCACACCGGGAGAGTCCCAAAGTAGAATAGTAGGCACGGAAGTGTTACCATCTTCAGGTCGGCTACTCTCCCAGCTACCGACAGCGGCAGCGTTTCCCCACAAGTCCATCGCAATTTTCGCTGATCGTATCGCTCTACCCACATTACCTTCTAGTAATTCTGCCGCTCCGAAATATATTTTAACTCCAAGGTACTGTAGGCAGCTAGGTTCCCACTTCAAATGTTCTAGATCAGGTGGTGGGGGGGCATCTGGCGTCATTGGGTATAAGCTGGATTTTTGCCAATTGACTTTAAGGCCAGACACGGTGCCAAATCGGGCCAGCATGTCACACGCTCCTCGCAGTTCGTCCATCGTGTTGCTTAAGAATAGAAAGTGGTCATCAGCATACAATGCTATGAAATGTTGCACAGCTCCTGTCCCCAGGCCATTATAGTTCTGTCCGCTCCTGGCCCTGCTCGCCAGCGGCTCCATGGCTAGTGCAAACAGGAGTGGGGAGAGGAGGCATCCCTGCCTCGTACTTCTCTCCACCCTCTGTCTAGACGAGAGAGTCCTTCCAGTGTGCACTCGGGTCGTAGGGGATGCGTACAACAGCTGCACCAATGCAAGAAATCCCCCTCCCAGGCCCATTTTAGCCAGGACTTCATAGAGGTAAGGCCACTCAAGGCTGTCAAAGGCCTTCTCTATGTCCACTGCGAACAATGCTGCCTCTCGTTTATCGTACCCATCAGAACCCATCACAGCCAGGAGTCGCCTAATATTTATGGCCGTATTCCACACCGGAATAAACCCTGCCTGGTCTGTGTGGACCAGATTCGACACGTGGGGGAGTAAGCGCGTCGCAAGATTTTTACTTAGGATTTTGTAATCCATGTTTAGCATGGATAGTGGCATGTAAGCCATGTAATTGTGTGGTTCCTTCCCTGGCTTGGGTACTGGAACAATAAGGGCCTCCCTAGCACTCTCCGGCAGCATTCCGATTTCTCGGGCCTCCTGGTACATTGTGACCAGTCGGGGGCCAACTCCTCTGCATACGTTGCGTAAAATTCGGCCGGCAAGCCGTCTGTACCTGGGGTCTTGTTTCTCGCCATTCCCTTAATGCCAACCCGCTGTGTGATGTCTGTTCCCAGTTCTTCCACCTCTTCCCGGCTCAGCCTCGTCAACCGCAAGTCTGCCAGATATTCCCCTACGTCCGTAGGTTCGCCTTCTTGCGACTTCCTGTAGAGTTTGGCATAGTGGCGAGCAAAGACTTCATTGATCTTTGCCTGTGTATAGTGTCGAACCCCCAACTCATCTTCTATTTCCACCAGGGGGGGACCCCTACTCACCGGGTTCGTTAGCCATGCCATCAGCGACCCCGACTTGTCCTGCTCAGCGTGAGTGCGCTATAAGTATTTCTTGTAATCAAAGCTTCTAAGCCTTTCCGTCTGTTTCACTACTTCCTCCTTGGCTTCTAAGAGTGCCTGCTGAAGCTCCGGGTGCTCTGGCCTTCTGCATTCCAACCCTCTGAGGGTTGTCTCTGCCCCCTCTATTCGTCTCATGATGATGCGTCTGACTCCCGTGGCATGCGTAATACATTGGCCCCTTAGGACCACTTTGAAAGCGTCCCACTCCGCGTTCGGCGATGAGGCCGTTCCCGCATTAGTTTCGAAGTAGTGCGCTATTTCGCCCCTAATCTCTTCCCGGAAGACCTGGTCCTCCAGGGTGTCTGGGCGAAGCCTCCATGTAGGGATCGCTGTTACTGGGTGCGTCCACTTCAAGGATATAACTAATGGGTTATGATCCGATATCGTTCGCGCAAGGTATTCCGCGGCAGTAACGTGACGCTGGGCATCTACTGAGCACAAAAAGGCGTCTAGTTGCGCATGCAAGTCGTGAACCACTGAGAAGTAGGAGTAGTCCCTTTCCTGGGGATATAGGGTCCTCCATGCATCTATCAGGCCCCAGCTCTGTCTCTAGGTAGTGAATGCATGAGAGGCACGCGCTGCTTGGGAGTTTCACAATGGAGGGTGGGATCTGTCTAAAAGTGTATTCTCTACGCTGTTAAAGTCGCCCCCTACTATAGCAGTACCTGTCAGATATTGCGTTAATCTGTGACTCAATCTCGCAAAGAAGGCCGGCTGGTCTACATTAGGGGCGTAGATACTAATTATACTAATCTCCCGACCCTCTAGCCGCCCTTTTATGGCTACATATTGACCCTCCGGATCTACCATTGAGCTCATCAGTTGAAATGGAATCCCCGCTTGAATCCATATTAGTGCCACCCGTGCATAAGGCAAGTAAGTGGTGTAAAAGAGCTGCCCCCTCCATCGTCTTTGTAGTGCTTGTCCCTCCTTTTGCGTTAGGTGCGTTTCTTGTAAAAGAGCTATCTGGGCTCCCCGCCTCCGGATGTATGAGAGGACCTTGTGACGTTTTGACATTGTATGCATGCCCCTGATATTCCAGGTCATACACTTGTATTGCTGTTTGTCAGCCATTATTAGGTGCCAGCGCTTAGAGACCTTTGGTGATTAGCGTTTTATAAATGCAACTTAACATTAACTATGCCCTGATCGCCTCTCTGACTGCGCTGCGCCGTCTGCGGGCTCCTCCCACTCAAACCCGTATGATTTCCTGTGCGCTGCAACTCAAGGTGTCCCCCCAGATCAATATTAAACATTTTCCCCAACTCCCACACCCCAGGACAATCAGAAAAACACCCCTCATCCAAACTAGAGTTATATGTCCGCAAGTGACTGCTTGCAGGTCGATCAATCAATCGCAGGGGGGAAGGCCACTCGTCCGTTGCTCTCCCAGTCTCTGTGGTCGCCATCCCCTTCTGTAGTGTCAGAGATCCCCCCGCAGCACCCCACCTCATCAACCCCTGTACCTTATTGCAGAGTCAAGGGTGTCTCGTAGTATTCCAGACCTGTTCACCGCGGCTCACCGTTCTCTGCAACTAAACAATCTCATCCGCCGTCTGCAGAGTGACATCTGGGAGTATCACACTCTGCGCCTCAGACTCGCTGGACCCATGCTCTGAGCCAGATTCTGCTGCAGTCTCGCTGCCCTCAGGGGGCACCTGGCTACTCGCTTTGCCGCTGATCAATGCTACAACCTGCATCGCCCTCTGACGCTCAAGCTGCGCCTCCTCCTGCGTAGGCGCCACAGTCTCTTTCCCGGTCCGCCGGTTCCTGGAGCGGTTTTCGCGCCGTCTTCTCCTCTCTGGGTCTCGTGGCGGCTCTGTCCCTCTGTGCCGGTCCAACTAGTCAGACGCCTCCTGCGGGGCTCTGAAGGACTCTGTCTGAGGAGACTCGCAGCGTGGCCGGGTACTGCGTCACGTATTTATAGTTCAGATGTCGCAGTCTCTGCTTCACGTCCCGGTAGGACCCTCTCTGCCTTTGCACTTCTAGGGAGAAATCTGGGAAGATTCGCACCATTGAATTATTTACTTGTATGTCTCCTCTGAGGCGCGCCTGGGTAAGGATGTGATCTCTATCCTTGTAGTGGAGGAGCTTCGCTATCACCACCCACGGTGGTGCTCCCGGCATAGGCGGCTTTGCAGGGATGCGATGGGCCCTTTCTAGGGCAAAGAAGTTCGATAAGCCGTCCGGCGCTACTTCTTCCCGGAGCCACTTTTCCAGGTAGTCTGTAATGCTGCGGCCTTCTATTTTTTCGGGCAGGCCTATGATTCTTAGGTTGTTTCTGCGTGATCTGTTCTCGGCGTCCTCAGCCCTGCCTTCCAGTATGCGCACTTTTGTTTCCAGCGCTGTCATTCTCTGCTTCATTATTGCTAAATCTGGCAATGTTTCAGCTAGTTGCCACTCATTTGTCTTGACCCAGTCCACTAGCTTTTTGTGGTCTTCTCTAAGCAAGCCCATGTCGAGGCTCAGCGAGTCAATTTTGCCTTCCAGCCGTTCACTGGAGGAGGTAATAGCCTGTAGTATGTTCTGCAGCGTGGGGTCTCCAGAGTGCTCCATCTGAGTCAAGGTCCTCCCTTTCTCTTCTGTTGATTTACCTGCCAGGGTCTCTTCTCTGTCCTTTTTGGGGAGCTTTCCCATGGCGTCTTCTCGTTCTGCGGCACTTCTAGCGCTGCGCGCACTCATGAGACTTCAGACTACCCTCACCGTCCGTGAGATCGTTTTGTCTGGCCAGTGCTCTACATGTTGGCGTTTCTCTCCACTCGGGTTCTGCCCAGGCCTGTCAGCCTCTGTGGCAACTTCCTGTTGTCCCGCCGTCCCCTTCAGCGTGCCTTTGTGCTCAGTATAGGTCTGGTTTTGCCCTTCTCCGAATCTGTCCGGGTCTCTGGTTCTCACTGGGCTGTGGCCCAATGCGCCGCTTTACCTCTATTTTAAATTACCACCAATGTCTCGCCATCAGATGAGTGAATCCTCTCTCTCCTGGCGCAATTCTCCAGGCTATGCGCTCTGGGAGGATCTCTCTGCCACTCTGCAATTTAGGCCTCAGCGCGGGCAGCTCCAAGGCCTGCTTTCCAGTCTCAGCTGCGTTTCCAGGCCTCTCTAGGTCCCTTCACTTAAATCTCCCCTCTCTCTTGGGGCCTTGTCCTCATTTACTCCAGGTCTGCCGCCTCTGTCCCCCTCTCCTGGTACTGCACAGATACTTCTTGTTGTCGGTGCTCACAACCAGGCCCTGGTTCGCCCCCTCTCGCCGGGGGACCCAGGGGGGGGAACAGGGGTCCTCTCCGTCATCCCTTCTCTCAGTGCCAACTTCTGTTCCTGCAGGCCGCCCCACCGTCCCTGTAAGCTTTAATCGCCGAGGGGCCTTAGCCGTATCCGCGCTTGGGGCGCTCAATTATCTCTGCCGCTCTGATGTTCGCCCTGTCACGCACACAGTCCAGTTCCTTCAGCGCTTTAAGGGCGCCGTCATTGCATCACTGCCCTTTGCCGCGTTGACTACTTCCAGCTCCCCCGCTCCTCGCTTCAGGGGCTTCCCGGGCTTAGTTCTCAGTCCTGCCCAGAGGGGACGAGGGGAAGGCACTCCAGGACTCCACCTTTCCCGGGTAGGGCCACGCAGGTCATCCCGCGCTCACTCCGGCTTTCTCATAATGCCTGGTAGGTGTCGTCACCTCCCCACCGGGTTCGGCCACATTCAGTTGGCTCCACCGCTCCAGGGTTCACACAGCCCTGCCCCCAGGTCCGCCACGTGGAGTCCTCCGGAGTTCCAGGGCTCTCTCTGCCTCGCTTCCCCCGCATTTGCCAATAGGGCCTCCAGGCCCAGCACTCAAACTCACTCAGGAGGGGCAAAGTGGGGACACTCCAAGCTCCGGGCAGGGCCCCGCACACAGCCCCGTTCCTTCATTACCCTCAGGGCGCCGCCATTTTACTCCTGCCCTGTGCTGCTTTCCGAGCTATTTGCTCCCCCGTTCTTTACCTCAGTGGGACTCCAGGCTCGGCAATCAGTTTGTTGTAGGGGCCGAGGGGAGATACACCTCGGCTTCCTCTCCGCCCCAGTCCACACCACCCAATCTTGTCCCGACGTTCGGCCGCGCTCTCAGGTCCCAATTTCTCTGTTTTCTAGCCGCGGGCAGCTTCCCACGCCTATGGTGTGCACCTCGTCTTTCTCACGACTACACGGGTGCGCTGCAAGGGTTCATGTCCCTTCTAGGGCTTCAGGATGGCATTCGGCAGCGGCCAGCAGGCTGGAGCTCGTGAGCTGTGCTGCTTACTCCATTGGCGCCAGGCCCACCGCCACAGGCTTGCACTACTCCATGACATAACTGGCACTGTAGGTATTGCTAGACATTGGTTGTGGACATTGTTAGCTGCAGAAAAAGTATTGAGACACTGGCATGCTCCTCCCATGCCAACTCAATAATGGATGGAAAAAATGGAGTCTTATTAACAAATTATACACCAACCGCAAGTTATAATGTCCGTATTTCTGGACATATGGTAATCCTTTGAAAGGCCAGAGGAGGCAACAAATCTCATATGCGGGTCTTCAGCAGGGGATAATAGTATGCTAGGAGAAGCAGAATAAAACAGGGTTCTGAGAGTGGCTAACACCTATTTTTACACCTGCCAGCGGGCGTGGAAATGGAGAAAGTCACTTCCCCACAGTCCTGACAAGCCTAGATCCCTATTGCTGGTAAGGTAATGGATATCCAAGGAGGACATCAACTTCTGCAGTTACAAGGCAATCCTGCAGTCTGGATAACAAAGGGGTGTTTCCACAACCAGGTTAAATATTAATAGATAAGCACTTATTATTACATCAACCTACACCACATAGCTATACCACATAGAATGAAAACTACAAGTGGTCCCTAGGGGCGGGATTTGAAAGCTGAGATAGGGGGAAATGTTGACACAGGGAGTCCAGTACACTTTATTGTAGAAAAGAAATGGTGTGCAAAGGAGACATTGGAAATACACTAAGTTACGAGACTGCCATGTGGTAGGTCACAAATAAGGTTTGCTTAGTTCTTTTATTATATAATGTGAAGGGAGAAGTAAAAAATGAAAGATGTCCTCTTTGAGATAAATGCTTCTCTGGTGTTCCTTTTTAGGTCGAGCCTAGCGAAGCGCGCATGTGCTGCTCTAGGAGATGACCTTTAGCAATCGGTCTGCACTTTTCCTCACACTCGTGCGTGTGGCGGCATCCACCTTGCGGGAGCGAGCAGCGGCGCGCAGGGGCCATCTGTTTGTAATTAGCATGGCCGCGCGCGCTTGTTCTTCCAGTGCCTGTCTCACCCTCGCCCTCCCTTGTTTTAATGGTTTCCTGCTCATTATTTTCTATTCTTACCGTTCATTAACACACTTTTAAACCTTAATTTTTGTTGGACTTTTAAATTGAGTGATTTGCAGAGAATCACAGACTATTGAGTTAATGCCGAGATTCGAACCCTGTTCCTCAGAGCCAAAGCTGTCTGCTCTGACTGTTACGCTAAATGATCTCCCCTTTACCTTATTGCTGCTTCTTCGTGTGGCAGCCCCCGTTTCCCTCCCACCCTCCGCTCATCTAAGCAGTCTCTTTTGGAGAGAGCTCTGGGCATGCGCGGAGGCAGGGATCTTCAGAAACGAAGGAGGCTAGGGCATCTTTCCATTACGCTTCTTATAAAGCAGGATCCTGCAGGATGTGGCCACTGGTATTTGACCTCGAGTTTGTAGTGTGCGTTTTTCTTTTCAGCAGAAGCACGTTGCTTTTGCTGCTAACGCACAAGTTACTAACTTGTGTAATGATATATCTGTAAGAGACAGTAGTTAGTGACAGATTCCTTACCTTAGAATATCCCCAGGCATCAGGCTGGATCCGGAAAGTTTTTTGCGTAGCAGTACCCTTGCGCGTCGGTAGGCGGCGTTGTGCGGCTCCGCGTCCGTTGGCATCGCCGGGATGACGTCGCGGGCAGTACTTAGACGCCGCCCCTGCGCGCTGACGTCAGTTCTGTACACGACTTTCCGTGCCAGGAACGCAGAGCCATGCAAGAAGCTGGCATAGGTGTCTGAAAAATACTAGGGCCCTGAAAAGGGATGTCCTTAACCCCGGAAATCAGTTCGCAGAACGGGGAGGATGGGTGGGGCGGTAAGGAATCTGTCACTAACTACTGTCTCTTACAGATATATCGTTATACAAGTTAGTAACTTGTGCATCTGAAAGAGACACGTTAGTGACAGATTCCTTACCTTAGAATAGATACCCCAGCAATACCAACCCCGGTGGTGGGTCTGCGAACAAAGATCAGACAAGGAAGTCCCGGAGGACAGAACGGCCAAAGAAGCCGTCCCTCCGGACCTGACTGTCAAGGCAGTAATGCTTGGTAAACGTGTGCAGCGAGGCCCATGTAGCTGCCTGACATATATCCTGTAACGGAACACCGCGGCCTAACGCCGTGGTAGCAGCCGTTGCCCTGGTGGAATGGGCACGCAGCCCAACAGGAGGCTCCTTCTTAGCCAAAGAATAGCAGGCTTTGATACACAAGATAACCCAGCGGCAGATGGTCCTCTTGTGCACCGCCCAACCTTTTTTGGCGCCCACGTAGCCAACAAAGAGCTGGTCATCCACCCGGAACTGTTGTGTGCGGTTGATGTAAAAGGAAAGCGCACGTTTTGGGTCCAGACGGTGGAGCCTCTCTTCCTCTCTGGAAGGATGCGGAGGCGGAAAGAAGGTGGGCAAAGTGATGGTCTGCCCAATGTGGAAGGCAGTAACCACCTTTGGCAAGAAGGACGGACGCGTCTGAAGAACAACCTTGTCTGGATAAAAGAGCCTGGAGCTCACTCACCCGCCGAGCGGAGGTGATGGCTACCAGAAAGGCTGTCTTCAGAGTTAGAAGACGAAGAGGACAGTTATGCAGAGGCTCAAAGGGAGCGCACATTAAGAAAGTAAGAACCAAATTTAAGTCCCACTGAGGCATTATAAACGGAACAGGTGCCCCGAGTCATGAAGACCAGTTCGGGGGGAAAAGCCCTCTCCTATCTAGGCCCTAAGTCCTGGAATGAGCTCCCCCTTCCTCTAAGACAATGTCCCGACCATCTTCAGTTTAGGAAACTGCTAAAAACCACCCTTTTCCACTTCTGATTCAGGTATAGCTGTACCACTTCACGTTGCACGCCCGAAGCGCAGAGATACCCCTTCGGGGGTCGATTCAGGCGCTATATAAATAAATAAAGAGGTGTGTAATGCCTTTAAGAAACCTGTTAACAACAGGGGACTTAAAAAGAGAGGGCTTATCAGGAAGCCTGAGGAAGGCCGAGATTGCACAAAGATAACCCTTGATGGTACCCAGGGCAGAACCCTGTTGGGCCAGAGAGAGAAGGAACAGAAGAACCTCAGAAAGAGGGGCAGAAAGGGGATTCACAGCCTTTGCTGTGCACCATGCCACAAACTTGTTCCACCTGCAGGCGTATACCACCTTAGTGGAGGGACGCCTGGCTGCCAGAATCACATCACAAACTTCGGGAGGCAAGTCGAAAGGAATCAACTGCAGCCACTCAATCTCCAAGCAAGCAGGTGTAGACTGGACAGGTTCGGGTGGAGGACCGTCCCCTGCTGCTGCGACAGAAGATCCTCCCGAAGAGGCAGACGGATCGGGGGATCGACGCTCATATTGAGTAGCTCGGGATACCAAACTCTTTGAGCCCAGTCCGGAGCCACAAGAATGACTTGGGCCCGGTCGCGCCGAATCTTCTTCAACACTCTGGGTAGAAGTGGTATAGGTGGAAAGGCATACAACAGACCGCAACTCCACTCGCGACGAAAAGCGTCGCCGAGCGAGTGCCGCCTTGGAAATTCCAACGCGCAGAACTGCTGACATTGCGCGTTCTCTTCGGTGGCGAACAGATCTAACCAAGGCTCTCCCCACTGCTGAAAGAGACCTTGCGCCACCTCCGAGTGAAGACGCCATTCGTGATCCATCATGCACCTGCGGCTGAGTTCGTCCGCCCTGGCGTTCAGCTAACCTGCCAGGTGTTGAACCACAAGGGAAATGCCCTGATGTTCCAGCCATGTCCAGAGGCGCAGAGCCTCCTGACATAGGGTCCACGACCCCACCCCGCCCTGTTTGTTGCAGTACCACATGGCGGTGGTGTTGTCTGTTAACACCTGCAATACCTTCCCTTTGACAGAGGGAAGGAATGCCTTGAGTGCAAGTCGGATCGCCCGGAGCTCCAGAAGGTTGATATGGAGCCGGGACTCCGCCGGAGACCAGAGGCCTCTGATCTCCGCCTCTCCCATGTGACCACCCCATCCCAGAAGGGACGCGTCCGTCACAACTGTGTGCTCTGGCTGGGGAAGGGAGAGGGATCTGCCCATGACCCATTGCCGGTTCGAGAGCCACCACTGCAACTGTTTTGCAGTCCCCTCCGAGATCTGGACGTGATCGGACAGGTCGCCCTGGTGCTGCGCCCACTGGAACTTCAGGTCCCACTGCAGAGCCCGCATATGCCATCTGGCATGATCGACCAGCAGGATGCAGGAGGCCATGAGGCCCAGCAGCCTCAGGGTCATCCATACCGAAACCCAGGATAGAGGCTGAAAGATCGGAATCATAGCCTGAATATCCCGGACTCGCCGTTCGGGAGGATAGGCCCGAAAGTGCGTCGTGTCCAGAACTGCTCCGATGAAAAGGAGCTGTGGAGAAGGAATCAGGTGCGACTTCGGCACATTGATGGAGAACCCCAGCGAGTGCAGGAGTTCGGCCGTAGTCTGGAGGTGGGAGACGACTGCCTGGGACGAGCCCGCCTTCAGCAGCGAGTCGTCGAGGTAGGGGAAGACTGGAACCCCTGCCCGGCGCAGATGAGCTGCGACCACCGCCATCACTTTCGTGAACACCCGAGGGGCACTTGTGAGGCCAAAGGGGAGCACGGTGCATTGAAAATGCTCGAGGCCCACCATGAACCGCAGGTAACGCCGGTGGGCCGGCAGGACGGGGATGTGGAAATAAGCGTCCTGCAAGTCCAACGCTACCATCCAGTCTCCAGGGTCGAGGGCAGTCAAGACCTGAGCTAAAGTGAGCATCTTGAACTTCTCCTTCCGGAGGAAGCGATTGACATTCCGGAGGTCCAAGATAGGACGCATGTCCTCCTTGTCCTTTTTGGGCACCAGAAAGTAGTGGGAGTAGCAACCACGTCCTACTTCTGGGGTCGGAACGCGCTCGATGGCCCTCTTGGCCAAGAGGGCCGCAACTTCCTTCTGAAGAAGCACCAATTGATCCCCTGACATGCGGTGGAATTGAGGTGGCATGGCTGGGGGGATGGTCTCGAAGGGGAGGGAGTAACCCCTTCGGACAATGTCCAAGACCCACCTGTCCGAGGTGATGGCACGCCAGTGGTGAAGGTGATGGCGGACCCTGCCCCCTACTGGCGTGCTGTGCACCTGAAAGGAAGGACTAGGAGGGCTTGGAGGCCGCGGACGGGGCGGGGTTGGTGGCCTGACCCGCACGCTGGTTGCCTGACCTGCCACGGCGGGAGCCACGTCCTCGGCCACGCGAAGACGCTTGCTGCGCGTGCCGGTGGCTGGGCAGCGGACGTGACTGGGCGCCCCTTCCGTGGCCACGAAAGGGGCGAAAAGCAGAGGGTAGCGGAGGGCGTACAGCAGAAAGGCCCAGGGACTTGGCCGTAGCCCGTGAGTCCTTAAAACGCTTCAGCGCATGGTCTGCTTTGGTTCCAAAACGACCGACCCCATCAAAGGGCATGTCCATAAGGGTGTTTTGGACATCACCCGAGAAACCAGTTGTTCTCAGCCAGGCGTGGCGGCGCAGCGCCACCGTCGTTGCAAGCGATCTGCCCAGCGAGTCGGCGGAATGAAGGCCACACGTATGGTGTACTTTGCCGGATCCCTTCCTTCCGCAATGGCGTGGGTAAGCAGTGTCTGGGCCTCCTCAGGACACTGGGGCAAAACTTGCGCCACCGAGTCCCACAGAGAGTGGGAATATCGGCCCAAAAGGCAAGCGGTGTTGACGGACCTTAAGCCAGCACTGGAGGAAGAAAATGCCTTCTTTCCAAATTGATCCAGGCGTTTGGATTCCCTAGCCGGAGGGGCGGTAGGGAAGGCGGTTTGGGAAGCAGAGGCTTGGACAACCAAGCTCTCAGGAGTGGGGTGTTGGGAGAGGAACAGGGGGTCGCCCGGAGCGGGGCGATGGCGTCGGGCCACGTTCCTATCCACAGGAGCCCTTGTGGCGGGCTTGGACCAGGTGCCCAAAAGAACGTCGGAAAGCGCGTCATTAAACGGCAGCAGTGGCTCCGAGGAGGTAGCCGCCGGCTGAAGCACTTCCATCAGGAGGTTAGTCCTGACAGCCACTGTAGGCAACTGGAGGTGTAAGGCCCCAGCTGCTCTACGCAACACCGTTGCAAAATTTGCTCCCTCCTCCGTTGCCACGGAAGGAGGAGACAGCATGCCAGTGTCAGGGGAGGTGTCCAGACCACTGGCATCCCCAAGATCCTCAGCCCAGTCCTGATCGAACTCACACTGCTGTGTGAGAGGGTCATCCGACCCCTCCCAGTTCTCTTCGTCCTCCTTAGGTTCAAAATAAGGAGAAGGAGGGACACGCGGGACCCAAGGTCTCATCGGCGCCAGAGCCGGCGTCGAGCGACGCCGGTCCAGCGCCGTGTCCGGATCCGGAGAGAACCGGGGAACGACGCCGCCCGGAGCCCCGGGCGGCGTCGGGAACGGCCCGGAGACATCGGCGCCGGTGGAGGTGTTGTTAGGTCAACCGGCGTCGATGGGGGTTGCGGCAGCACCGGAGCCGGGGTTTAGGCCGGGGCCGAGGCTGGTGTGACAGGCGGCGCCGGGACCGGAGTCGCCGGCGGCGCCGGGGAAACCCCATCAAGGCCGGCGGGGCCCGAAGGCGCACCGGGGGGACCTTGAGGCCCGAAGAGGCGGGCCATGGCCGACAGGAACTCCTGTATCTCGGCCGGAGTCGCCCCCGAACTCGGGAAGGACCGGTAATGCGGGGGCGGCTCCACAGGCACTCCCGGAGCCGCGGGGACGGTGCCGACAGGACCCTCAGCCGAGTCGCGAGACCGGCGAGGCGAAGTCGTCGAGCGATGACGCTTCTTAGACTTCTTATGCTTTGACTTGACCGGAGGAGTGCGAAGACTTGGACCCCGACGACCGATGAAGACTCCGCGACCGGCCCCTCGACCTCTCACGTGACCGGGGCTTGGTGTGGCGCGGAGCAGACTGCCGGACCTCGAGGAGCTTTCGAGACCGCTCTCGCAAAGCCTTCGGGTGCAAGGCCCGGCAGTCGGGGGCACGACTTCGTGTCGCGGCCGAGGCATTAGAGACATTCTAAGTCCGGGTCCGTGATCGACATCATACGACCACAGACGTCGCAGGGCTTGAAGCCGGGCATCCCTACCGACACCTTCGGAGTCGAGAGACTCGAGAAAACAGTGAAAAAATCACAAAAAAGTTAGTCAAAAAATGACTAGGGCACTGCTCTTCCCGGATCTGCGCTTACTGGCGCGGAAAAAGAAAGAACTGACGTCAGCGCGCAGGGGCGGCGTCTAAGTACTGCCCGCGACGTCATCCCGGCGATCCCGACGACGGACGCGGAGCCGCACGACGCCGCCTACCGACGCGCAAGGGTACTGCTACGCAAAAAACTTTCCGGATCCAGCCTGACGCCTGGGGATATTCTAAGGTAAGGAATCTGTCACTAACGTGTCTCTTTCAGATATTACATGTTACAGCGGACCGTGGCACAAGAAGGCATAGCTGTAAGCTATGTCAGGCAGTGTGTTTTAAACTCCCCGGAGGAAAGCTTGCAGATGTTGGTAGGATTGCCTGGCTTAAATTCACTGAAGGGTGACTAAAAGTGCGCAGAATATATATTACACTCATGTCTTTTGAATTACATGTAGTAATATTTGCAGCTTATTTTTAAACATTTGTTAATAATATTTCCCTTCTTCTATTAAGTAAATGTTAGAAGGCAAACCTTTGCCAAACACTACTGTGAATTTAACGTTCTTATACATACATTTCAAGCAGCTGTCAGATACAAAAAAGGTACAAGCATTTGCAATGCAATAGGTCTAGCATTTATGCGAGTTTGAGCTATTGGCATTGTAAATGACAATGCCTTTTATTCATGTTTTGGTTTTTAAAACATAAATAAAAGGCATTGTCATTTACAACGCCATTAGCTTAAACTCGCGTAAATGCGAGACCTATTGCATTGCAAATGCTTGTTGACTCTTGTATGTATTTGACTATTGGGCATCCTTTGGACTTAAAATGTATCCACGCAAATGCCTGCTTACTGATGTTTAGTGTTGGAACCTTATCACTTGTTCAATATCATATGCTTTATACAAGTTACAATAGGAAAGAAATACTGAAGAAAACATAAAACCCCGTTGGTGCAAAAGTAATTTGTTCATCTTGAGCTGAAAGTAAAGTCTGTGGGAGTGAACGGTCAGCAAGTACACCTGTTCTCCAGCAAGCATAATAATTTTAACGGTTGCTACATATGTTAAAAGATAACTCATACTTTTAGAGGAAAACATTGAGTAAACCAGTATTTAGAATGCTTTTATGAACAACTTCTAAGGATTCTGCTGTAATCAAAATCAAATATTAGTGAAGTTCAAATCAACAGGTAACACTATAACAGTTTTCTTTTTTTTTTAACCTGATTTCTTAGTGATGGGCACCTCCAGTCTTTTCAGAACTTGGGCAAACGAGCCAGCCACTGCTTCTATCACCTCCGGCAAGTAAAATATGTGTAGCGTCCTGCAAAGAGAAATAGGCTGTAACGGTTGGTATACATATTAGCCAAGGGGTTTGTACCTCTACAATTCATATACATACGAGGGGGAAAGGACAATAAGGCTAAAATCCTTTTTATCCTAACGAAAGCACTTTTATGCTAAGGAAAATATTCTTTGTGTTTGTAACGTATGCATGACATCACCCATGGAGCCCAGTGCATTGTTTAACCTTACTTTACAGTTAGTAGCAAGCGCATATCCAGATACACCAAAAGAAACAGATGGAAATTATAAAACTGTGATTCACAACTTAGGATTTAAAGAACTAACTTTAAAATGTCTGCCTCAGTATATATTGTTTTTAATCAGCTGTGCCGCCTTGAATCTTAAGTGAGCAGACACAAATTCTAGGAGCCAAGTGCAAAATCATGCAATTACTGGCTTAGAAGAACAAGTAGCGCTCTTTCTGGTGGATACTCTATATAGGCGCAGATTCCTCATCTTTAGAACATCCCCACATGCCAAACTGAGTCCATGAGATTTTAACACCATTACTTACGCTTGCCCGTAGTTATGAGGATACATGTCGACATTCTTCCGCCCTGAAAGTGACGATGAAGCAGCGTATAAGGGCCACCCCTGTGCGCTGACGTCCGTTTAATTTCCGACTCTGTCCACCCCTCGGATGTGGAGCCCAACAGTAATCAGAGGTATCAGTGTGCAGATCTCTATATTGAGACCTTTTATCAAAGGAAAAAGAGAGCATTCTACAGAACGGGGAGGGTGGGAGGAATTTGTACATAGAGTATTCACCAGAAAGAGCATAAGTAACTTGTTATTGTGATAGATACCTCCTAACCGCATATTCCTTACTTTTGAAATACCTCCCAAACTGGAGGGTCTATGCAATGGCTGAGACAAAAACGTCCGGCAGGACCCAACGAGCGAAATGCCAATCCAGCTGGACTCTGTTGTCAGGGCTGTTGTGCTTCATGAATGTATGCACAGACGCCCACGTTGCGGCCTGACCGATGTCAAGGGCAAACACTACCCATGCCAATGCGGTGGTAGCATCCTTGGCCCTGATGAAATGGGCCCTCAGCCCTTTCTGAGGATGCTTTCTGTCCAGTGCATTTCAGATCATTATGAAGAAGGCTACACATCTTGACAGAGTATGTTTCTTCACTGCCTTACCTTTCTTTGGCTCAGAGTATCCTATTAATAAGGGATGATCGGCAACCCGACGGTCTTTGGTGCGATCAATGTAAAAGCTAAAGGCTTTTACATCTTTTGGGATCCGGACTATGGAGAGTGATGGACTGCCCGAAGTGAAAGCAATCACGGCTTTTCGCAAAAAGACCGCCCTGTTTCTCAATACCATTTTATCCGTGTATGGCGGCTGCACCAGGAGAGCTTGGAGTTCACGGGCGAGGTGAAGTTAGTGCGACCAGGAACAAAGTCTTCAGTCAAAAGATGTAAGCGACAGCTGTGCATTGGTTCGAATGAGATGCGCATAAAGAAAGGGAGGACCAAATTAGGATCCTACTGTAGCATCACAAGGGGTTTTGAAGGAAACAAAGGAGTCAAACCTTTTAGAGATCTCATTAAAACAGGTGGTTTGAACAAGAATGGTTTGTTCAGTAAACTTCAAAAGGCCGAAAGGGGTGACAGATGACCTTTAACGGTGCCTTGTGCAAGTCCTTGATTGGCTAGACAAGACAAACAAAAGGACATCTGAAAGTTTGGGCTGTAGTCAGTGCTGCAGGTGCCCCACCAGGCAAAAAAACATGTCCCGGAGCCCGGAATAAAAGGCTTTATAGGAGGAGGCCTGGCAGCCAGGAAGACATTCACAACTTAGGGAAGAAAATCGAATGCAGTCAACTGCCACAGCTTAATCTCCATGCATGGAGGTGCAGACTGGGTTGCTACTGTGATAGGTCTTCACGAAGCAGTAGCCTGATTGGAGGACAAAAGTTCATGCTTAGAAGTTCCAGGTACCACACTCTCCTTACCCAATCCAGAGCCACTAGGATGACTTGGGTCCCGTCATTCCTGAGCTTCTTCAGAACTCAGGCAGAAGAGGCCGGGTCGGAAACCTACAGGAGTCCTGTATTCCACTCAATACGGAATGCATCTCAGAGCACCTTCTTGGAAATTTCAACATGCAGAAGTTTTGACAGTGGGAGTTTTTGGATGGTGAAGAAAAGATCTAGCCAGGATTCTCACAAATGCTGGAAGATCCTCTGTGCCACCTCAGGGTGTGACTACCATTCATGATTCGCCAGGTAAAGCTTGATGAGTTAATCAATGCTGGTTTTCAAAAATCTAGACACGACCAGGGAAATGCCCTGGTGTTCCAGCCAGCTCCAGAGACAAAGAGCCTCCTGGCATTGGCCCCAGGACATCAACAGACCTCCTTTTTGCAGTACCACATGGCGGTGGTGTGGTCTCTGAGCACCTGAGCCAGTTTTCCTTTGACGGATGGTTGGAAGGCTTTCAGCGCCAGGCGAATGGTCAGCAACAGGTTGACTGTTCTCCGCCAGAGAACAGACTCCTCTGATCTTCACCTCTCACAGATGATCTGCACATCCCAACAGTGATGCATCTGTCACCTCTGCGTGAGACAGGGAGAGAGGACTACCGCCAGTACAAATACAGGTCTTTTAAATACTCCCCCCTGTAAGGAAACAGGCTTTTTGCAGGTTTAGCCCCCACTTTTTGTCCCACTTTGAATACTAGGGACTGGTGTGATGGCTCTGAAATGCACTGCGCCCCGCTAAACAGGACTCGGTGCATGTGCTCTGACCCTTAAAATGGTGTATGTTTAATTGACTTGGTCCCAATTGGAAGAGCCCAACTTACTTGTAAGTACACAGTATCTAGTACCAGGGGTACCCAGGGCCTGTGCGTTATAGTGTCCCCCAAGGGACTGCAGCAATTTGTGTGCCACCCGGAGTGGGAAAAGGTAAAACATGGCTCCCAGTCTGCCACTGAATACTGGAAGGGCACTTTAAAACTTTTAACTCGACTTTGCCATTTAAAGTAGCAGCAAAACTCAAAACTCCCTTTTTAATGTATGTAGATCACTCCTATGGCGGGCCTATGGAGCCATGAAGCAAGGTGCTGTATGTTAAAACATGGAACATGTTCTTTTACATGTTTCATCAGTAAAAACCCTAAATTGATGTTTTTACTGTGGAAACGCCGGTATCCCCATTAGCATTACAGAGTTACAAGCTGGCAACCCAGCTCTGCTAACTTCTGAATGGGACTACTACGGTTGGTAAGAATAAGTGTATTCATTCTGATTTCATGGTTAAATCGAATTTATTGTCACTGGTGGGCAAAGTACAACTTAAGAAGTTGCCGCTTTAGTTACGCAAGGTTTCCAGTGCCCGTATACTGATGTACACGAGGCTTGTCCTGCAGACAGCTTTCTGCCCTCCTGTGAGACGTGCTAATGACTCGCAGGAGAGGACACGATAAGAGCCTGTGTGGGAGAGAGGTGTTACCTCCTTTCTGCAAGAAGCCACACGGGTGCGAGACCAAAAGGCGAGCTTTAAAGGAGAGGGTGCCTTGAAGGGCAAATTGGTAACACTTGGTAGAGGGGCTGCTCTATTGTTTAGGTAGACAGGCTGGCACTGGGGACAGGAGAGGAGAAGCCTGTTGCAAAACCGTTTTTTTCCAGGGGCGTTTACTCCCTTGGTGGCCACACCTCTGGGGTGAGGTAGGGAGTTCGGAGTGTCGAGAGAGGGGGGTCGCCATGTTGGAGGTGGGCAGAATGATGCATCCTGGGATAGCCAGATGCCACACTTCCCAGGAAGTGATAATCAGGGGGAGGGAACCTGGTAGCCCATGGGCTACAAATCGCATGCTACCCTCAGGGCATTTTCTGAAAATAAATAGTGCACCTCTGGATCTCAGATCTCAACTGATTTGGAAGAAGGACCGAGGAACCAGCAAAGAGGCTGCATCGACTAGGTCTACACCTGCTGCACCTGGTGGCTAGCGAAGAGAGGACGATGCCTGTTGTATCCTGCTCAATGAGAAGCTGTCTCCAGAGCCCTGTCAAGCCAAGAGGACTCCAAGGGACAGCTGACTGGCCTCCTGTTCGAAGCACCGGAACACAACAGCTGAAGAAGCTTCAAGCCGCTACCACAGCTGCTATGCAGCACTGACGACCAAGACACGACGCACAGAGTTGATCCCGAGTTCGCCGAGCCCGGGATTGTTGTCGGAGAGTTGCTGGGACCCTCGGAAGGCGATTTAGCAACCCAGGAAGGATTGGCTTCTAATTGCGACAATGGGCGACTGGTAGTCCAGCGGCAACTGGACTTTATCCATCCAGACAGGAGAGGACTTCGTGGGACAACGATCCTGCAACCAGGACACCCTCACTACCTCGTGGACCGAGGAATCCCTGCAACAAGACCTCTGTCAACCGTGCCGCATCCACAGCATCCTTAGAGCATCTTCGGCATCATCCAACCCTTGCACTAGGACCATTCCATAGAAATCCATTACAACGCAGATAAAGTGTCTGGAACTGCAGAAGGACTGCTTTTTCTGTGAAAGTAAATGTTCTTGAAGACCTTGTGGTCGCCTTGACTACCTCCCTGCCAGAGATGGTCGCCCTAAGTACTACTAACTGACCGCATTGTCTAAGTGCCCAATTCGTTGAATTTGCTAAGGCTTGTATACGGTTGAGTGAAATTGCTTTGATTTATCATGGCTTGTAAAGTCTATATCTCCTGAACCCTCCAGTGGATCTTTTTCGTTCTATCGCCAATATTCTTATAAAAATACAGTCTATTTTTATAAATTAGTGTTGAATTTCTTGAGATTTGATTTCTCTTTCGAATGCTTTGGTGAGGTTTAAATGCTTAATACTTGTTCGTCTGTGTAAGCATTGATGCTCAGTGCCACAGCTACCCAGGGTTGAGCTGAGAGTTCCACAAACAAAACCTACTGGACCTAAAGGGGCTGGTAAGTGTATTACATGGCGAGGTTGCGCAACCACACCATATAATACACCCATTTCCTCACACATGTACTAGGGACTTACAGGTAACCTAGCTCAGCCAATTGGGTAGAAGCCAATTCGACAAATCAGTTTAAGAGTAAGGGCACAGGCACTGAGGTCTGGTTAGCAGGCCTTGGAGCACTCTCACAATCGAAACAGGAGCAGCATTAGTCCAAAAACTTGGGAGTGACCATACAGAAAGGGGCATTTCCGTACATTGGATAACTGTGCAGCGGCTCAAAAGTAAAGAATATCAAAAAACTGAGAAGCCTTTGCTGGGCCAGGGACGAAATGCACAACAAAACATCAGACAATGTGGCTAGCAGTGGGTCAGTCTTAAAAGGGGGTTCACATCAAGCCACAAATTTGTCCCAGAGACTGGTGTACACCAGTTTAGTAGAGGGACACCGCACAGCGAAGATTATATCAGCGACCTCAGGAGGAAGGTCAAGGTGGTCAACTGCTGCTGCTCAAACTCCAAACATTTTACATGCAAGTTGTGCAGTCCTGGGTGCAGCACTCTGCCCTGCTGCTGCCACAGAAGACACTCCCAAAGCCGGAGCTTGATCGAAGGACAGATACTCAAACCCAGGAGTTCCGGCAGAACAATCTTCAGTCCCAATCTACTGCCAGTAGGATGATTCTGGCTCGGTCCTTCCTGATCTTCTTCAGAACTCAGACAGAAGAATCAACGGTGGGAAGGTATACAGGAGTCCTGAGCTCCAATCGAGTGTTGCAAAAGTGCTGACATTGCAAGTTGTCAGCAGTGGTGCAAAGACTGAGCCGGGGTTCTTCCCACTGATGGAAGACACCCTCTGGGTAGGAATAGCACTAATTACAACGCATGCCACTATAATGCTCATCCTTACCACACCTGTAATAGAATGCGTTTATGTAGGAGGCTGGCTTAGTATATGGTGCACACTTATTTAAGTGAAGCACCTTGCACTAACCCAGACAACCCTTATGGTGGTTTTAGTGGTCCTAGACAACCTTAGAAAGCTCTCTAAGTGGTAGCTGTGGAGAGCAGCCTTAAGGCCTAGTCCAGAAGGAGTGTTAAGCAGCTTGTTTTACCAGATCTAATTATGTAGTGTAGGTTAAACGAAAGAGAATCACACAGTATATTTATAAAAATATGTCTATTTATTACACAACACTCACTAACACATTGGTATATCTCCTACCCGTAGATATCAGCACAAATGCACAAGAATACTTAAATTACAAGAGGTAAGTAAGCACAATACACAGTGGTCTCCAGGGGAGACCAAATAGTATACTAAGAAAGTGGAATGCGAACTGCGACCGAAGTCGGGACTTGGACCAGGAGACGGAGAAGAGCTGGTGACACAAGGAACCACCCAAGGTAAGTACCCAGGAAACCCACGGAGGCTGTGTGAGGAGTGGAAACACAGCCACGTACTCAACAGAAATCAACGGGAAAGTCGAGGTTGCTGTTTTGAAGAAGGAGGACCCTTCCCAGTGGACCCTGAAGAAACCCAGCGGAAGACATAAGGTTGGAGAGTCATCCCACCCGTGGATACCCCAGGAACTAGGACACCTACACCAGGGAAGCTGGTTGCATAGGTGCGAGGTGACATCGGAAACCGCCGTAGACCACTATGGAGGACTGCAGTAAAGATGCCACTGGCGAAGACTGTGCAAGAGTCCGGTGGAATCCAAAGGTGGATTCTTAAAGAGAACAAAGTCTATACCACTTGGAGGTGACCAGGAGGCATGGATTAGCAATGCCTACCAATGACTGAAGATGCAGGAGTGATGGCGGTGACCTTGTCGCTGCAGCTGTGAGAACCAGGCGATGCTGTGGAAGACCAGGAGCCGTTGCCGAGCTGTCCCACGTCAGACATTGAGAACCAGGAGGTCGGTGTCCGACGGGAGCACAACAAGCCTTGGCAGCAGCAATAGATGTGGAAAACGAAGGAGCAATGTTGGGACCAGCAAGGTCCACGGGACTCACCAAGTGCAGGAGAGTCAGAGCAGGCCCCGAGGAAGCAGGGGAGCCCACTGAAGCAGGAGAAGACCCTCGAGAGGACCCACAAGCCGAAGGCACAGAGGACCTCGAGCAGCTCGCCAAAGATCAAGGCCCACGGTGCAGAGGATGTGGTGAGGATGAAGATCTTGACAGGAAGAGAAGCTGGAGCTTCTTGTAACCCGAAGATCTCTAGGGTGCAGAGCCAACAAGCCTTGACAATGGCAAGTCGACGTGGTGCACAGGGGTTTGGTCCCAGCGGTTCCGACGAGGGATACTGGCATCAAAATTACAGAGAGGACAGCTCAGGCCTCAAGGGAGTTGCAGAACCACCACCTGTGTTGCTGTGCCTTTCGAAGTCCGTAGGACGTCAGGACCAGCAGACTGGTCAGCTTCGCTGCGGTGCCTGCAGATGCAGAGGAGTGACTCCTTCACTCCAAGGGAGATGACTTCGGGTGTCCTTGATGTTCGCAGTTCTGTTGAAGATTCTGGAAAAAAGCACAGACGACAAAGAAGAAGACTTGCAGGACAGCAAGACCAGGAGCAGCAGGAGACTTTCTTGATATGGTCTCGGTTCCAGGCGAAGTCCAGTGAAATTCAAGTGTCAAAGACAGTCGAAGAGTGACGTGGTTTCAGGCTTGAGCCTTGTCCCATGACGAATCTGAGGGCCCACCCACAGGTAACCCCTTTTATACCCTAAGAAAGGGTTTAGGACAACTCAGAGGTCCCTCCCAGAGAAGGGCTGGACAGAGGGCAGGATACTCCCATCTCCTTTGTCCAGTTTCGTGTCAAAGACAGAGCCAAGGCCTCCCAGAACTGGTTCTAACTAGAGTATGGAAGGAGGGCACCAAATCTGACCTAAAGCAGTCTGGTGGCGCTGGCAAGCGCCCCCAACCCAGCCTAATACACCAAGTCCTGTCTGGGAGGTGGTCACACCTCCCTGTGACAGGAAACCTATTGTTCTACCTTCCCCTGTTCGAGATCAGCTCAGCAGCAGGAGGGCAGAATCATGTCTAGGGTCAGTGGCAGCACTAGTTTGCTGGCAGACCCTGGAAGGCTGTTACATGGAGTACTGGGAGCTTCGCCGGAAGAGCCCCACAGTGCATGGAATCATACCTCTAACACAGGTAATGGTGTTGGGGTATGATTCCAACATGTTTGATACCAAACATGCCCAGGTTCGGCCCAGCCACTATGTAGTTAGCCATCGCGTAATGACACCTGCCCCTATATGTATATGTATCAAAATGGCTGACCGCACTTACATAGCATGGAGAATCGACTCCGGGGTTTGTAGGGGTGTCCTGCTCATGCAGGGGCACCCTCACATTTATAACCCAGCACCCTGCCTTTAGGATTGGAAGGCCTGCCTTAGGGGTGACTTATAGGTTTTAAGTTTAGTAACCTCAGATATAAGGAAACTTATATCTGTTGTGCGTGGTGCTAGCACCAGCTTACACAGGTTGCAATGGCAGGCCTATAGTCACAGTTTGAGTCGTCTCTCATGGGTGGCATAATACATGCTGCAGCCAATGGGAGACCCCTGGTGTACGTATGCCCTGGGTACCTTAGTACCATATATTAGGGACTTACAAGCGTACACCAGTAGCCAATTGTGGAGGTACCAAAGTACTTGCCATGTCAAATTTAGGGAGGAAGAACAGTGGCTGAGGTCCTGATTGGTAGGATCCCACCCAGACTAGTCAAAAAAAACAACTGACACCAGGAAAAAGTGGGGGTAACCATGAAAGCAGATCTCACTTTCCTACACAACCCCCAGCCCCCAACGAAAGGAGATAAGACTAACCTTCCCTAGTTGAGTCTTCATTTTCTAAGTGGAAATATCTGGAGAGTCCATCTGCGTTGGCATGGTTACTCCCAGGTCTATGTTCCACAGAAAAGTCCATCCCCTGTAGGGAAATGGACCACCTCAAAAGTTTGGGATTTTCACCCTTCATTTGTTTTAGCCATAAGAGGGGCTTATGGTCTGTCTGAACAATGAAGTAGGTACCAAATCAAATCAAACAAAGCTTTATTCGATTTCTATAAGGAAAAAATCATAAAAGCAGTACATTAAATCACATTTCATTTTTGTGTTGTAATTTTTTTATTAACATTTTGTATAAGTTCATTACAATAACAATAATGATAATAACATCTAACATTTAAATTTAACAGTTGAGGTAAATTTTCTTTACACCCCTCTTACATGTTTACTTTGTTGAAAGATTAAAACGGTCATATTAAAATTGATTTCCTGCATTTTACTACACTTTTTAAAAACATTGATAAAATCCAGGTTACATATTCATTTTCTAAAAGAACAAGTTACTTACCTTCGGTAACGATATATCTGTAAGAAACATGGGATAGTTATAGATTCCTTACCTTAGAATTACCCCCAGGGGTCAGACTGGATCCGGAAAGTTTTTCGTCAGCAGTACCCCTGCGCGTCGGAAGGTGGCGTCGGTCGACTCCGCGTTCGTCATCGGCGTCGTGGTCGCTGGGACGACGTCGCGGTAGCTACATAGACGCCGACCTCACGCGCTGACGTCAGGTCTGTACACGACTTTCCACGCAAGAAGCGCAGAGCCATGCAAGACACTGACCACTGGTGCACAAAACTAGGGCCCTGAAAGGAAGTCCTTAACCCTAGAAGTCAGTTCGCACTACGGGGAGGATGGGTGGGGCGGTAAGGAATCTATAACTAACCTATGTTTCTAACAGATATATCGTTACCGAAGGCAAGTAACTTGTTCATCTGAAAGAGACAATTAGTTATAGATTCCTTACCTCAGAATAGATACCCCAGCAATACCAACCCCGGAGGTGAGTCTGCGAACTAAGTTCACAGCAGAAACTCACGGAGAACAGAACGGCCAAAGAAGCCGTCTCTCCGGACTTGGATGTCCAGGCAGTAGAGTTTGGTGAACGTGTGCCGCGATGCCCACGTAGCTGCCTGACAGATGTCATTAAGGGGAACTCCCCGTCCCAAAGCAGTGGTAGATGCCGTCGTCCTGGTGGAATGGGCGCGCTGTCCCAGTGGAGGCTCCTTCTTTGCCAAAGAATAGCAAGCTTTGATACACAGAACGACCCACCTGGAGATGGTCTGTTTGTGCACGGCTCGACCTTTCTTAGAGCCCACGTAACCAACAAAGAGCTGGTCGTCGACCCGGAATTGTTTGGTGCGATCCAAATAGAAGGAAAGCACACGTTTTGGATCCAGACGGTGGAGCCTCTCTTCCTCTTTTGAAGGATGCGGAAAAAAGGTGGGCAAAGTGATGGTTTGGCCAATGTGGAAAGAAGTAACCACATTGGGAAGAAAGGAAGGTCTAGTTTTAAGGACGACCTTGTCCGGATGGACAGCCAGAAAGAGAGGCTTGGAAGAAAGAGCTTGTAGCTCACTCACCCTGAGCGCAGAGGTGATGGCCACCAGAAAGGCAGTTTTCAAAGTGAGAAACCTGAGAGGACAGTTATGTAGCGGCTCAAAGGGAGCGCACATAAGATATGTAAGAACCAAGTTCAAGTCCCACTGGGGCATTACGAAGGGAACAGGAGGAAAAAGATGAGTAATGCCCTCAAGGAATCTATTCACAACAGTGGACTTGAAAAGAGAAGGCTGATCAGGAAGCCTAAGGAAGGCTGAAATGGCCAAGAGGTAGCCCTTTAGAGTGCCCAGAGCAGAGCCCTGCTGGGCCAAAGAAAGGAGGAATAAGAGAACCTCAGAAAGAGGGGTGGAAAGGGGATCCACAGCCTTTGCTGTGCACCATGCCACAAATTTGTTCCATCTGCAGGTGTATACCGTCTTAGTGGAGGGACGCCTGGCTGCCAAGATAACATCGCAGACTTCGGGAGGCAGGTCAAATGACGTCAACTGCCGGCGCTCAATCTCCACGCAAGGAGGTGGAGGCTGGACAGGTTCGGGTGGAGGACCGTCCCCTGCTGCTGCGACAGAAGATCCTCCCGAAGAGGCAGTCGGATCGTAGGATCGATGGCCATGTTGAGCAGCTCGGGATACCAGACTCTTTGTGCCCAATCCGGAGCCACAAGAATGACTTGGGCCCAGTCGTGCTTGATCTTCATCAGCACTCTGGGCAGAAGTGGTATAGGTGGAAAGGCGTATAGAAGACCGCAACTCCACTCGTGACGAAAAGCGCCGCCTAGCGAGTGCAGCCTTGGAAATGTCAACGCGCAGAACTGCCGATACTGCGCGTTCTCTTCGGTGGCAAATAGATCTAACCAACGCTCTCCCCAATGCTGAAAGAGACCTTGCGCCACCTCTGAGTGAAGACGCCATTCGTGATCCATCATGCACCTGCAGCTGAGCTCGTCCGCCCTGGCGTTCAGGGAACCTGCCAGGTGTTGAACCACCAGGGATATGCCCTGATGTTCCAGCCATGTCCAGAGGTGGAGGGCCTCCTAACATAGGGTCCACGACCCCACCCCGCCCTGTTTGTTGCAGTACCGCATGGCAGTGGTGTTGTCCGTGAACACCTGTACTACTCTTCCCCGGACAGAGGGAAGGAATGCTTTGAGTGCAAGACGAATCGCCCGAAGCTCCAGAAGGTTGATGTGGAACCCGGACTCCGCCGGAGACCAGAGGCCTCTGATCTCCGCCTCCCCCATGTGGCCGCCACATCCCAGAAGTGATGCATCGGTCATCACTGTGAACTCTGGTTGAGGAAAAGAGAGGGATCTGCCGCCGACCCAATCCTGGTTCGTTAGCCACCACTGCAATTGTGGTGCCGTGCCCTCCGAGATCTGTACGCAATCGGACAGATTCCCCTGATGTTGTGCCCACTGGAACTTCAGGTCCCACTGCAGAGCCCGCATATGCCATCTGGCACGGTCCACCAGCAGGATGCAGGAGGCCATCAGACCCAGCAGCCTGAGGGTCATCCTGACCGAAACCCGGGAAAGAGGCTGAAAGATCGGTATCATAGCCCGAATATCCCGGACTCTCTATTTGGGAGGATAGACCCAAAACTGCGTCGTGTCCAGAACCACTCCGATGAAGAGGAGCTTCTGAAAGGGTGTCAGGTGCGACTTCAGCACGTTGATGGAGAACCCCACCGAATGAAGAAGGTCGGCCATAGTCTGGAGGTGGGAGACAACAGTCTGGGGCGAGCCCACCTTCAATAGCCAGTCGTCAAGATAGGGGAAGACTGGAACCCCTGATCTGCGCAGATGAGCTGCGACCACCGCCATCACTTTCGTGAACACCCGAGGGGCGCTGGTAAGGCCAAAGGGGAGCACGGGAAACTGAAAGTGCTCGTGGCCTACCGTGAACCTCAGGTAACGCCGGTGGGCCGGCAGGATGGAGATGTGAAAGTAAGCGTCCTGCAAGTCCAACGCTACCATCCAGTCTCCAGGGTCGAGGGCAGACAGGTCCTTAGCGAGCGCCAACATATTGAACTTCTCCTTACGGAGGAAGTGGTTGACGTTCCTGAGATCCAAGATAGGACGCAGGCCTTTGTCCTTCTTGGGCACCAGAAAGTAGTGGGAATAGCAACCACGACCTCCTTCTGGGACAGGAACGCACTTGATAGCTCACTTGGCCAAAAGTGCCGAAACTTCCTGCTGGAGAAGGGCCAGATGATCCTCTGACATGTGATGGTACTGAGGTGGCATGAATAGAGGGGTAGTCTCGAAGGAGAGGGAGTAGCCCCTTCGAACTATCTGCAAAACCCACCTGTCCGACGTGATGGTGCGCCAGTGGGGGAGGTGATGGCGAATCCTGCCGCCCACTGGCGTTTGGTGGCCCTGAAAGGTCGGACTAGGAGGGTTTGGAGGCTGCTGCAGAGGGGGCTGTGGTGGACTGGCCCGCTCGCTGGCCCCCAGAACCACGGCGCTGGTTCCCACATCCCCGGCCGCGCAGAGGGTCAACAGCTTGCGCCGGTCTGTGGCTCTGGGCAGGCACCTCTTCCTTAGCCACGAAAGGCAGACTGCGCAGGGCGGGTGGTGGAGAGGCCCAAGGACCTGGCCGTAGCCAGAGAGTCCTTAAAGTTTACCATCAAATGGATGTCCGTCAGGACTTCATTAAACGGCAGCAGGGGCTCTGAAGAGCTCTCCGCCAGTTGGAGCACCTCTGTCAGGAGGTTAGTCCTGACTGCCACCGTAGGTAGCTCGAGGTGGAGAGCCTCGGCTGCCCTACGCAACACCACTGCATACGACGCTCCCTCCTGCGTAGCCACGGTAGGAGGAGACAACATGCCAAGGTCTGGTGAGGTATCCAGACCACTGGCTTCCCCCAGTTCCTCTCTCCAGTCCGGTTCATAACCTAACTGGTCAGTTAAAGGGTCCCCAGACCCCTCCCAGTCCTCCTCACCCTCCTGTGGCTGCCAATCTGGTCTCAAAGAGCCAGGGTAGAACACGGGCACAAAAGTTTCCGTCGGATCCGGCGTCGGTCGATGCCGTTCCGGCTCCGTGTCTACCTTGAGGTGGAGGCCGGGGTCGACGTCGGCTGGGGACAGAGCCGACGCCTGCTGCGGATGTGGTGCCGGTGGAATCGGCGCCGGGGGAAGTATGTTAAGGTCGACCGGCGCCGATCCGGATCCAGGCCTGGATCCAAGGGGACCCTCGGGGGCCGGAGCCGCCGGCGTCGAAGGACCAAGGCAACCAGCCGAGTCCGCGGGGCCCGAAAGCGCGCCGGCGGAGTCGGGCTGCCCAAAGATGGTGTGCATCGCTTCGTAAAACTGATGAAGCTGGGCAGGGGTCGCTCCAGGTCCCTGGAAGGGGGGGGAAATGTGTTAAGGTCTGGTATCCCGAGCTGCTCAACATGGCCATCGATCCTACGATCCGACTGCCTCTTCGGGAGGATCTTCTGTCGCAGCAGCAGGGGACGGTCCTCCACCCGAACCTGTCCAGCCTCCACCTCCTTGCGTGGAGATTGAGCGCCGGCAGTTGACGACAAGGGCACAATTGCATAACTTTTGACCAGTCGTTCATGTTTGGGAAACTGGTTATACTATGTAATATCCCAAGTCTAAATCTTGTCAATAAAAATCTATCGTATAAACCACAGACACGTAAAAAATAAGGTTGCATACTATAAGTAATTAGAATCGTTTGATTATACAATACTGTGGGCTTCATCATTTCTTCCGATAGTCTAAGAGTTTTGAGTAGGTTCAAGCCTTTTGCCTTTAACATTTTTCTTGTCCAACTAGTCATTGTATTCGGCTCGGTAACGAACTCCGGGTGGCCTAAATCAAGCATAAAATCCTGCACATACTTTAGCCATGAGATTCTTAAAGCACCTTCCAATTTAAAAATATCTTTAAAAATGTCCCTATTAAGATTAGTTTCTTCAGATGTCCATATCCTATGCCATAGTAGGATTGGTTCCACTTTTATGAGATCTGTTAGGTATGAGACCCCAATTCAGAATGGCAAACATAAGAGGAGGTGTTATCCGGGACTGCCAAAATATATTTTAAAAACAGATTTTCAATAACTTGCAATGCTTGAATATCAGAAGATCCCCATACCCCTGCACCATACATGGCCGTCGAGATGCACTTGGCCCTATATATTTGTAGTAGCTCATGTGGAGGCCTCCAGCCCAACTTTTTTGAAAAAGTTACTAAGGCGGCAGTAGTTTTCATAAAAGCCATTTTCTTGCATGGACCACACAAGTCCATGTGGCGTTATAATCAAATAAGATGCCCAGATACGCTGCCCACAAGAGCGCCACCCGCAGTCACCATCACCTCATCAGATCCGCCAAAAGGGCCTCACTCAAAGACCGCCTAGACAACAACGCACACAACAGCAAAGAGCTCTTCAACATCGTGAAGGAACTCTCCAACCCCAGCTCCAACACCAACGACATCCTGCCGTCGCGAGACCTGTGCGACTCACTGGCCACCTTCTTCCACCGCAAAATCGCCGACATCCACGACAGCTTCAACACCACGACCGCCCCGGCAACCACCGAGACCACTGCCCCCACAACCACCAACCGCCTGCTTTCCTGGACCAACATCAACGACGAGGACACCAGCGAGATCATGAACACCATCCACTCCGGCTCACCGCTAGACCCGTGCCCTCACCACGTCTTCAACAAAGCCAGTACAGCCATCGCGCCCCATCTCCGGAAAATAATCAACATCTCCTTCGAGACAGCAACCTTCCCGGAAAGCTGGAAGCACGCCGAGATCACCGCCTTACTCAAGAAACCCAAGGCAGACCCCAAGGACCTCAAGAACTTCCGACCCATCTCTCTGCTCCCGTTCCCCGCGAAGGTCACCGAGAAAATCGTCAACAAACAACTGACCCGCTACCTCGAGGAGAACAACATCCTGGACCCTTCCCAGTCCGGCTTCCGCAGCAACCACAGCACCGAAACCGCCCTCATCGCCGCCACCGATGACATCAGGACCCTGCTAGACAACGGAGAAACAGCAGCCCTCATCCTCCTGGACCTATCAGCCGCCTTCGACACGGTCTGCCACCACACACTACGAACACGCCTTCACGACGCCGGGATCCAAGAGAAGGCCCTGGACTGGACCACATCCTTCCTCTCCGGCAGAACACAAAGCGTCCGCCTCGCCCCCTTCCGATCCAAAGCCACCAAGATCATCTGCGGCGTACCCCAAGGCTCCTCCCTCAGCCCAACGCTGTTCAACATCTACATGGCACCCCTCGCCCACGTCGCCCGACAGCACAACCTCAACATCATCTCCTACGCCGACGACACCCAGCTGATCCTCTCCCTCACCAAAGACCCTCACACCGCCAAAGCCCACCTCCATGAAGGAATGAAGGCCGTCGCCGAATGGATGAGTACCAGCCGCCTGAAGCTGAACTCGGACAAGACGGAGGTCCTCATCCTTGGTTCCAACCCTTCAGCATGGGACGACTCCTGGTGGCCAACATCACTGGAAACAGCCCCGACACCCACCGACCACACACGCAACCTAGGGGTCATCCTCGACCCCACCCTCTCCATGACTAAGCAGGTCAACGCTGTTTCCTCATCCTGCTTCAACACCCTCCGAATGCTCCGCAGGATCTTCAAGTGGATCCCCACCGAAACAAGAAAAACAGTCACCCAGGCCCTCGTCACCAGCAGGCTGGACTACGGAAACGCCCTCTACGCAGGAACGACGGCTAAGCTCCTGAGACTGCTGCAACGCATCCAGAACGCCTCTGCACGTCTTATCCTCGACATCCCCCGACGCAGCCACATCACACCCCACCTGAGAGACCTGCACTGGCTCCCTGTCAACAAGAGGATAACCTTCAAGCTCCTCACCCACGCACACAAAGCACTCCACAACTCCGGACCAGCCTACCTCAACAGACGACTCAGCTTCTACACCCCCACCCGCCAGCTCCGCTCCACCAGCCTCGCCCTCGCCACAGTCCCCCGCATCCGGAAAACGACCTCCGGCGGCAGATCCTTCTCCCACCTCGCCGCCAAGACCTGGAACACCCTCCCCACCAACCTTCGGCAGACCCAAGACCTACTGGCCTTCAGAAGACTCCTCAAGACCTGGCTCTTCGATCAGTAGCAGCACCACCCCCATCTTCCCCCAGCGCCTTGAGACCCTCGCGGGTATGTAGTGCGCTTTATAAGTGACATGATTGATTGATTGAGATAGCTAAATCGGTTTACAAAATCTATTTTTTGTTTGTCAATGTACATATCTCTACACTTTTGGCTGCCAAAACCACATCTCATAACAAAAGTTTTTGTCTTGTTTACCCTCAGCCCTAGATCATGCAGAAGTGCAGAAATGCTATTTAACATTCTTTGCAGGCCCACTTGGGTACAGGACATCAAAACAGCATAGTCCGCGTACAATAAAGCTGGTATAGGTCGTCCTTCTATTTGGGGTGGGGGGGTCTTGACATATGTTCGACAGTGCTTGTTCTAAGCCATTTATATAGAGATTAAAAAGAAAAGGGGCCAGCACGCAGCCTTGCCTTACCCCCTTGTTGATTTGAAACGGGGCTGTACATTCTCCATTGGTACCATATTGTAGCCTGGCCTTGGCATTCCTATACAGTTGTCTAAAAAAAGAGAATGATGGTGGGCTATACTTCTAAATCCTGGAGTATTCTCCATAGCTTGTCATGCCTCACGCAGTCGAAGGCTGCAGTGAGGTCAACAAAGGCTAGGAACAACCTGCCCTTTTTTGCGATGGTATACTTCCCTATGATAATATTCAGGTTTAAGCTTTGTTCAACAGTTCCTAGCCCCTTGCGAAAACCAAACTAAGTCGGAGATGATCTTATTATCCTCAGCCCAGTCCTGCAGTCTTTCAAGCACGATACGCCCAACTACTTTTGCCACGGAAACCAGCAGCGATATCGGTCAATAGCAGGCAGGGTCTTGACGATTTTCTTTTTAAAATATTGGTACTAGAACCGATTCAGTCCACGTCTCTATTAAATGGGAGGAACAGCTAGCTGTAATTACCTGGGTTAACAACGGGCCCCAAAGCGCGGTATTATTTTTATATAAATCTACGGGGATCCCGTCAGAAGCAGGAGCCTTCCCTCCCATGCCTGCCCAGATTGCACGATTTACTTCATCCAGGGTTACCGGACGGTCTGTCTCGGTTATTAGAGGCGCCATGTCGTCGTCACCTACTGGTTGGCTTTCTGCAGTATTGTTGGACAGGCTGCTATTAAATATGTTCGCAAAATGCCCCACCCATTGCTCCTCCGTTATTGCGATTTCAATGGATGGAGCATCCCCGGGATCTAGAAAAGGGGTCTTATCAGCCCTCCAAAAGGCCGCCACATCCTTAAACATTGTGGACTCATGCAGCGCCGTCCATGCCTCGTCTCTCAGCGTCGCTTTTCGTAACTGTAGTGCGTTTTTATAGTCCCATCTTGCCTGCCTTATATCACACTGATTTCTAGGGGTTTTATGTGCCTCGTGTTTTAACTTGGCGTAAGCCTGCGTGCACTTTGTGTCAAACCACCCTTTTGTGTTCCTATTTTGTTTTCTTTTTCGTACAAATAGGGCCTCCTGTATAGCTGCTGTGATGTGCTGGAAAGAGGTCAGGACTACTTCATGTATGGCGTTCTCTGCCAAGCAAGCCGCAATAGCGGATTTAGTCTTGCTTAAAACATTCCTGGTAATTTCTGAGGGATCCACCATTGCCCAACGGAAGGAATAACCGTTCAATCTATCTATTGATAAGTTTTGGGGGACATGCATACTTTTAATCCCGCAATGTGTTGGCTGGTTTATGTATGAAATAGATACACTCTGTGGAAAATGGTCACTCAGAATTATGTTATAGGTGTTGAATGACTTAACTCTATTACAATATCTATTTGATATCAGAATGTAATCTATTGTTGTAAAGTAACCTCTGCCATTAAAAGTGCTTTTAAAAGGGAAAGCTGAAGCACATATCTCAATTGCAAAACCAAGATCGTGGCTAAACATTATTTCGTTTAGGGATTCCCCGTATTGTGAATGTGGGAAGTGCGTATCACTATTCCCCTCTTCTGTCGTGAGGCCACATACTTCCCTCCCATTATTTGGACACAGAGCGGTATTAAAATCGTCCGTCCCCCCCCCCAAATGATGAACACATCCCCTTCATTATCATTTTGGATTGACTTCAGATCATTTTCTAGTTTTTTCAGAGTCCTCCCAATCTGATCGGGCTGAGCATTGTTATAAAAGTTTATCAAATCAACACAGTGCTTTTTATCAGTATACAATGTTATTACTTGATAATATATTTCAACAAATTTCAATTCTATTTTTCTTACAATTAGCATGTTGGATATATAAGTAGACAATCCTCCCTTTGCCTTCCCATGACTCCCAGCCACAGCCGCAGTATAGAAAGTGCGATAACCGATAATACGAACAGAGTCCTCTACACAGGTTTATTGAAAACACAATGTAAAACTTTGATATAAAATCGCACCATAACGGGTTTGCTATCTTTGAACGAATTCCTGCAACATTCTAATAAACTATATTAGTTATCTTGGAGTAATTTCTATCATTGCAATTCTTTAGGGGGTCATCTACAGTTATAGCAAAAGGAGCACTAGATGGTATCTGGCTCTGGCTTGTACCTGCAATGATGATAGAATCCTCTATTGTGTGACTTATAATTTGCACTTTATCAGCCAAGTGAGGCTGAGTCGATAACTGAGCCACTGTGAGTGGTATCCATTGTTTATCTTTAGAAGCAGGGTAATTTGGAAGATGCTTGTGCCTACTTGCTTTGGTGGGCAGATTTCTAACTCCAACCTTCTGATTTTCAATTTGTTGTTCAAGCCCCTTATTCAGTCAATCAATATCTTCCAAGTTGTATAGACTGTCAAAATGATTAGTTACTGGGACACTATACCTAGGGTAGGTTTCGACTGGGTGGTACCTAGTCATGTTTCTATTAATCTCCATCTTTAGTGGTTGGTAAAAGTAACCTAATGGTTCAATATTTACCTCCTGGGGCCTAATGACGAGGCTACCTGCTCTTTAAAAAATTGTTTGCACCAGGTGGGGAGATCTAAATGTTAACACACAGTCCCCTTCCAGTGCTTTACGGGTTTTGCCTATCCAAGCTATTCTTCTAGCCATTTTGAATTCGGAGAACAAAGCCTCGGTTAATCCTATCCGTGTGCTAAGCCAGTGAATAGATTTGTCAGGGCGATCCAGGATTCCCCTTCATGGTCAGGGAGTTGAGGTACGTTTGTTAGAACTACCGTATAAGGAGTAGCTTCAGGTGGGAGTTCTAAGCATTGTAGGTTAGTTTGAAGGGAGACCCTTGTATTGCGTAAAAATAAATAAATCGGGGTTAGATTGATTATTTAGGGATAATGCATAATCTTGGGACTTCTTCTGGGAATTAATATATGTATCTCTCCTGCTATTATTACTGTTGTGATGGTGACCTTCAGGACCAGGGCAAGTTTACAACACCGCTGTAGTGTAGTTCCTATTTCCCTAATAGGCTCTGCGCATTGGAATAATATACACTATAGGTTTGACATAGGACTACGGTCGGTATGTCCCTATTGAGTATATTAAACTTAATTACTTGTGCCAGCTAGCTCATAGGCCACTAGAAACTCCTTGAGAACAAGAAGGGAGTAGTTTCTGGCAACCGAAAAACATGACAACTTTTGTTTCCCTTTAGAATCGGAACACGTCTCAGAATCGTGGAAACAATAGATAACAGTTTCACTCATTCAATCGTGCATGCTTAGTTTCTACAGAGTTACACAGAAAGGAAAGACGGGCGTTTCAATAAAAGGGTTTTATTGAACAGTCTTGTTTCTCGAGTAAGAGATATGTGCTGTTATGATCACAAGACAGTATGCAAGATAAATAATGTACAGCGTAAGCAGTAGAAATAAATAATACTGCGCTAGCATTATCTTTTAGCATATATTCACATACATAAATAACATGAGCTAAGAATGCGAGTACTCATAAGATGTGTCTCTAAGCTAGTTCTACCCCAATGTACCTAACCTAGTCTAGGTGTAGGGAAAGGTAGAAGTAGGTGGAGTATTCTCTAGTCTGGTATACTAAGAGTATGTTAAGTATAGTATGCCAAGAGTCCCTCTAGGATCTAGTCAGCTCCATACCTTGAGAATGAGAGAGGTGGGAATCTCTTGCCGGATCTGGAACTCTAACACCCCGCGAAGGGAATCAGAACACTGGAAGCTGGATTCGTCTGCGTGCAGGAATGACAGCGTCTTCTCAGTGCGTCAGGCCGGGATACGGGCTCATCTGAAGTCGAGGTCTCCTCTTACTTGCTTGGGCAAGGGAAGGTATATTTATACCTGGTAGGTGTCTTGGAATGTTAGCATTGACGTGAAGTCGGACAGAGGAAGACGTCAGGAATGTACCCTTAAGGTATAACGGTTCATACATAATAGATGAGTTCTTGGAGAAATCAATAGTCCTGTGCTAGGGGAACTCCCGAAGCTTAAGGGTCTGGTTTCTAAGAACTCGTTGTGAGGTTAGGGTGTACGGATGTCGGTGACCATGCCTGTATTTGGAGTGCACGGTTAATGCCTAAATAAGGACAGGGATTCTATGCCTATATAAGGGCAATGCGAATTGTGCCTATATAAGGACATGATTCAGGAAAACCTATATATGGACCCCTAAAGCGGAATACAACACCCACTCCATCTTCGATTGAACGATCAGACTAAATGCTAAACATTTAAATGTAAAACATAAAAGTGAGTACCACATGTTGCTAAAAACATTTCTAAAAGCTTTTTTTTTTAAAAAGAAGCTCAAAATTGTTGGAATGCAATAGGTACTGTACATTTAAAGCATCGTTTTCATTCTAAGCATATAACGGAAGTAAAATGCAACGTGAATGAAACAGTAATATATACATATGACGAAATGGTCGATAAGTTCTCAAAATCAAAGCCATTGCATATCATGGTATCAAATGAAATGTTAGACAAGTAAGGTGACAATGTGTCCCTGGAAGTTTTCAAAGAAGTCCGTTTTATAAGACTAGTTCTACTGTAAGCAGATTGTTCATGTGTCATGTCTTTTCTTAAAAATTAAAAAATTTGTTTAAAAAGAAAAAAGTTTAATTTCTGGGAATAGTTCCAAGTTTTGAAAAATAGGAAGGCCAAATTTCATTGTTGCCCTGGTACACTGTGAGCCGAATCAAAGTCAGTGTATGGGTCTGGCGTAAACATTAGATCATCTATTTCCGTAGCCAAAATATCGTCCACCGAAGTTGGTGACATTTGGAACACCTCGTTCAGAAGGTTAATTGCACAGAGATGAGAAACATCGCCTTCAGCAGAAGATGCAATGTTCGCGTCCGTTGTTACCTGTGTGCCTGTTGATCCATCTCGTACCTCAGCAGCAGCAGGAAGCGTCTGTGAGATCTCAATGAATGCCGTCATCAGGATTGGTAGCCTCTGCGGACAACACACAGCATGGGCTGTTATCGGGTCCAGCAGAGTATCGATATCCGTTGGCATGACTGATGGGAGTGTTAGACAGGTGTCTAGCATGCATTCTTCACCGCAAAACAGGCAGCGTAGAACAGGTAAGATGCAATCTTGCCAGATTGGTCTGAATGACAGGAACCACGTGGTATTAAGTTCCCGTAGACGAGGCATGCCCAAAAGCTGTACTATTCGCTCACGGCATTTCCGTTCAAGGAGTGCTCACTCCACATCGCTCGGAGTGATGTTGGCGAAGAGGCTTGCCATAGCGTAGTAGGAGGAATAGAAACAGGATTCCTGAAACAAGTGCTAGAATTAACGGCACACCACCAAACACCGAATGTGCGAAGTTTGGGATGATTCCAAGGACAGCCTGGAAAGGTGCTAATAGTCCGGAACAGATGGTCTTAAATACATGTACAATTCCGCTTGTATCTGACATGTTAAAGATACGTCCTATCATTTCTACGAAATGTATAGGGCAGTTTGTACGAATTAAAGCTTGTATCTCAGCCGAAGTCCTTGCAACTTGTAGATCATAGGTTTCTTTGGCCGAGGTCAAAGGCACTGATTGTTGTATAAGCATGGCTTTCATTCTGCTTAAAGTATCAAATCGTATAAAAGAGACATTCAACGAAGGCCATAGAGGCGACTCCCTGACTGTGTCTATTGGGGCAAACAATACTTGCATACAGCAAGTGACCCTGGAGTTGACCGTTACTAGATATGGGATGCCTGGCAGCATACCACAGCAACTCTGATCATTCAACATGATGTAACTCCCATTAGAAAGTTGTCCAAACGTTGGATTAATCACAGCAGCTGGTGTACCCTGCTGGTGGCAGGACAAGTTTGCCACAGAACCATTACAAGCCCCATGTAAAGATATGTCCTGACAAATCAGTGAACCGCTTAGTGCACTTTCACAGTGTATACCGCTTAGAAACACTTCACGATCCCCACTCCAACATCTATATGTGTATGGTAAATTCCAGGATGTCTTAATGTATTCTTTACCCAACCTTTCATATTTGCCTGCTTGCATCTGTTTAAGGCAATACTGAAACTGAAAAGTAGTCACAGGTAGACTAATTTTGCTATGAATAAGCCATTCTGTAGCTGTTTTTTCTGCCACTGTGAAAGGTAATTTTTCAAGTTTTTCAATGCTTAGTACTGTATACTTTGCTCCCCTTTGTGCCAGTTCAATCTGTTTATCAGTTAGATTGTATTCTGCAAACAGAGCCGTTGTGTTGATAAAACGCCAAGGCACATAGCCCGCACGCAAAGATTGCAGCGTCCAGCTTAATAACATAATAGAACGTAACTGAGATTGGCGTTGTTGTAACATGGCTAAATATTGTTCCAGTATGTCGATAGCAGAGGATACAATACTGTCCAATGAATAAATTCTGGAGGACAAAGTTGTTAACTCATTGTCGACCACAGAGAGAGTTTTCTCTAGGTTAATACGATCAAGTTCACGTATTCGTTCTGCGGCCTCCATCTGTGACACCTTCCATGCTTCATTATAAGCAGCATAAATGCCGGCATATATGAAACGTTTTTGACGCGGTTTTCTTGGTCCAAGCAAGAATTCCCTAAGGTCTGCGTCTTCTTTAAGTAAAGATAAGTGTTGTTTCACATCCTTAAGTGTAGATTTTTGCAGCCAATCGAGGCATAATTTTCCTACACTGTATGTTGTTACTACCCCCGGATGCTGTCTTTGGACTTATCGTGGGTTCTGGCCTATGAATAGTAAACCCCTGTGTTTTATTCAGGAATCTGTCTTGACAGTTGTTTGTGTCTGTGGGCCAGATCAACCATTTTCTCCAATGAGGATTTGTTATGTTGAGTTGAAGTATGTGTATTGTTATCACTAGCAGGTGTTGGTACAGAAGGTGTTTTCATGTCTTTGATCTTGGCTAACCCAAGGCAAGACGTTTGTTGGACAGTGTCATTCAAAAACATTATATGCTGAGGGATGATACAGGCTCTAAACAAAGCTTCTATCCCTTGCACTTGCCAATCTTTAGTACCCCAGACAGATTTTGTGTCTATTGTGTCTTTCCACAAGTCGAAACCATGTCTAGACAGTTGGGCAATAAATGCTGCAGAGTAAATCTGTTTTGTATTTGTTAACATAATTTTCAGTCCCGTTTTGTTTACATTTCTATAGTAAAATGTTTCTGGATCAGATGTATTGTATCCTGAAAAATATGGAAACTTTTTAGCAAATGTTTTTGAACTACCTGTTGGTGGTGTAGAACAATGCTCCCATTGGTTAAACAAACACATTTCTAGGTGTTGCAGATTTATGCAAAAAATGATGACCATAGTGGTTATAGTGGTTATAGCAATACAGCTGTTCATAGTCTGATGAACCCTCTAAATATTCATTATTAGAAAATGCAGCAGATTTCTCTAGGTCAAACATCATGTCATTTACAGTTTCAAAGTCCCAATCATCAGAAAAGGTACTGGATGAAACAAAATCACTTAGTGAGATCTTAAATAAATGTGGAATGTTCAAATGTTCCGTCGGGCCAAAAATATCGAAATCTGTTTTGTCCCACACTATACCATCCTGTATAGGAACGGCTGTAATGTTCACTGCAGACAAGTCTCTTGTTTCACGATGGGATGATTTGTGAGGTTTCAAAAGTAAGTTCACTTCTTTTCTTTCAATGTCCAAATGGATGTATCTCCCATTTATAAGCACGTTCATAGTCATAACCAAAGCTAGCCAAAGCAGGAAGAAAAATATTCCAGAAATAACCCAAAGTTCAATCCATGGTGAAACTAGATAAGTCTTTTTCAATAAACGAAAAAAGTCTTGTACTTGCTGTTTAAACGTTTTTGATGCTGGCTACGTCTCGAACTCACTCAGATCCTCAGAAAACGTATCAAAGTTAATGAAATAGCCAGAAGCCGTTCTGTCAATTGTTGGAATTGCATCAGGATTTGTAGAAATCGCTGGAACCAGTTGATCACTTGTTACATTGGTGTAGACAGGTGTATTTGGACGAACTGTTACTTGTATTTCAAGAGGGATGAGTTCCATAGCATTGTGGCTCAGTCCTTCATCTGTTACTGCTGAATTCTCGATCGTTTTCAGTCTTTCAGTCTGAACCTCTTGGATAGTAGCGAGAGGAGTGTGTCTGCTACTAGGTCGGAGTCCACGAGGCCTACTATTTAGTATTGGCCACATACTGTGGTTTGATGAGGTCGATGGACACACATCTTTTCTCCTTTTTTCCAGCAAGGGGCGGCAGAAGTACTGTTCTTGTTCCGTCTATGGCTAGGACAGGTACTGGTTGTCTGTAAGAAGGTCCAAATTCCTTCTTGTCCGCAATTTTCTCTCTGACTAGATCCCCAACTTTTGGAATCCAGACAGGCCTTGCTGGGACCGCCGGTTTTTCCCCAGTGGTGGTTGGCTACAGGAATACGTTGCTTTGTTTCGATCTTAGTTCATTTAGGTCCTGTAAAACAGCCAAACGATCTTTGATATCAAAAGGTTTATTTTCCACCACTGTGCCTCTACATTCCAGATCGGGCACCCACATTCTTGTCCCAAATAGGACCTCATATGGAGTGACCCCCCCCCCTAGAGAACTTCTTGGCAAATTGTTTAATGAGCGTTGGACCCCATAAAGATGTTTGACCCACCCATCACCCGAACCGAATACCCTAGCTGTTATAGACTGCTTTATGTCCCGGTTTTTCCTTTCCACAACAGAATTTCCCTCAGGATAAAATGGAGAGGAGTACCGCAAGGCAACGCCCAGACTGGCCATGGCATCTTTGTAAGCCAGAGAGCTAAACGCAGGGCCCTGGTCAGAATGTAGCATGCCTATTGCATATGTGCCGATAAAGACACGCAAATCTTTTAGAACAGTTCGAGCGTCAGCCGAGCGCTGAGGCCATATCTATAGGAACCTTGACTTAGTATTTGTGGGATTGCAGTTGTCCACGAGGACGCCTGTGCATAGATAGTCTAATGCTGTCTAACAATGGTGTCTGTCCCTGGCATGCTACTTCGTAGCATGGTGTCTGGTGGCGTTCTGCATCTCGCTGTACCTTACAGCCTATGCAGTCATTGATGAAGATGTGAATCTGTGTATTCATTCCAGGCCACCAGTACATCTCTTTTAATGTTAATATTGTTTTAGAGATCCCTTGATGTGACAGACCCTCCCCCGATGTGTTTCATAAATCAAAGCTGCTCTACGTTCCATGTTTGGAATTACCCTATCCCCCACTCCAGGGATTCGAGCAAAAGGAACGTTGTTCGCATCAATTACATAAGAGTACTTGAGTGGAAACTTTTTGGGTAACGCTGCACCACTGCCTTTGCTCGTAGCATTGACAGCTAACATTATCTCACTGTCTATTCTCGTTTTTGAACGAGTGATCGCAGCTACGGAAGCCGTCTGAACAGCCCCCTTTGCGGCTTCGTCAGCCAATGAATTCCCTGCAACGTGAACGCCATCACGTTGATGACTTAGTGTGTGCATCACGTGAGCCTTTGGTAGTTCGCTTTTTAACTGAACTACTTGCTCCCAAAGCGTTTTATGCTTTATTGTGCCACCTTTTGCATGTTTGAACCAGTTTTCAAGCCAAGTTTGTATATATTCATTATACGACTGTACA
This sequence comes from Calotriton arnoldi, assembly GCA_963921515.1. Classification (NCBI taxonomy): domain Eukaryota; kingdom Metazoa; phylum Chordata; class Amphibia; order Caudata; family Salamandridae; genus Calotriton; species Calotriton arnoldi. Next base: position 190,639 of record CAWUFW010016485.1, read on the forward strand.
CAGTAGAAAGAATAGCACACTATTAGTGTGGGGAATTCTCGATCTGTACTTTCAAGTGCCAGTTTGAATGCTTGTAGTTCAGCTCGCTGAGCTGTGCAATCTCCTAGAGACTGGGTTTTTGTGACCATAGGTCTGAAGTTGCCATTGCGCACGCTGAACTGTAAGCTTGCTTACTCCCTGTTGCGGGTTGTGCGGATCCGTCAGTGTAAATTATGAATTCGTACTGATCGAGAGGCAGAATCTCAGTGGGCAGAGGACATTCATGTTTATATTGCAGGAACGCTTGTGTTTTTAAATCGGGATCAAAAACATATTCAACATCTGTTTGTAGTGTAGCTCCTATTTCCCTAATAGGCTCTGCGCATTGGATTAATATATCCTATAGGTTTGACATAGGACTAAGGTCAGTATGTCCCTATCGAGTATATTAAACTTAATTACTTGTGCCAGCTAGCTCAGAGGCCACTAGAAACTCCTTGACAACAAGGGAGTAGTTTCTGGCAGCCGCAAAACATGACCACTATGTTTCCCTTTTAGAATCAGAACGTGTCCCAGAGTCGTGGAAACAATAGATAACTATTTCACTCAGCTCAATCGTGCATGCTTAGTTTTCTCCAAGTTTACACAGAAAGAAATAGACGGTAGTTTTCAAAAGGATTTATTGAACAGTCTTGTTTCTGGTGTAAGTTAAATGTGCTGTTACGATCACAAGACAGTATGCGAGATAAATAATGTCGAGGTTGAGCAGTAGAAATAAATAATACTGCGATAGCATTATCTTTTAGCGTATATTCACATACATAAATAACATGAGCTAAAAATGCGAGTACTCATACGATGCGTTTCTAATCTAGTTCTACCCCAATGTACCTAACCTAATTCTAGGTGTAGGGAGAGGTATGAAGTAGGTGAAGTATTCCTTACTATGGTATACTAAGAGTATGTTAAGCCTAGTATGCCTAGTATGCTTAGTATGCCAAGAGTCCCTCTAGGTTCTTATCAGCTCCATACCTGAAGAATGAGAGAGGTAGGAATCTCTTTGCCAGACTCGAACTCCAACACCCCGCAAGGGAAGTCAGATCACTGGAAGCTGGATTCTCTGCGTGCAGGGATGACAGCGTCTTATCAGTGCGTCAGGCCGGGATACGGGCTCCTCTGAAGTCGAGGTCTCCTCTAGTTTACAAGGGCTAGGGAAGGAATATTTATACCTGAGAGTACCTAGGAATGTTAGCATTGACGTGAATCGGACAGCGAAAGACGTCATGAATGAACCCCTAAGGAATAACGGTTCATACATAATATATGAGTCCTTGAAGAAATCAATAGTCCTGGACTAGGGAAACTCCCGCAGCCTAAGGGTCTGTTCTTCATGTACTCGTTGTGACGTTAGGTGGACGGATGTCGGAGACCATGCCTGTATTTGGAGTGCATGGTTTAATGCCTAAATAAGGCCTGGGAATTTATGCCTATATAAGGGCAGGGTGAATTGTGCCTATATAGGGACATGATACTGGAAAGCCCGTTATGGACACCCTAAGAGGAATACAACATGTTGCAGCAAGAGAATTAACCCATTGTATCCATCTCGGATGTAATGCTTTAGCATTTGGAATGTTCGCTTTAGTTACCGCTTCTAGAGCCGGTACTGGGGTTACGACAATATGCGTTTCCCTTGGGCTAGAGCTCTTTCTTTTGCTACAGCGGTTTGAACTGCTGTCAGAATTTTTTCTGTTGAAGTGAAGCGCATTTCTGCTTGTGTATACAAATGAGATTTGTATGCAATTGGTACTTTTTCACCCTCGTTAAATGTTAAGTAGGTGAATCCGCATTGACCCGATATTATTCGGATCACTAAGTTGCGTTGACTTGCGCGTGTTTGTAAGTGATTTGTTGCTAACATGTTAGCTTGGAGTGAACGCAAGATTGTGTGTTCATTTGTCCAATTTTTGTTTGAAAAATCAGGTTTGATTAATGCGTAGAGAGGTTTCACCCTTTCTGCGTAATTTAGAATGTAAGTTCTTCCAAAATTTAGGAAACCCAGGATGGATTGTAAATTTTTCAGCGTCTCTGGAGGTTGGAGCAGCGCACACCTTTCTAAAAAGTGGGCTGCCAAGCTTTTGCCTTCACTTGAAAGCTCATATCCTAGAAAGAGCACATTGAGATGGGCAATTCTGGATTTTTTGAAGTTGAATTTGTAGCCCTCAGAGGCGAAGCCCAGTATAATGGTGCTTACCCTGTTCAAGTGCCTATCCAGGTCATCGTCTGTCAGATAGATGTCATCGACATAGGACAATGCCTCATTATCATAAATTTGTAGTAACTCCGTTACTCTCGCTGAGAATAACCCCGGGCTGTTCTTGAACCCTTGTGGGAGTCGACAAAATTGACGCTGGTTCCCCATTATTGAGAAAGCTGTTAAGTACCTGCTTCCAGGTGCTATATTTTGACAAAAGAAACCATTTGAGATATCCAATGTGGTTTTATATTTTTTACGCACAATGTTATTCATTAATGCTGTACTATGTGCATTTTGCACTGCAAATGTTTTAGAACAAGTGTTTAAGTGTCTGTAATCCAAAACTAGACGATATGTATTGTCTGGTTTGGAGACAGGAAACAAAGGATTGTTCATTGAAGAGGTGCATGTTTCAATCACCCCTTGGTATTCAAGTTGATCTAAGATCTCCCTGACCTGTTTTTTAGCTTCTTGCTTTATTGGGTACTTCCTTTGTGCAGTAGGTTCACTTTTCAGATGTATTTTATGGTGAGGTGAATCCTCATCTCACCCTACATGATTATTGTATAATGCTGGGGCCTGGGCAACTGCCCATTTCCTGGCATAAGTATATTTTAGGTGAATTGGAATATGGTTAGAGAAGGCAGGCATAATAATGTCCTCGTCATGTGGGCACTCCCTGACAAATTGTGGTGGCCAGTCTTTTTCTGCTAGAAGTATGTCATAGCCCCTTGAAAGTTTTTCCCAAAAGAGTGCTTTCACCTGTTTAGGTATGTCTCCCTCCATCCGGAGTGTTATTTCATATAGCTTTTGTGGAGTACTAACCCTGGTGTCTACAGTCTCAACTGTAATGTACTCATTCAAGTCCACTATCTCCAGAAGTTCCTTCAGGTTCTGGCGAGCTATTGTGACTTCTGCAGCACTGTCCAGCATTGTCTGAGCCCATTCTCCGTTCTTGAGTTGTGTTCTCAGTATCCTCGGCATGTCTGATCTTCAGACCTGCTACCTTCTTTTTTGAGAATTGAGGTTTAGGTTTATTTTTCGGAACGTGTTTGTCGTCTTTCGATTTCACGCGTTCTTCTCTATGTTCTGACCGTCCTCTTCTTTCCGATGTCTGTGACGAGATCTGAAACGTACGAGAGGAACGTGTATCAGTATCTTGATACTTGTCAGGCTTTTTTAAATTATCCCTATTCCTGAGGTTATACCTCCTTTTGAGGAGACCTACCTCGGGATTGAGAACGTTTCTCGTTTGAATTTTGTTTATTAGTTTCCCACTTCTTTTTATAAGATGTAGGAGTTTGTTTAATAGAGTCCTTCTCAGGACTTTCACATAGTTTTGGCTTCAATGGTCTTCCACCCAAACTATCTCTGCCTAATTCTGCATAAGATTGTTCTATTATTCTGGGTAGTTCTGTTTGATGTTCTGTAACATCGAATTCCCTTAATCGTTGGCGGATCGCCACTGCTGCTGCCTCCCTTTAAAATTAGATAATATTATTGTTGAGACCTGGTCGAAATTTTTCAGTAATTTCATACCTAAATTCAGAGCAGGCTCTGCCCCGTATTCATCTTGAATTTGTTTCAGGACATCTGGTATTACTGCAATTGATGGAATACCATATGTTTTAGTATAGATGGCAGCAAAGACTGAGCCCCAAGTGGTGCAGTCTTCCAGTTGTGGTGTGATCCCCATTGGTAAACAGATTGTTAGTATTCTGTGTTTCTCATAAGGGCTAGTATTTGGAAATACTGCTTCGATTTGAGTAATTTTTTGAGCTATCCAGAATGGAATTTGCTCACGTTTTGTGGGCATTTTACCCATGACTGCGTATAGAGTCTGTGGTGTAATTTTTAGTGTATTCCCCTGTTGAGGAGTTTGATTTGGAATGGTTAATGGTGGTTGGACTGTGAAAGTCCGCATGACATATTGGACTAATTGTCTGTAAATTTTTATTAACTTTGTAAGTTGAGTAAGTAATTCCTCGTTTGACATTTCTTCAATGTCAGGATGAGGTGTGTAGCTGGCTAGAATCGGCCATGTTGCTCCTGGTCTACCTAGTGGACCGAGCCTGGTAATGTTTTTGTGATGTTTTAGGGCGCCTTTAAACCAGAGCTGATGCTCCTGGTATGTTAGTGGAATTTCAATATCCTCGAAAGGAATATATTCCTCTGGTGGTTCATCTTCTTTGTAGAAGTGAAACAGTCTTGTTACTGAATTTGATCCAGGAAATATTACCCATGAATAGAATACCTCTGTCTGAAAGGATTTGTGTGCCTCTATCACGAAAACTGCTACCTCCTCTTGGTGGTAGGCCATGTTTTATAAGTTTTAGAGTGATGGCTCTTCTTAAGTTTGGATTGATGTCTATAACACCCTCCTCAGGTTCATTTAAACCTGTAAAGTTAAAAACTGTTGCTATGGCTGGGTCAGCCGCAGCTCCACCGGTGTCGGTGGCATTTTCCCTGTTGGACATTTGTGTTTTGAAAAATGCAGAACAAGTTTCAAGGAAACAAAAAGATAAGGTGCACAATATTTTGGAACACTGTATCCTTCAACGTTGAACAAACCAAACAACTAATATACAGGGTGCTTCCCTATTTAGTTATGGCGGATATTTTAGCCCTACCCACTCCAGACGTCTTATGGAGTATGTGAGTAGGGGTCTCTGATAAAAACATGAATGAGTAACTCAGTATCTAGCGTTAAATTACTGCCTTACCAAACCGTTGGGTGCCATGTAGTGTAGTTCCTATTTCCCTAATAGGCTCTGCGCATTGGAATAATATATACTATAGGTTTGACATAGGACTAAGGTCGGCATGTCCCTATCGAGTATATTAAACTTAATTACTTGTGCCAGCTAGCTCAGAGGCCACTAGAAACTCCTTGAGAACAAGAAGGGAGTAGTTTCTGGCAACCGAAAAACATGACAACTTTTGTTTCCCTTTAGAATCGGAACACGTCTCAGAATCGTGGAAACAATAGATAACAGTTTCACTCATTCAATCGTGCATGCTTAGTTTTTACAGAGTTACACAGAAAGGAAAGACGGGCGTTTCAATAAAAGGGTTTTATTGAACAGTCTTGTTTCTCGTGTAAGAGATATGTGCTGTTATGATCACAAGACAGTATGCAAGATAAATAATGTACAGCGTAAGCAGTAGAAATAAATAATACTGCGCTAGCATTATCTTTTAGCATATATTCACGTACATAAATAACATAAGCTAAGAATGCGAGTACTCATAAGATGCGTCTCTAAGCTAGTTCTACCCCAATGTATCTAACCTAGTCTAGGTGTAGGGAAAGGTAGAAGTAGGTGGAGTATTCTCTAGTCTGGTATACTAAGAGTATGTGTCACGGTGTGACCCCGGAACCAGGGACGACTGAGCTAATAACTGACTGGTGGTCTGCGCCCCCTGTTACCACTCCCCCTCTTCTTTCCCGACAGGATAAATGGGACCAGGGCTCTTTTAAGGAAACCGAAGCGGACGAACCCGAAATAGAGACCTGCCCCTTTAACTGGGACGAGATCCATGCAAGGACCGCCTCCGTTCTACACGTCAGCTCCCAAGCTCCAATAAGTGCTTGGAAGATCCAGGAAGAGGAGAGGGAGACTTCCGGACTCGAGAAGAGAGACGCAAGAGAGACGGACGCGGAGACCAGAAACCCGAGGATTCCAACAGCAGGACGAGCATCGCTGCGACGAGACGAAGAGGGAGTGGACGACCTGAAGCTGCCAGGAGGCCAACGTTCCCACGCTGCGCCCAGCCACGCTTCAGGAGAAGCGTGGCTCTTGAAGGTACGGAAAAGGGTTGCGGGGTGGGTCGGGACATGGGGAAAGACCAGCGAGTAGAGGTGTTTCGTAACTCATCCTCTATCCTCCCGCTCCTTGTTTCCCATACCCTTTGAGCACCCTCACCTTGTATATAGCATCGAGCACCAAAACGGGTGGTCCCTCACTCCCTTCCCCCTCATACAGCGTTACGTGATACTGCTCCCTGTTCCCTTCTTCCTCCTATGCACCGGAGCGGCGCAAGCCAGAAAAGGGCAGAGACCGGACAAGGGAAGACAGACAAGAGTGAAGAAGCCACAGGATAAGAGACATTATTTTTGTGGCATAACTCTGGCTTCTGTTAGAAGGAGACGAACCCTGTCAATAAATCCTTCTTTATCCTGACGTAGTCTCGACCTCAATCCTTCCCCACGTCCACAAGTGGTGGAGAATGTAGGCAACTCGTCCATTGACCCTGTAGCACAAGTTACTAACTTGTGAAACAATATATCTGTAAGAGACAGTAGTTAGTGACAGATTCCTTACCTTAGAATATCCCCAGGCATCAGGCTGGATCCGGAAAGTTTTTGCGTAGCAGTACCCTTGCGCGTTGGTAGGCGGCGTCGTGTGGCTCCGCGTCCGTCATCGGCATCGCCGGGATGACGTTGCGGGCAGTACTTAGACGCCGCCCCTGCGCGCTGACGTCAGGTCTGTACACGACTTTCCGCGCCAGGAACGCAGAGCCATGCAAGAAGCTGACATAGGTGTCTGAAAAATACTAGGGGCCTGAAAGGGATGTCCTTAACCCTAGAAATCAGTTCGCAGAACGGGGAGGATGGGTGGGCGGTAGGAATCTGTCACTAACTACTGTCTCTTACAGATATATCGTTACACAAGTTAGTAACTTGTGCATCTGAAAGAGACACGTTAGTGACAGATTCCTTACCTTAGAATAGATACCCCAGCAATACCAACCCCGGTGGTGGGTCTGCGAACAGATTCAGACAAGGAAGTCCCGGAGGACAGAACGGCCAAAGAAGCCGTCCCTCCGGACCTGACTGTCAAGGCAGTAATGTTTGGTAAACGTGTGCAGCGAGGCCCACGTAGCTGCCTGACATATATCCTGTAACGGAACACCGCGGCCTAAAGCCGTGGTAGCAGCCGTTGCCCTGGTGGAATGGGCACCCAGCCCAACAGGAGGCTCCTTCTTAGCCAAAGAATAGCAGGCCTTGATACACAAGATGACCCAGCGGGAGATGGTCCTTTTGTGTACCGCCCGACCTTTTTTGGCGCCCACGTAGCCAACAAAGAGCTGGTCATCCACCCGGAACTGTTGTGTGCGGTTGATGTAAAAGGAAAGCGCACGTTTTGGGTCCAGACGGTGGAGCCTCTCTTCCTCTCTGGAAGGATGCGGAGACGGAAAGAAGGTGGGCAAAGTGATGGTCTGCCTAATGTGGAAGGCAGTAACCACCTTTGCCAAGAAGGACGGACGCGTCCGAAGAACAACCTTGTCTGGATGAACAGACAGAAAGGGTGGTTTGCATGAAAGAGCCTGGAGCTCACTCACCCGCCGAGCGGAGGTGATGGCCACCAGAAAGGCTGTCTTCAGAGAAAGAAGACGAAGAGGACAGTTATGCAGAGGCTCAAAGGGAGCGCACATTAAGAAAGTAAGAACCAAGTTTAAGTCCCACTGAGGCACTATAAACGGAACAGGAGGAAAGAGGTGTGTAATGCCTTTAAGAAACCTGTTAACAACAGGGGACTTAAAAAGAGAGGGCTGATCAGGAAGCCTGAGGAAGGCCGAGATGGCACAAAGATAGCCCTTGATGGTACCCAGGGCAGAACCCTGTTGGGCCAGAGAGAGAAGGAACAGAAGAACCTCAGAAAGAGGGGCAGAAAGGGGATTCACAGCCTTTGCTGTGCACCATGCCACAAACTTGTTCCACCTGCAGGCGTATACCACCTTAGTGGAGGGACGCCTGGCTGCCAGAATCACATCACAAACTTCGGGAGGCAAGTCGAAAGGAATCAACTGCCGCCGCTCAATCTCCACGCAAGCAGGTGGAGGCTGGACAGGTTCGGGTGGAGGACCGTCCCCTGCTGCTGCGACAGAAGATCCTCCCGAAGAGGCAGACGGATCGGGGGATCGACGCTCATACCGAGTAGCTCGGGATACCAAACTCTTCGAGCCCAGTCCGGAGCCACAAGGATGACTTGGGCCCGGTCGCGCCGAATCTTCTTCAACACTCTGGGTAGAAGTGGTATAGGCGGAAAGGCGTACAACAGACCGCAACTCCACTTGCGACGAAAAGCGTCGCCTAGCGAATGCTGCCTTGGAAATTCCAACGCGCAGAACTGCTGACATTGCGCGTTCTCTTCGGTGGCGAATAGATCTAACCAAGGCTCTCCCCACTGCTGAAAGAGACCTTGCACCACCTCCGAGTGAAGACGCCATTCGTGATCCATCATGCACCTGCGGCTGAGTTCGTCCGCCCTGGCGTTCAGGGCACCTGCCAGGTGTTGAACCATCAGGAATATGCCCTGATGTTCCAGCCTGACATAGGGTCCACGACCCCGCCCTGTTTGTTGCAGTACCACATGGCGGTGGTGTTGTCGGTGAACACTGCACGACCTTCCCTTTGACAGAGGGAAGGAAGGCCTTGAGTGCAAGTCGGATCGCCCGGAGCCCCAGAAGGTTGATATGGAGCCGGGACTCCGCCGGAGACCAGAGGCCTCTGATCTCCGCCTCTCCCATGTGACCGCCCCATCCCAGAAGGGACGCGTCCGTCACGACTGTGTGCTCTGGCTGGGGAAGGCAGAGGGATCTGCCCATGACCCATTGCTGGTTCGAGAGCCACCACTGCAACTGCTTTGCAGTCCCCTCCGAGATCTGGACGTGATTGGACAGGTTGCCCTGGTGCTGCGCCCACTGGAACTTCAGGTCCCACTGCAGAGCCCGCATATGCCATCTGGCATGATCGACCAGCAGGATGCAGGAGGCCATGAGGCCCAGCAGCCTCAGGGTCATCCGTACCGAAACCCAGGATAGAGGCTGAAAGATCGGAATCATAGCCTGAATATCCCGGACCCGCCGTTCGGGAGGATAGGCCCGAAACTGCATCGTGTCCAGAACTGCTCCGATGAAAAGGAGCTGTGGAGAAGGAACCAGGTGCGACTTCGGCACATTGATGGAGAACCCCACCGAGTGCAGGAGTTCGGCCGTAGTCTGGAGGTGGGAGACGACTGCCTGGGACGAGCCCGCCTTCAGCAGCCAGTCGTCGAGGTAGGGGAAGACTGAAACCCCTGCCCGGCGCAGATGAGCTGCGACCACCGGCATCACTTTTGTGAACACCCGAGGGGCACTTGTGAGGCCAAAGGGGAGCACGGTTAATTGAAAATGCTCGAGGCCCACCATGAACCGCAGGTAACGCCGGTGGGCCGGCAGGACGGGGATGTGGAAATATGCGTCCTGCAAGTCCAACGCTACCATCCAGTCTCCAGGGCAGTCAAGACCTGAGCTAGGGTGAGCATCTTGAACTTCTCCTTCCGGAGGAAGCGATTGACATTCCGGAGGTCCAAGATAGGACGCATGTCCTCCTTGTCCTTTTTGGGCACCAGAAAGTAGTGGGAGTAGCAACCACGTCCTACTTCTGGGGTCGGAACGCGCTCGATGGCCCTCTCGGCCAAGAGGGCCGCAACTTCCTTCTGAAGAAGCACCAAGTGATCCCCTGACATGCGGTGGAATAGAGGTGGCATGGCTGGGGGGATGGTCTCGAAGGGGAGGGAGTAGCCCCTTCGGACAATGTCCAAGACCCACCTGTCCGAGGTGATGGCACGCCAGTGGTGAAGGTGATGGCGGACCCTGCCCTCTACTGGCGTGCTGTGCACTTGAAAGGAAGGACTAGGAGGGCTTGGAGGCCGCGGACGGGGCGGGGTTGGTGGCCTGACCCGCACGCTGATTGCCTGACCCGCCACGGCGGGAGCCACGTCCTCGGCCACGCGAAGACGCTTGCTGCGCGGGCCGGTGGCTGGTCTGCGGACGTGACTGGGCGTCCCTTCCGTGGCCACGAAAGGGGCGAAAAGCAGACGGTAGTGGAGGGCGTACAGCAGAAAGGCCCAGGGACTTGGCCGTAGCCCGTGAGTCCTTAAAGCGCTCCAGCGCATGGTCTGCTTTGTTTCCAAAAAGACCGACCCCATCAAAGGGCATGTCCATAAGGGTCTTTTGGACATCACCCGAGAAACCAGTGGTTCTCAGCCAGGCGTGACGGCGCAGCGCCACTGTCGTCGCAAGCGACACTGGGGCAGAACTTGCGCCACCGAATCCCACAGAGAGTGGGAGTATCGGCCCAAAAGGCAAACGGTGTTGACGGACCGCAAGCCAGCACTGGAGGAAGAAAAAACCTTCTTCCCAAATTGATCCAGGTGTTTGGATTCCCAATCCGGAGGAGCGGTAGGGAAGGCGGTTTGGGAAGCAGAGGCTTGGACAACCAAGCTCTCAGGAGTGGGGTGTTGGGAGAGGAACAGGGGGTCGCCCGGAGCGGGGCGATGGCTTCGGGCCACGTTCCTATCCACAGGAGCCCCTGTGGCGGGCTTGGACCAGGTGCCCAAAAGAACGTCAGAAAGTGAGGCACAAGTTACTAACTTGTGTAACGATATATCTGTAAGAGACAGTAGTTAGTGACAGATTCCTTACCTTAGAATATCCCCAGGCGTCAGGCTGGATCCGGAAAGTTTTTTGCGTAGCAGTACCCTTGCGCGTCAGTAGGCGGCGTCGTGCGACTCCGCATCCGTCGTCGGCGTTGTGATCGCCGGGATGACGTCGCGGGCAGTACTTAGACGCCGTCCCTGCGCGCTGACGTCAGTTCTGTACACGACTTTCCGCGCCAGGAACGCAGAGCCATGCAAGAAGCTGACATAGGTGTCTGAAAAATACTAGGGCCCTGAAAGGGATGTCCTTAACCCTAGAAATCAGTTCGCAGAACGGGGAGGATGGGTGGGGCGGTAAGGAATCTGTCACTAACTACTGTCTCTTACAGATATATCGTTACACAAGTTAGTAACTTGTGCATCTGAAAGAGACACGTTAGTGACAGATTCCTTACCTTAGAATAGATACCCCAGCAATACCAACCCCGGTGGTGGGTCTGCGAACAAAGATCAGACAAGGAAGTCCTGGAGGACAGAACGGCCAAAGAAGCCGTCCCTCCGGACCTGACTGTCAAGGCAGTAATGTTTTGTAAACGTGTGCAGCGAGGCCCACGTAGCTGCCTGACAGATAACCGGCAGCGGAACACCGCGGCCCAAGGCCGTGGTAGCAGCCGTTGCCCTGGTGGAACGGGCACGCAGCCCAACAGGAGGCTCCTTCTTAGCCAAAGAATAGCAGGTCTTGATGCACAAGGTAACCCAGCGGGAGATGGTTCGTTTGTGCACCGCCCAACCTTTTTTGGCGCCCACGTAGCCAACAAAGAGCTAGTCATCCACCCGGAAGTGTTTCGTGCGGTCGATATAGAAGGAGAGAGCACGTTTTGGGTCCAGACGGTGGAGCCTCTCTTCCTCTCTGGAAGGATGCGGAGGCGGAAAGAAGGTAGGCAAAGTGATGGTCTGCCCAATGTGGAAGGCAGTAACCACCTTTGGCAAGAAGGACGGACGCGTCCGAAGAACAACCTTGTCTGGATGAACAGACAGAAAGGGAGGGTTGCAAGATAGAGCCTGGAGCTCACTCACCCGCCGAGCGGAGGTGATGGCCACCAGAAAGGCTGTCTTCAGAGTGAGAAGACGAAGAGGACAGTTATGTAGAGGCTCAAAGGGAGCGCACATTAAAAAGGTAAGAACCAAGTTCAAGTCCCACTGAGGCATCACAAACTGAACAGGAGGGAAGAGGTGTGTAATGCCTTTTAAGAACCTGTTAACAACAGGGGACTTGAAAAGGGAGGGCTGATCAGGGAGCCTGAGGAAGGCAGAGATAGCACAAAGATAACCCTTGATGGTACCCAGGGCAGAACCCTGTTGGGCCAGAGAAAGAAGGAACAGAAGGACCTCAGAGAGAGGGGCAGAAAGGGGATTCACAGCCTTTGCTGTGCACCATGCCACAAATTTGTTCCACCTGCAGGCGTATACCACCTTAGTGGAGGGACGCCTGGCTGCCAGAATCACATCACAAACTTCGGGAGGCAAGTCGAAAGGAATCAACTGCCGCCGCTCAATCTCCACGCAAGCAGGTGTAGACTGGACAGGTTCGGGTGGAGGACCGTCCCCTGCTGCTGCGACAGAAGATCCTCCCGAAGAGGCAGACGGATCGGGGGATCAACGCTCATACTGAGTAGCTCGGGATACCAAACTCTTCGAGCCCAGTCCGGAGCCACAAGAATGACTTGGGCCCGGTCGTGCCGAATCTTCTTCAACACTCTGGGTAGAAGTGGTATAGGCGGAAAGGCGTACAACAGACCGCAACTCCACTCGCGACGAAAAGCGTCGCCGAGCGAGTGCCGCCTTGGAAATTCCAACGCGCAGAACTGATGACATTGCGCGTTCTCTTCGGTGGCGAATAGATCTAACCAAGGCTCTCCCCATTGTAGAAAGAGTCCTTGCGCCACTTCCGAGTGAAGACGCCATTCGTGATCCATCATGCACCTGCGGCTGAGTTCGTCCGCCCTGGCGTTCAGGGAACCTGCCAGGTGTTGAACCATCAGGAACATGCCCTGATGTTCCAGCCATGTCCAGAGGCGCAGAGCCTCCTGACAGAGGGTCCACAACCCCACCCCGCCCTGTTTGTTGCAGTACCACATGGCGGTGGTGTTGTCTGAACACCTGCACGACCTTCCCTTTGACAGAGGGAAGGAAGGCCTTGAGTGCAAGTCGGATCGCCCGGAGCTCCAGAAGGTTGATATGGAGCCGGGACTCCGCCGGAGACCAGAGGCCTCTGATCTCCGCCTCTCCCATGTGACCGCCCCATCCCAGAAGGGACACGTCCGTCACAACTGTGTGCTCTGCCTGGGGAAGGGAGAGGGATCTGCCCATGACCCATTGCCGGTTCGAGAGCCACCACTGCAACTGTTTTGCAGTCCCCTCCGAGATCTGGACGTGATCGGACAGGTTGCCCTGGTGCTGCGCCCACTGGAACTTCAGGTCCCACTGCAGAGCCTGCATATGCCATCTGGCATGATCGACCAGCAGGATGCAGGAGGCCATGAGGCCCAGCAGCCTCAGGGTCATCCGTACCGAAACCCAGGATAAAGGCCGAAAGATCGGAATCATAGCCTGAATATCCCGGACTCGCCGTTCGGGAGGATAGGCCCGAAACTGCGTCGTGTCCAGAACTGCTCCGATGAAAAGGAGCTGTGGAGAAGGAATCAGATGCGACTAGGGCACATTGATGGAGAACCCCAGCGAGTGCAGGAGTTCGGCCGTAGTCTGGAGGTGGGAGACGACTGCCTGGGACGAGCCCGCCTTCAGCAGCCTATCGTCGACTTAGGGGAAGACTGAAACCCCTGCCCGGCGCAGATGAGCTGCGACCACCGCCATCACTTTCGTGAACACCCGAGGGGCACTGGTAAGGCCAAAGGGGAGCACGGTGAACTGAAAATGCTCGAGGCCTACCGTGAACCGAAGGTAACGCCGGTGGGCCGGCAGGACGGGGATGTGGAAATAGGCGTCCTGCAAGTCCAACGCTACCAACCAGTCTCCAGGGTCGAGGGCAGTCAAGACCTGAGCTAGGGTGAGCATCTTGAACTTCTCCTTCCGGAGGAAGCGATTGACGTTCCGGAGGTCCAAGATAGGACGCATGTCCTCCTTGTCCTTTTTGGGCACCAGGAAGTAGTGGGAGTAGCAACCACGTCCTACTTCTGGGGTCGGAACATGCTCGATGGCCCTCTTGGCCAAGAGGGCCGTGACTTCCTTCTGCAGAAGTACCAAGTGATCCCCTGACATGCGGTGAAATTGAGGTGGCATGGCTGGGGGGGTGGTCTCGAAGGGGAGGGAGTAGCCCCTTCGGACAATGTCCAAGACCCACCTGTCCGAGGTGATGGGACGCCAGTGGTGAAGGTGATGGCGGACCCTGCCCCCTACTGGCGTGCTGTGCACCTGAAAGGAGGGACTAGGAGGGCTTGGAGGCCGCGGACGGGTTGGAGGTGGTGGCCTGACCCGTACGCTGGTTGCCTGTACCGCCACGGCGGTATCCACGTCCTCGGCCACGCGAAGACACCTCCTGCGCGGGCCGGTGGCTGGGCTGCTGACGTGACTGGGCGCCCCTTCCGTGGCCACGATAGGGGGCGAAAAGCAGAAGGTAGCGGAGGGCGTGTAGCAGAAAGGCCCAGGGACTTGGCAGTAGCCCGTGAGTCCTTAAAACGCTCCAACGCATGGTCTGCTTTGGAACCAAAAAGACCGACTCCATCAAAGGGCATGTCCATGAGAGTATTCTGGACATCCCCTGAAAAACCAGTGGTTCTCAGCCAGGCGTGGCGACGCAGCGCCACCGTCGTTGCAATAGATCTGCCCAGCGAGTCGGCGGTATCAAGGCCACAACGTATGGTGTATTTGGCCGCATCCCCCTTCCTTCCGCAATGGCGCGGGTAAGCAGTGTCTGGACCTCCTCAGAACACTGGGGCAAAACAGTCGCCACCGAATCCCACAAGGAGTGGGTATATCGGCCCAAAAGACAAGCGGTGTTGATGGACCGCAAGCCAGCACTGGAGGAAGAAAAACCCTTCTTCCCAAATTGATCCAGGCGTTTGGATTCCCTATCCGGAGGGGCGGTAGGGAAGGCGGTTTGGGAAGCAGAGGCTTGGACAACCAAGCTCTCAGGAGTGGGGTGGACAGAGAGAAACAAGGGGTCGCCCGGAGCTGGGCGATGGCGTCGGGACACGTTCCTATCCACAGGAGCCCCTGTGTTGGGCTTGGACCAGGCGCCCAAAAGAACGTCAGTTAGTGCATCGTTGAACGGCAGCACAGTCTCCAAGGAGGAGGCTGCCGGCTGAAGCACTTCTGTCAAGAAATTAGTCTTGACCGTCACCGTAGGGAGTCGGAGATGTAAGGCTCCAGCTGCCCTACGCAACACCGTTGCAAAATTGGCTCCCTCCTCCGTAGCCACGGGAGGAGACAGCATGCCAGTGTCAGGGGAAGTATCCAGACCACTGGCATCCCCTAGTTCCTCTGCCCAGTCCTCATCATACTGACACTGCTGTGCCAGAGGGTCCTCAGACCCCTCCCAGTCCTCCTGGTCCTCCTCCGGTTCAAAATAAGGAGGAGGAGGGACATTTGGGACCCAAGGTCCCATCGGCGCCGGAACCGGCGTCGAGCGACGTCGGTCCGGCTCCATGTCCGGAGCCGGAGAGTACATGGGGACGACGCCGCCCGGAGCCCCGGGCGGCGTCAGGAACGGCACCGGAGACATCGACGCCGGCGGAGGCGTGGTCAGGTCGACCGGCGTCGACGGGGGTTGCGGTACCACCGGAGCCGGGATCGAGGCCGGGGCCGAAGCCGGAGCCGGGACCGAGGCTGGAGGCATGAGCGACGCCGGGACCGGAGTCGTCGGCGACGCCGGGGCAACCCCATCAGGGCCCGCGGGGCCCGAAGGCGCACCGGAGGGACCTTGAGGCCCGAAGAGGCAGGCCATGGCCGACAGGAATTCCTGTACTTGGGCCGGATCCGCCCCCGAACCCGGGAAGGACGGGTATTGCGGGGGCGACTCCACAGGCATGTCCGGGGACGGTGCCGGGAGGGGCCTCAGCCGAGTCGCGAGACCAGCGAGGCGAAGTCCTAGAGCGATGATGCTTTTTGGACTTCTTGTGCTTAGACTTACCGGACGACGAAGACTTGGATCCCAACGACCGGCGAGGACTCCGCGACCGACCCCTCGACCTCTCACGCGACCGGGGCTTGGTGTGGCGCGGAGCCGACTGCCGGGCCTCGAGGAGCTTTCGAGACCGCTCTCGCAAAGCTTTCGGGTTGAGGGCCCGGCAGTCGGAACACGACTTCGTGTCGTGGCCTCGGCCGAGGCAGAAGAGACACTCCAGATGCAGGTCTGTGATGGACATCATCCGAGCACAGGCGTCGCAACGTTTAAAGCCGGGCATCCCTACGACACCTTGGAGTCGATTCGAAAGAAACAGTGAAAAAATTCACCAAAAAAGTTAGTCAAAAAATGACTAGGGCACTCCTCTTCCCGGATCTGCGCTTGCTGGCGCGGAAAAAGAAGAACTGACGTCAGCGCGCAGGGGCGGCGTCTAAGTACTGCCCGCGACGTCATCCCGGCGATCACGACGCCGACGACGGACGCGGAGCCGCACGACGCCGCCTACCGACGCGCAAGGGTACTGCTACGCAAAAAACTTTCCGGATCCAGCCTGACAACTGGGGATATTCTAAGGTAAGGAATCTGTCACTAACGTGTCTCTTTCAGATTCATTAAACGGCAGCAGTGGCTCCGAGGAGGTAGCCGCCGGCTGAAGCACTTCCGTCAGGAGATTAGTCCTGACAGCCACTGTAGGCAATTGGAGGTGTAAGGCTCCAGCTGCCCTACGCAACACCGTTGCGAAGTTGGCTCCCTCCTCCGTTGCCACGGAAGGAGGAGACAGCATGCCAGTGTCAGGGAGGTGTCCAGACCACTGGCATCCCCAAGTTCCTCAGCCCAGTCCTGATCGATACTGACACTGCTGTGCAGAGGGTCCTCAGACCCCTCCCAGTCTCTCCTGCGTCCTCCTCTGGTTCAAAATAAGGAGGAGGGACATGTGGGACCCAAGGTCTCATCTGCGTCGGAGCCGGCGTCGAACGCCGCCGGTCCGGCGCCGTGTCCGGATCTGGAGAGAACCGGGGTACGACGCCGCCCGGAGCCCCGGGCGGCGGCGGGAATGGCACCAGAGACATCGGCGCCGGCGGAGGCGTGGTTAGGTCAACCGGCATCGATGGGGGTTGCGGCAGCACCGGAGCCGGGGTCGAGGCTGGGACCGAGGCTGGTACCGCTGGCGGCGCCGGGACCGGAGTCGCCAGCGGCGCCGTAGGCACCCCAGAAGGGCCCGCGGGGCCCGAAGGCGCACCGGGGGGACCTTGAGGCCCGAAGAGGCGGGCCATGGCCGACAGGAACTCCTGTATCTCGGCCGGAGTCGCCGCCGAACCCGGAAAAGGGGGGTAATGCGGCGGCGGCTCCACAGGCACTCCCGGAGGCGCGGGGACGGTGCCGACAGGACTCTCAGCCGAGTCGCGAGACCGGCGAGGCGAAGTCGTCGAGCGATGACGCTTCTTAGACTTCTTATGCTTTGACTTACCGGAGGAGTGCGAAGACTTGGACCCCGACGACCGATGAGGACTCCGCGACCGGCCCCTCGACCTCTCACGCGACCGGGGCTTGGAGTGGCGCGGAGCCGACTGCCGGACCTCGAGGAGCTTTCGAGACCGCTCTCGCAAAGCCTTCGGATGCAAGGCCCGACAGTCGGGGTACGACTTGGGGTCGTGGTCGCGCGCCCGAGGCAGTAGAGACAATCCCTATGCGGGTTTGTGATCGACATCATTCGAGCACAGGCGTCGCATGGCTTGAAGCCGGGCATCCCTACCGACACCTTCGGAGTCGAGCGACTCGAGAAAACAGTGAAAAAATTGACCCAAAAACTTAGTCAAAAAATGACTAGGGCACTGCTCTTCCCGGATCTGCACTTACTGGCGCGGAAAAAGAAAGAACTGACGTCAGCGCGCAGGGGCGGCGTCTAAGTACTGCCCGCGACGTCATCCCGGCGATCCCGACGACGGACGCGGAGCCGCACGACGCCGCCTACCGACGCGCAAGGGTACTGCTACGCAAAAAACTTTCCGGATCCAGCCTGACGCCTGGGGATATTCTAAGGTAAGGAATCTGTCACTAACGTGTCTCTTCAGATATAATGGACAATCTAATACAACACGGCCAGGACAAATTAGGATGGGCCGTCGAGCGTCAAATGACGTCGGCACAAGCCGACCGCGATGTATTCAAAGACTCCATGACGTCCCAAATGGAGAACTTACAGAAACTAATGGCGGACCGTCTAGTGACGCCACCACCCACACCATGGTCCCTCCGGTGTGTCCCTACAGAAGTTTATACCAGGGGAGTACCCGGATGCGTTTATGTTGAACTTTGAGAGGGTCGCCAGGGCTTGTGGTTCGCCGGCGGAAAAGTGGCCCTTCTTTTTGGCACCGCTGTTAACCGGAGAGGCCCAAGCCGCTTACCAAGTGGCAAACGCGAATGGGACCACACCATACCCCGCCATCAAGGAAATCATTCTGGACCACCTAGGCCTCGATGAGGAGGCATTCAGGTTACGTTTTCGGAGGGAGAGGGGAGCACGCGGAGAAAACCCTAAAACCCTCTTCTTCCGGTTGAAGGCCGCAGCGGACCTGTGGCTACGACCAAACGAAAACACTAAGGAAGGTATTATGGACAAAATATACCTTGAGCAATACTTAGAGGCGTTACCCTACAATACGCAGAAATGGCTACGTCAGCACACAAATTTGACTACGGAACAGGCTGTTGATATGGCCACCACCTTCGCCAGGGCCCAACCTCGACCAGCTATGTGGGAAACTGAATAACCACACAAAACGACAATGGTGAAGACTGAGAAGAAAACTTACCGTCCCTACCAGGATGGACCCCGTCCCAAATCCTCAAAGCCAGACGTTCCCCCATTCAGAGGCCCACAGTGCTTTGAATGCGGGGAGTGGGGCCACCTCGCCAGGGTCTGTCCCAGAAGAAAACCCTCGGAAGAACCGATGGAAGTAGGATACATCCCTCGGTCCATCTTGTACACGGCTGAGATGGGGGCCGCCTTTTACGTAAGCATGGAGGTGAATGGGAGACTCGTGAAAGCCCTTCTGGACTCAGGCTGTAGACAGTCAGTGATACAGGGTTCCCTTGTATTCCCCTCCCAGCTCCTTCCCGACGCAACAGTCCATATCCGGTGTGTGCACGGGGACGTGAAACAGTACCCCGTGGCCAAGATCAGCCTTATCCACAGAAGAGGGGAACCACACACAGTAAGGGTAGGGGTGTTAGACGACTTACCTGAAGACCTCATTATAGGGACAGACAACCCGGATTTTTTAGACATGTTCCTGACCACAGTGCATACCACCCCAGGGAAGGAGAGTACAGAAAAGACGGTACCTGCCTTCGTCTCCCCAGAGCCTTGGGTTATGGACCGGAGTTTTAGGTTTGCTCAACTCAATGACCCCACCTTACAGAACGCATGGCAAAACGCTAAGACTAACCCATCTCCCACAACATACCCTCACTTCACAATCAATAAGGACTTACTATACAGAGTAGCCTCAAAGGAGGACGTTCCTCAACTTCTCGTCCCTATGTCCTTTAGGGAACAAATCTTGTTCTTCTCACATTCGCACCTCACAGCGGGTCACATCGGGGCCGAGAAGACTACCCAAAACGTGCTCAGACATTTTTATTGGCCTGGTGTATACGGTGATGTAAAACGGCACTGTCAAGAATGCGATATCTGCCAGAAAAGAAACTCATACCACCCTCCTCCTGTACCCCTACAACCACTCCCAATCAGTGGTACCCCATTTGAGAGAGTCGGTATGGACCTCATTGGGCCCCTACCAAAAACAAAGAGAGGGAACCAGTATGCATTAGTCATAGTAGACTACTCAACCAGATTTCCCGAAGCTTTTCCCTTGAGAGCAGCAACCTCTTCCAACATTTCGGAATGCCTCGTCGAGCTGTTCTCGAGAGTGGGATTCCCTAGGGAGATCCTCACGGATCAAGGGAACCCATTCGTGTCAAGCCTCATGAAAGAGGTCTGCAAAACCCTCAACCTCCGTCACATAAAAACGTCCGTGTACCACCCCCAAACCGATGGGTTGGTAGAGCGGTACAACGGTACCCTGAAAACGGTTCTGCGACAGATGCTTCAGAACGACGGAAAGGAATGGGACCAACTGCTCCCTCTGGCCCTGTACGTGATCCGAAGCCAAAAACAAAGTTCCCTAGGGTGTTCCTCTTTCGAACTATGGTACGGAAGGCAGCCCAGGTCCCTTTTAGAAATAACCAAGGAAACCTGGGAAAAAGAGGAAGCGGAGGAAACTCGAGGATTCCTCGAATACACACAGAACCTAAAGAATAAAATAGGGAAGTTGAGGGACCTGGCCTACTCCCAATTAGAGAAGAAACAGGAGAGACAGAAAACCCTGTATGACAAAGGAAAGAAGTGGAGGCGCCTGAGCATCGGCGACTGGGTGTTAGTCCTGCTGACCTCGTCATCTTGTAAATTCCGGTCAGAATGGCTTGGTCCCTATAAAATCGTAGGCACTATCGGAAACACAAGCTATAGGGTACAGGTAAAACCCTCTTGCGCCCACATCAACCTATTAAAGAAATGGATAGGTCCCCTCCCCAAAAACACACACTTCACCCTGCCTTCCTTCCCGCATGCTTCAGAAACGTTAGAACAGTTAGTGATAAATACAGACATATCGGAGGAGCAAAGACGGTCCCTAAACAACATCTTAGAGTGTTATGCCCCGATCTTTTCGGACAAACCGGGAAAAACTCCCCTCACAGAACATTCTATAGAGACCCTACCCGGAAGAGTAATAAAACAAAAAGCATACAGGATACCGGCAGCAAAAAGAGGCTGTAAGGAAAGAGGTAAAAGACATGTTAAACATGGGGGTCATTCGCCCATCGAAGAGCGAATGGTCTTCACCCATTGTCATGGTACCGAAACCTGATGGGTCAACACGGTTTTGTATGGACTTTCGGGCCCTGAACTCCATCTCTACCTTTGACGCCTACCCTATACCTAGAATTGATGAACTTATAGAAAAGCTGGGGGAGACAACATACATCACCACCATCGATTTGACCAAAGGGTATTGGCAGGTCCCTCTCAGGGAATCAGACAGAAAGAAAACAGCGTTTGTGACTCCAGATGGGCTTTTTGAGTTTACGGTGCTCCCGTTCGGCCTCCATGGCGCCCCGGCCACCTTTCAGCGCCTAATGAACATGGTCCTAAACGAACACCACTCGTTCGCATCGGCCTATCTGGACGACATAGTGGTGTTCAGCCCCACATGGGAGACCCACCTGCAACACCTTCATGAGGTGTTACGATCACTGCAAAACGCAGGGCTCCATGTGAACTCTAAGAAGTCTAGGGTGGCCTTTCAAAAAGTCAAGTACCTGGGATTCGTCCTAGGTCATGGGGTGATAGCCCCACAGGAAGAGAAGGTGAAAGCAATCGTAAACACCCCGTTCCCCAAAACCAAGAGGGATCACAGAGCTTTTTTAGGACTATTGGGGTATTACAGACGATTCATTCCACACTACTCAGACCTGGCAACCCCTTTAACCAACTTACTCCGCAAGGACGTTAAAAACGAAGCTCCGACACATCCCTCCCAAGAGGCAGTAGACGCATTTTCTCGACTGAAATCCACCATTACCACCAGCCCTGTACTAGTTACCCCAGACTTTTCAAGGCCATTTACACTCCATACAGACGCCTCTGACCTTGGCATAGGGGCGGTCTTGTCCCAGGAATCTATTGATGGGGTGGAACATCCCGTATTGTTTATCAGTAGGAGACTATTCCCCCGAGAAACCAAGTATCCCACGATAGAAAAAGAATGCCTTGCCATCAAGTGGTCAGTCGATAAACTGAGGTACTACCTGGAAGGTCGCCCCTTTACCTTGTTCACGGACCATGCCCCGCTACAGTGGATGAGTAGAAACAAAAGCCTGAACGCCAGGGTCCTGAGATGGTTCCTCTCCCTGCAGCCCTTTTCCTTCACTGTGAAACATAAAAAAGGGACCAGTAATGGGAGTGCTGACTTTCTCTCACGAGTATTTCCTCTCCCCGATCGGGAGAATCCTAGGGGGGAGGAGTGTCACGGTGTGACCCCGGAACCAGGGACTACCGAGCTAATAACTGACTGGTGGTCTGCGCCCCCTGTTACCACTCCCCCTCTTCTTTCCCGACAGGATAAATGGGACCAGGGCTCCTTTAAGGAAACCGAAGCGGACAAACCCGAAATAGAGACCTGCCCCTTTAACTGGGACGAGATCCATGCAAGGACCGCCTCCGTTCTACACGTCAGCTCCCAAGCTCCAATAAGTGCTTGGAAGATCCAGGAAGAGGAGAGGGAGACTTCCGGACTCGAGAAGAGAGACTTAAGAGAGACGGACGAGGAGACCAGAAACCCGAGGATTCATACAGCAGGACGAGCATCGATGCGACGAGACGAAGAGGGAGTGGACGACCCGAAGCTGCCAGGAGGCCAACGTTCCCACGCTGCGCCCAGCCACGCTTCAGGAGAAGCGTGGCTCTCGAAGGTACGGAAAAGGGTTGCGGGGCGGGTCGGGACATGGGGAAAGACCGGCGAGTAGAGGTGTTTCGAAACTCATCCTCTATCGTCCCGCTCCTTGTTTCCCCTACCCTTTGAGCACCCTCACCTTGTATATAGCACCGAGCACCAAAACGGGTGGTCCCTCACTCCCTTCCCCCTCATACAGCGTTACGTGATACTGATCCCTGTTCCCTTCTTCCTCCTATGCACCGGAGCGGCGCAAGCCAGAAAAGGGCGGAGACCGGACAAGGGAAGACACAGACAAGAGTGAAGAAGCCCCAGGATAAGAGACATTATTTTTGTGGCATAACTCTGGCTTCTGTTAGAAGGAGACGAACCCTGTCAATAAATCCTTCTTTATCCCGACGTAGTCTCGACCTCAATCCTTCCCCACGTCCACAGTATGTTAAGTATAGTATGCCAAGAGTCCCTCTAGGATCTAGTCAGCTCCATACCTTGAGAATGAGAGAGGTGGGAATCTCTTGCCGGATCTGGAACTCTAACACCCCGCGAAGGGAATCAGAACACTGGAAGCTGGATTCGTCTGCGTGCAGGAATGACAGCGTCTTCTCAGTGCGTCAGGCCGGGATACGGGCTCCTCTGAAGTCGAGGTCTCCTCTAACTTGCTTGGGCAAGAGAAGGTATATTTATACCTGGTAGGTGTCTTGGAATGTTAGCATTGACGTGAAGTCGGACAGAGGAAGACGTCAGGAATGAACCCTTAAGGTATAACGGTTCATGCATAATAGATGAGTTCTTGGAGAAATCAATAGTCCTGTGCTGGGGGAACTCCCGAAGCTTAAGGGTCTGGTTTCTAAGAACTCGTTGTGACGTTAGGGTGGACGGATGTCGGTGACCATGCCTGTATTTGGAGTGCACGGTTAATGCCTAAATAAGGACAGGGATTCTATGCCTATATAAGGGCAATGCGAATTGTGCCTATATAAGGACATGATTCAGGAAAACCTATATATGGACCCCTAAAGCGGAATACAACACCGCTATCCTGCCGGGTTCCCCTGATTTGCCAGATTTAATTCTCCATAATTCCCTTTCATGTGTAGTTTGTCTATTTAGCGGTTCTAGTGCTTTTGACTGAGATACTCGGTCAGACCTAGGTCTTGTGGAACCCACACGCTTATTTAGGTCAATATCACTGCTAGGGGTAGCATTTCCTAAGTGTTTTTCTATTGATGCCTCTATGGATTTTAGCCTCTCCGCCATTTTTGCTAGGTCTTCCTTTAGTATACTCTCTAACTCCTCTATCTGCTTAGATAGCTTATTTAAATCATCTTTTGAGCAATAACGCTTCCTAAGAGTTGGTGTCCCCTCATTATGTCCTTCGTATGGTGAAGTTAATACTTTTTTCTGCTTTGTTATCCTTTTCTATGGCTTTTTGCTCACTGTTTTTAGGTCTACCTGGCCGCCTTGTGCTGCCCTATTATCCTTTCCCAGGTTTCTAGGTCGCTTTGGCGGGGGTGGAGTGTCACTATCTTCGTCACTAACCCATACACTGTCCGGTACATTTTGCACACAGCTGGTTTTAGACGATCGATGTTCAGTTCCTTCGAATATTGGGGAACCCTCTCTTAAGTTTGTCTCCTCTCTCTGGCTTTCTCCCCTAGTTTCCGCATTTAAGGTCTCCTCCACGGTCGATATCTGCTTTTCAATCACCCCCATCGCCCCCGTGAGATAGTTTAAGAGAGATGAAAGAGAGCCCATCTTAGATGCAGACTTCGCAAGGGGCATCTTTTTAGCTTCAGCCTTCCTTTTCCCCATAGTTCAATCTTGGCCGGTAGTCACCAATATTTGGGGTCCTTTTAAATGTTTATAAGTCTAGGAGGGGATAGCGGCATGTAATCCGAAGAGCGGGCCTCGCAGTCACTCTTAGAGTTCTGGTCACATGATTATCTTAAAAGGCCCGTGAGGATATAAAAGTTGCTAAGGGGCTCTCCCTTTGGGTACTCACCAGCAGAAAAACAGGGAAACTGCTCTTTCCGTCCCACACGACCAAGAGGGGTGGCCTGACCCGGCCTCTTCCGGGCTAAGACGGGCCCGGTCTGAGCCCGGGCACCCCCTGCGCGCGTCCCACGCTGCAGGACGCCTCTGGTACAGTTATAGCGCTCCTGCGCGGTCTTCCCGCCTCCCAGCAGGGTTCAGGGATTGTGGGAAAAGTGCAAGTGCTTCGGTGATTCCTCTGCGTGCCCTGCGCTGCAGGACGCCTTCGGTACAGTTACAGCGCTCCTGCCCTGTCTTCCCGCCTCGCAGCAGGGTTCAGGGATCGTGGGAAAAGTACAAGTGCTTCAGTGATTCCTCTGCGTGCCCCGCGCTGCGGGATGCCTCCGGTACAGTTATAGCGCTCCTGCGCTGTCTTCGCGCCTCCCAGCAGGGTTCAGGGATCGTGGGAAAAGTACAAGTGCTTCAGTGATTCCTCTGCGTGCCCCGCGCTGCGGGATGCCTCCGGTACAGTTATAGCGCTCCTGCGCTGTCTTCCCGCCTCCCAGCAGGGTTCAGGGATCGTTGGAAAAGTACAAGTGCTTCAATGATTCCTCTGCGTGCCCCGCGCTGCGGGATGCCTCCGGTACAGTTATAGCGCTCCTGCGCTGTCTTCCCGCCTCCTAGCAGGGTTCAGGGATCGTTGGAAAAGTGCAAGTGCTTCGATGATTCCTCTGCGTGCCCCTGTCTATGAAGCACCTTAGTTAGTCGCAGCCTGTTCCAATAAAGTACTGGTTCATCACCATATCTGCTTCAACGCTCTTCATCCATACCGTCAGCACAATTAGGATCTCTTATTGCAGCATACTTACCTTATTGAAGCCCTTTGGAACAGTATTACTCTGGCCCGTTGGCCAAGGCTTGATTGCAGTGAGTTTCCTTCTTTCTCTATGTGGCTGCTGCACCTCCACACTCTTACCGCCTGCGTTCAATTTCAATAAACTGTGCCCACGCTGTTCTGCTCCACAGCCCACGCTTCCTGCACTGTGGGTACCAGACAGGTATAACATCAACTTTTTTAAGGCCCAGACCACAGTAAAGGCCTCCCTATCAATAGCTGACCAACGCTTCTCCCTGGGGGTCAACCTTCTGCTTATAAAAGCTACTGGTTGGTCTTGGCCATCTGCATTAAGTTGAGATAATACTGCCTCTGGTAAATGGTACCTCTGGTACCCAGGGCACTGTGACCAGAGAAGGCCTCCAAGGGCTGCAGCACTTATTGTGCCACCCTTGGAGACCCTGTACCCTGACACACACACACTGCCTTTGCAGGCTGTGTGTCTTGGTGCAGAACAAAGTGAAGAGTCGACATGGCACACATCCCTGTGTGCCATGCCCACAGACCACTGCCCTGGCATACCTCAGTCACCCCTCTAGCTGGGTTCCCTATGCCAGTGGTGAGGGTACAGGTGCATGAGCCCTGTGCCCCTACAGTACCCAGGCCCATTCCTGGGCACTGTAAGTGCAGTGCTGCCATTAAGAGTATATGGTGCTGGGAGTTTGTCATTACGAACTCCACAGCCCCATAATGGCTACACTGAAGACTGGGAAGTTTGGTATCAAACTTCTCAGCACATTAAACCCACACTGATGCCAGTGCGGGATTTAATGTAAAATGCACGACAGAGGGCATCTTAGAGATGCCCCCTGAAACTCGACCAACTCCCAGTGACCTGACTGAGTGGCTGCCGAGGCTGCCACCCACAGACATGTTTCTGGACCCCTGGGTCGAGAGCTTGCTGCTGAAACAATGCACATCCTGGGACGAGGTGCCAAGCCTCCTCCCCCAGGATGGGCAGGGTTCACGAAAAAGAAGCTTCAAAGGCATACCGCCTTTGTGAGCCTCTCCAGACCACTTGCTGTACTCAGCAACTGGTCCCCACTGGTTCCCCCCCCCCCTTTTTGGGCGGGAGACCCGGCGGGAAAAACAAAGTGAGGAAGAGAGGTGTGCCCACCTCTGCCAACTCCACCCCTAGGGTGGGGGAGGCGAGGTGAAGCAAAACCTCGAGTCCCCGCCATCTTGAGGATGGGGGGACCCAGCCAACCAAGGACAGGCTCCTGCCCCCCTCCCACTGGAGAGTCGCAGAGTAGGGGGTGTACCCACCCAAGGGAATGGACCCATTGGTCCCTGCCCTTTACCTACCTGTAACGCCCCTAAATTCAGTATTTAGGGGCACCCTGAACCTTCCTTCCTCAGATCCCGATTCCAAAAACAACAAGAAGAAAGAAGACCAGCCGTGCAGCTGCTAACAAGAGTACGACACCAACTGACTTGGCCCCAGCCCTACCGGCCTGTCGACCCTCGAACCTGCTCCTGCTAAACCCCGGCCTCTTCAGTGGTCAGCAACCTCAAAAACCCCGGAGGACCTGACTGCCTTGCTCAACTAACAGACTGGGACTCCCACGAGCAGTGGTTCTGCTCAAAGTATCTGCAACCCCAGGCCAGCCTGAGACCGCGGATCCTGCCCACTCTGCACCCGCCGAGCCCGGGCCTAACCAAAGTGGACAAAGACCACGATGACGTCCCCCCGGCGACTGTGACCAAGAATCCAGCACCCAAGGACTCCCCTCGACGCTCCTGACGACGCCTGCAGCCTCAATACCAGGGACCCCTCCAACCGCGACCAGCAGAGGGTAAGATTTCCGACGCCTAAAGACACCCCTGCAACCGGCCCCCCACGGCCTCCTGTGCCCAACTCCTGGGTGCCTACCCTTCCTACAGCTTCCCAACTTACCTCTCGAAGTGGTGGTCGCACCTGAAGAATCACCGTCCCCGAGCTTGCAGCCTTTGTTCGTCTTGCAGCTTTCCCATTGAAATCCATTGGGCGCCCGACGGCCCAAAAGCCCACTGCACCCGGCCGCCCCAGTGCCGCTGAGGGTGCACCAACTACCCTGTTCGACTTCCCCACTTGCCCTGAGTAAGTGACCAGGAGCTTTGCTCCCACAGCCAAGTGGCCTGCCTGCCAGCAGCCACCAACCAAAGGCCCCCCGCCCGCCATAGGCTAACGTTGGGCCTACTCTCTCTGCACCCGGCCGCCCCTGTGCCGCTGAGGGTGTAACAACAGTACCAACCTGAACCTGAGTCTTGCCCCAGAACCTTAACTCTGCCAGCCGAGTACTTACCCGAAAGTCGATAACTTGCATTTTCTCAATAGGGTAACATTGACTGGTTTTCACTTGGAAATTCTTCTAAGTGTCGAGTTTTGGAACTTTGAAATATTCACTAAAAATCGTCCGAACATCAAAAACAAAATTACTCACCTGTTCTCAGGAGTGATCCCAGTGCTGGATCTAGGTGCCCAGCACTGATTAGAAAAAGTGATTACAACTGTGATTTTCCGATAACTTGATTTTCCTCCATAGGATAACATTGCCTGGTTTTCACCAGAAATTCTTCTAAGTGTCGAGTTTTGGAACTTCGAAATATTCACAAAAAATCGTCCGAATACCAAAATCGAAATTACTCACCTGTTCTCAGGAGAGATCCCAGTGCTGGATTTAGGTACCCAGCACTGACTAGAAAAAGTGAATACAACTGTGATTTTCCGGTAACTTGATTTTCCTCCATAGGATAACATTGCCTGGTTTTTGCCAGAAATTCTTCTGTCGATTTTTGCAACATACAAATATTCCTTAAAAATCGCCTGTGTAACAAAAACGATTTCTTTCAACTGTTTACAGGAAATGCACCAGGGCTGAATCCAGGATCCAGTCCTGAGTAAGAAAAACGTTCGTAAAGTAATTCTATTACGGTTTACTTAAAAATCCCATTGAGCTCAATGTTATAGATATACAAAGTATTGTGTTGCCTATTGCAACCCCTGTACCTTATTGCATTCAAAGTCTATTGTTCATTGAAAATATTCAACAAACAGCATCTTATCTGGAGAAAGTATTTTATGCAACCCTGTGGTTCTAAAATAAAACAGTATATTTTTTATACAAAACAATTGGCCTAGAGTTCAGTTCTTGAGTGTGTGGCTTCATTGGCTGACTGAGTGTGTACATCAAATGCTTTACACTGTCCTCTGATACTGCCTTACTGCTCGACCAAGATACCACTTTAGAGAGTAAGGTTCTATCTAACTTTAACCTCTGCCAAACCTCTGGAGACCCTTGGACTCTATACACACTGTACCTCACTTTGGTGCAGTATATTTAGAGCCAGTTTCTTACATACCCCCAACTCCAGCATGTCTTGGACCTCAGACCTGATGTAGTGTCTGACATGGTCAGGCTGTCTGGAGATTTTACTCTTGACAGGCAGACTGTCACCTGTGTCCACTTCATGGGTACACCAGGTGGTTTGACTTGGAGTCAGAGAGAACAAGTGTGGGAACTGATTGAGGACTTTCCTACAATCAGCTTGCTGCAGGTCAGTGAGGCTGCCTGCCAAGGCTACTCCATCAACTGACCCATCAATACGGTCCTGACAGAGGAGATCAGGGAAAGGGTCGCTCTCTTCCTCCTGTCCCTCATCATTTGCCACGAGGAAGCTCGTATCAGCCCTGTCAACAAAAGGCTTTAGGCGGTTCACATGAAGAGCTCTGGGAGCACTTCTGGGAGTGCCTAGGTCCACCAAGTAGGTGACCTCACCTTTTTTTCACAAGGATGGTGTAGGGGCTACGCCACATGTCTTGGAGAGCTGCTGGGGCCACAGACTCAACCACCCACTTTCTGTCCTGGCTGGTAAACAGCCAGTACAGACTTTTGGTCATGCCAAGCTTTCTGAAGCCCCTGGCCGGCCTCAAGGTTTTTGCTGGCCTTCTTCATATACTCAGCCATACGTGAACGCAGGCCAAGGACATAGTCCGCAATATCTTGTTTAGAAGGTTTGGGAGGCTGTTCCCAGCCCTCCTTAACCAGACACAATGGACCCCTAACTGTATGTCCAAACAGAAGTTCAAATGGGCTGTAGCTCACCACCTTCTGAGGAACATCTCTGTAGGCAAAGAGAAGGCAGGGTAGTAAGACATCCCATGATCATACCCTTTAGGGTCTTGTTGAACCTTTCAACAAGCCCATTGCACTGTGGATGGTAGGGTGTGGTAAACTTGTAGTTTACACCATACTCTTTCTACATTGCCGTGATGTAGCTAGACATGAAGTTTGTACCTCTGTCTGACAAGACCTCCTTGGGAAACCCCACTCTGGAAAAGACTCACAGAAGGGCCCTAGCCACCATAGGAATTGTAGTGGTCCTAAGTGGAATAGCTTCTGGAAACTTAGTGGCATGGTCCACAGCCACTAGGAAGTAACTGTGTCCAGATGCTGTAGGAAGGTTTAAGGGACCAACAATGTGTATCCCTACCCTCTCAAAGGAAACCCTAACCACTAAAAGTGGAATTAAGGGGGCCTTTGTAGTGCCACCTGACTTACCACTGGCTTGGTGTCTTCAGAAATGTAGGGCCAGTGAAAATGAGGGACAAGCCTTGCTTTGACCAAGATGTCCTGCAAGAGGAATGTCATGTGCTAGGGATAGAAGAAACCCCCTGTATTTCTGAGGAATAACCAACCTCCTTGTGGCACCAGGTTTGGGATCTCTACTCTCAGAAAACAGAAGCCCATCTTCTCAATAGATCCTATGGGACCCACTGACATTCCTTGACTCCTCCGCAGCAGCTTACTGTCTGAGCTGTTCAAGAGAGGAGCAGGATTTCTGCTCCAGACTCAAGCCTGCCCAGGAAGGGCCCTCTGCCCCCAAGAACCCTGCTGTGTCAGGCCCAAGTTCCTCTAGGACAGTTCCTTCACAGGGGCTAGAATCATCTCCCTCAGGAGACTGATCCTCACTGGGAGTCTGGGAGGAGGATAATTCCTTAACCTTCTTGCTCCTTCTCTTAAGAACTAGCTGGTCCATTTGTTTCAGGATCTAGAGCTCCCTCAGTGCCCAACTGTTTGGCCTGAGCCCTAGTAACAGCAAATGCACCGGCAGAGATTCCCATCATCTTTGAATGTGTCCTGAACTCCACTTCAGACCAGGCTGAAGTTTCTAAATCACTGCCCAGCAGACAGTCCTCAGGTAGGTCTGGGAAAACCACAACTCTTTTAGGGCCAGTTACTGCTCCCCAGCTGAGATTTACAACTGCCAATGAATGATCAGTACTGACATTGCTTGCATTGGTCACTTGGTAAAGTTGACCAAGTGTGATTTGGTCAGGAGACGCAAGTTTCTCTGTCACAATGGTGACACCTGCCCCGTGCTTCCTGACCATTAATCAGTAGCTGTTGTCTGTACGTGCCCATGTTAGTGGGACTTAACAGTAAAGTGGCAAGATCCATGCCACACTCACAGACAAGGACAGCCTGAGTGGGAGTCCTGACTAGGCCAGAACCCACTTCAGAACCTATAGTTAACCATACTAATCCCTTGGAGGCACTACTACTACTTGTGCTGGAGCTAGGAACACTAAATGCCTTAGGGGCAGTAGCAGTTGCTTCTTTTGGGTTGGCTTTGGTGTTAGCTTTAGAGTAATTGGAATCCCTTGCTCTGTGACCTTTTTACTTACACAGGTAACACCAAGGTTTCTTGCCAGAGGAAGAGGCGTTTTGGGACCCACCCCCAGAGGAAGATTTTTGGGCACCTTGTGAAGACTCCTTTTTGTCTTTACCCTTGACTTGGGTCTTAGAAGAATCTTGCTTCTTCTGTTCACCTCCAGCACCATTGTTTTTCTGCTTCACCATGGTACAGACCCATTTGTCTGCCTTCTTTCCCAATTCTTGGGGAGAGGTCAGATCAGAGTCCACCAGGTACTGGTGCAGCTGCCGATTTGGACAGTTATTAAGAATGTGCTACGTCATCAATAAATTGTACAATCCCTCATAATCATGCACATTACTTCCATGAAGCCAGCCTTATAGAGCCTTAATTGCACTAAATAAAAAGTCAACCCAGTCTTGGGTGTGTGCCTTCTGTGTATCCATGAATTTGACCTTGTACTGTTCAGTGGTCAAACCAAACCCATCTATGAGGGCACTTTTCAAGACTGTATAGTTGTCAGCATCTTCCTCCTTGGCAGTGAGAAGTTTGTCTCTGCCTTTGCGAGACCCACAGGATAGCTGCCCACTGCCCTTGAGGGACCTTCTGAAATTTACAGGCCCTCTCTAAGGCAGTGATCCATTTATGGATCTCATCCCCCTCCTGGTAAGGAGGGACTCTCCTGCTCAGGTTCCTAGCATCAAAAGATTGCTCCCTTACCCTAGGGACACTAGTGCTGCCACCATGGGACTCTAGTCCCAAATGCTTCCTAACCTTCTGTACCTCCAAGGTTTCCTTATCAAGGGCCAGCTGCTCTTGCTTGAGTCTAAAATGCTCCAAGGGTATTAAACAAGGCATGACTGGCAATGACTCATTCTAGTGGCTGAAGGTTCTGGAGCAAAAGAGACTAATGGCTGGAAGAGGCTAACTACAACTCTGTTAAAGTAAGAGCAAGATGTTCGCCATGAGTGGCACAACCACCATTGCACGTCAAACCCAAAAAGACATAAAAACTAAGTTTTTTTAAAAGCCAAACGTGGGAAAACAATGTCTACTGAGGAAATTAATACCCATCTGCTCTGTGGATAAGGACATAAAAACTGAAATTTAAGACCCTTATTGTGTGACAGGGGTTTGGGGCTAGTGATGGGGTGACGCCAACAACTATAGTCTTCTGCATCTTACCTTGCTAAGCTCAAAGTTACAGTAAACCTCTCCTCCTTTACCATTTGATCCAGTCCCTATCGCTTCATGTTCATAGGGACCAGGTTGGAGGAACAATACTTAAATTAAGTCACTGTTGCCTTTCTATTTCTATTTTTTTTTAAATGTAAAGCACATGGCTACACAAGAAAGGCTTTCCCAGCGCTGACGGAAAGAGCCCACTGCAGACTAAATCCGGGAAAGCAATTAGAATAACCAGGTCCTGAGATGTTTACAGAATAACTATTCTGTTGGACTGAGACATATATGCATATTAAGAATATTGCACAGAGTGGGAGCTACATACCTGAAAAAGCGACAGCCCTGTTTTGAGAGATTAATCCGTGGTACCCAGTCACATTTTTCATTAGAGTAGCGCAGAGCTCTGGAAGGGCAACGGGGGGTGAGAAGGAGCCTCAAATAGTGGGGACCTGTATTTATCAAAATAGGAGAGCCTTAAATGAAATGCGCTTCACAATGGGTAACCAGCGGAGGTCCCAAAGTTGTGAAGATACTGAAGAGCACTTAGGAATATGGCCAAGGAGTCGAGCGGCTGAGTTCTGAATAATCTGCAGTCTTTTAACATCCTAGTAAGACCGAGATAAATCACATGACCATAAGCAAAGCACAACATTATAAGAGCTTGAATTATGGTATTTTGTGATGACTTTGTGATGGACCAAAGGAATTTCCTGAGACATCTAAGGACACCTAAACAACAAGCAGCCACCTTGTTAATCCGCTGGTCAAACTTTAATTTGTAATCTAGCCATATTTTCAGATTTTTAACAATCTGGTAGGGCAATGGCAGAGGTCCAAGTACATCTGGCCACCAAGACGGACCCCAAAGATCCAACTGGTTTCCAAATATTAGGCTGCCATTAAGTTTGAGGCAGTAACCATAATACTAATAACAATGAACCACTTGTAAAGCATACAGCTGCTTCAAAGAAGCATCCCAGCACCAAGTAAGTTCGTAACCTGGAGGTAGAGAAATGGTGAGAAACATAATGAAAAAGAGAGGTTTTTAATTTCTTTCTGCACTCAGAAATCATAGGAGCCTTCCTTAAGGCTGTATCAAATGCTGCTGAGAAGTCCAATAGAACCACCAATGCTGAAGTGCCCTGATCCAAATAGCTCTTAATAAATTCAGATAATTCAAGTAGGGCAGATTCAGTACTATAACCGGGTCGAAATCCCGATTGGGAGTCATGCAAAAGATTTTTAGACACTAGAAATGAGGACAATTGTTGAATAACAATTTTTTCTAAAATCTTGGAGCGACAGCCATCAGACAAGATTTGAGCTGTGAAGAATTGTTAACTAGGTCTGAAGATAATGAGATGACAATATGGGTATCATCAGTATACGACAGAAAGGAAAACCAAATTGCTTCAGCGACCCTTGACCCTGTTTTCAGGCAGGTCGCTCCCCCACGCCGCACAGTACCACCTGTGTGCCCGTGTCCCTTGTGCTCGCTGCTGCTGCCGCCGCAAGTTCGAGGCCCCTCTTCCTCGGTTGTGTTTCATGGTGTAATTGCTGTTACTGTTGTACTGTTTCTTCCTTTTTTGCCCACATTGCCGTTTTGCCTTCTGTGCCCTCATTGTCATTCTGCCTCTTGTGCCTTCATTGCCGTTTTGCCTTCTGTGCCCCTTTTGCCTTCTTAACCTTTTCTGCCTGTTGCCCTTTTTGCCTTCTGTGCCCCTTTCCCCTTTTGCCTTCTGTGCCCCCTGCATTTTCGCCCGTTCCCGCCGCTGCGTCCCCGCCCCCCTGCTCGCCCATTCGTCACGCTCCCGCCTCCCAGCTGCTCCTCCCTCCCACCTCCCCTTATTATGGCGGCCGCTGCGCGGTGAGGAGAGCGACCCATGACCCTGTTTTCAGGCAGGTCGCTCCCCCACGCCGCACAGCACCACCTGTGTGCCCGTGTCTCTTGTGCTCGCTGCTGCCGCCGCAAGTTCGAGGCCCCTCTGCCTCGGTTGTGTTTCATGGTGTAATTGCTGTTATTGTTGTACTGTTTCTTCCTTTTTTGCCCTCATTGCCGTTTTGCCTCCTGTGCCCTCATTGCTGTTTTGCCTTCTGTGCCCCTTTTGCCTTCTTAACCTTTTCTGCCTGTTGCCCTTTTTGCCTTCTGTGCCCCTTTGCCCTCTTGTCCTTTGTGCCCCTTTCCCCTTTTGCCTTCTGTGCCCCCTGCATTTTCGCCCGTTCCCGCCGCTGCGTCCCCTGCGGCCCCGCTCCCCTGCTCGCCCATTCGTCCCGCTCCTGCCTCCCAGCTGCTCCTCCCTCCCACCTCCCCTTAATATGGTGGGCGCGCGCCTAAGGCAAGCCCGTCTGCGCCTGGACCACGCCCAGCGCCAGAACCCCTGGCCCCCGCTACCGCCACGACGACCGCCGCCACTACGACGCCAGCACCCTCCACGCACTCAACACCGGACGACTACACACCTGCTTCCTGGCCACCCTGAAGCACACTCAAGGACCCTTCCTGTGCCGGAACTGCAGCTTCACCAGCCTCCGAGCCACCAAACCGCCCACCGAGGAAGGCCGCAACCACCTTAGATGCATACTACTCAACACCCGCTCCGCACGCAAACACGCCGTCGAACTCTGGGACCTGCTCGATACATCCTCTCCGGACGTCGCCTTCCTGACAGAGACCTGGATGAAGGCCTCCTCGGCTCCCGACTTCACCATAGCCATCCCGGACGGCTACAAGATCACCCGCAGGGACCGCACCAACGGAGTAGGAGGTGGAATCGCCGTCGTCCACAAGAACACCCTCAGGGTCTCGACCAGAACCGACGACACCCTCAGCACCGCCGAACACCTGCACTTCCAGATCCACACTGACCCCAACACCACCCTCAGAGGAACTCTCGTCTACATACCCCCCGGACTCCGGCCCCAGTTCAGCGACTCCATCGCCGACTTCGTCAGCACGCACGCCCTGGCCTCCACAGACTACATCCTCCTCTGAGACCTGAACTTCCACCTCGAGAACAACAACGACATCAACTCCACCACCCTGATCGACAACCTCGCCAACCTCGGACTCAGACAGCTCGTCACAACGCCCACCCACTCTGCCGGCCACACGCTTGACCACATCTTCTCCGCAAGCTCCCACCACCACCACCACCGAACTCCACTGGACCGACCATCGCTGCATCCACTTCACCTTCCGGAAACCCACCACGCACCACCGCACTCAACAGATCCCCCGCCGCAGCTGGAGCAAAGTCACCGAAGACCAGCTAAACACCACCCTCCCCGAAGCCCACCCGCCGACGCCACCGACACCGCCGTCCGCAACCTCAGGCGATGGATCGACGACTGCGCCAACATACTCTCGCCCCGATCAAGAAACCCTCCAACAGACGCACCGACAAGAAAGCCAGCTGGTTCACCGCGGACCTCCAGGCCTCCAAGCAAACCTCCCGGAAACTAGAGAAGAAATGGCACCGCGAACAGACACCGGACAGCTACGCGGCCCACAAGAACGCCATCCGCAGACACCATCACCTCATCAGATCCGCCAAAAGGACCTCCTTCAAGTACCGCCTCGACAACAACGCACACAACAGTAAAGAGCTCTTCAACATCGTGAAGGAACTCTCCAACCCCAGCTCCAACACCAACGACATCCCACCATCGCAAGACCTGTGCGACTCCCTTGCCACCTTCTTCCATCACAAGATCGCAGACATCCACAACAGCTTCAACAACCAGACCGCCCTGGCAGCCTCCGACACCTCAGTCCCGCCGCCCACCATCCACTTCGACCCCCTGCTCGCCTGGGCCAACGTGAACGACGACGACACCATCAAAATCATGAACACCATCCACTCCGGCTCTCCGTCAGACCCATGTCCGCACCACATCTTCAACAAAGCCAGCGCCACCATCGCACCCCATCTCCGCAAGGTCATATACATCTCCTTCGAGACCGCGACCTTCCCGGAGAGCTGGAAGCACGCCGAGATCAACGCCTTACTCAAGAAACCCAAGGCGGACCTGAGAGACCTCAAGAACTTCCGGCCCATCTCCCTGCTCCCGTTCCCGGCGAAGGTCATCGAGAAGATAGTCAACGGAAAACTGTCCCACTACCTCGAGGAGAACAACATCCTGGACCCGTCCCAGTCCGGGTTCCGCAGCAACCACAGTACCGAAACTGCCCTCATTGCTGCCACCAATGACATCAGGGCCCTGCTGGACAACGGTGAAACTGCGGCCCTCATCCTCCTGGACCTCTCAGCCGCCTTCGACACTGTCTGCCACCGCACCCTGCGCACACGCCTCCACAACGCAGGGATCCGAGACAAGGCTCTGGAATGGACCACCTCCTTCCTCTCCGGCAGAACCCAGAGCGTCCGCCTCCCCCCATTCCGCTCCGAAGCCTCCGAGATCATCTGTGGCGTACCCCAAGGATCATCCCTCAGCCCGACATTGTTCAACGTCTACATGGCACCGCTCGCCCACGTCGCCCGACTGCACGACCTCAACATCATCTCTTACGCCGACGACACCCAGCTGATCCTCTCCCTCACCAAGGACCCCCTCACCGCCAAAACCAACCTCCACGAAGGAATGAAGGCCGTCGCCGAGTGGATGAAGAACAGCCGACTGAAGCTGAACTCAGACAAGACGGAGGTCCTCATCCTCAGCTCCACCCCCTCAGCCTGGGACGACTCCTGGTGGCCCACCACACTGGGAGCAGCACCGACACCCACCGACCACGCACGCAACCTGGGGTTTAGCCTCGACTCCACACTCTCCATGACCAAGCAAGTCAACGCCGTCTCATCCTCCTGCTTCAACACCCTCCGCATGCTCCGCAAGATCTACAGATGGATCCCCACCGAAACAAGAAGAACGGTCACCCAGGCCCTCGTCAGCAGCAGGCTGGACTACGGAAACGCCCTCTACGCGGGAGCCTCGGCCAAACTCCTGAAACGACTGCAACGTATACAGAACGCCTCAGCACGCCTGATCCTCGACGTCCCATGCCACAGCCACAGCCACATCTCACCCCACCTGAGAGACCTGCACTGGCTCCCCGTCAACAAGAGGATCACCTTCAAGCTCCTCACCCACGCACACAAGGCACTCCACAACACCGGACCGGCATACCTCAACAGACGACTCACCTTCTACGCCCGAACCGCCAGCTCCGCTCAGCCAACCTCGCCCTCGCCTCCGTCCCCCGCATCCGAAGAGCGACCACCGGCGGCAGATCGTTCTCCCACCTCACCGCCAAGACCTGGAACACCCTCCCCATCCTCCTA
This sequence comes from Calotriton arnoldi, assembly GCA_963921515.1. Classification (NCBI taxonomy): domain Eukaryota; kingdom Metazoa; phylum Chordata; class Amphibia; order Caudata; family Salamandridae; genus Calotriton; species Calotriton arnoldi. Next base: position 227,947 of record CAWUFW010016485.1, read on the forward strand.
CGGCAGACCCAGGACCTGCTAACCTTCAGGAGGCTACTCAAGACCTGGCTTTTCGAGCAGTAGCAGCACCCTCTCCCCCCTCCCCCACCCTCCCAGCGCCTTGAGACCCTCACGGGTGAGTAGTGCGCTTTACAAATGTTCTGATTGATTGATTGATGATTGCAAGGGGCAAACATAGATATTAAAGAGAGTGGAGCTCAGCGAGGAGTCCAGAGGAATGCCAAAAGCTATCGACCCCGTGTTAAAAGCATAGAGTTTGAAGGCAACCTAAAACGATCACCTCTCACCAAACGACGTGAACCATTGTGGGACCATGCCTACAATACCACATTCCCCAAGCCTCCTGAGGAGTACTGAATGGGTAAGTGCATCGAATGCAGCACTCAGATCAAGAATGATAAGTATCTCCATCCCGTCCCTATCGAGAATCTCCCTCAGTTCTTCCGTAACTGCCAGTGTGACCAGGGTGGATGCCCGATTGAGAGTGGTGTAGAAGATTGTGAAGTTCAAGGTACTACGAAAGCTGTTTATTCACATATTGCTCTAAGATTTTAGTCTACAAAGGTAGGAGTGATCGTCCAGTAGTTCTTTAGCTTCAAGGCGTCGAGAGAGGGTTTTTTAAACAAAGATTTGACCATAGAATGTTTACAGGTCTGAGGGACAGTAGTTGTGCTGACTGATAGGTTGAGAAGATCAATCAGAGCAGGGAAGATAACGCTGCTGACTATATGGAGTACCCAAAGAGGCGCAGCTTCCCACAGAGATCTAGATTTAATTGAGTTGAAAATCAACTCAAACCTCTAGGCGACAATAAGATCAGAGGCAGTCAGAGATGGCTCCCTACTTGAATTTATGATGTAACTAGACTCAAACACGATTCCAGAGGGGGTTGCATTACAAATACCATAAATTTCAGCAATTGTTTGGGAAAAGAAATCCAACTCGTTGCATCAATCCTCCAAGATAAGAGGATTAGGAACCTTGTAAGTGGGATCCATAATGGATTTAGCACTAGATAATATTTCCTTAGCTGAGTTTTAAGCCCATTAAATTTTCTCCACAATGCAAGCCATTTGCGCATTCTTAATAGCCATATAGTAATCTTTGATAGACTCTCTGACCTTGGCTTTCGCAATGAGATCGTAAGATTTACCCCCTGATGTTCCAGAATTTTAGCAGATTTTCTTAAGGGCTGTCAGCTAGTGATTAAACCAAGGTGCTGGAGGATAAGGCTTGGTTTTGAAACTGATGGCATTGGGATAAGCTTGTCTAAGACAGTGGTCATCCAGGAGTTGACATTATTTTCCAGGGTCTCGACCTGGGCATCTACTGTCAATAAGGAGGAATGGAGTAAGTTGCTAAAGGCCATAGCGTCCAGTTTAGTATAGTTTTACATTTTTGTAATACAATGGCTACTTCAAGATAGCTAATGCATTTAATAATGATTCTATGCAAGACAGACTTGATTGCTTGATATTAAACATTAATATGTTAACGCAACTCACCTGATGAGAGTGAACACATTGTTGAGAAGTGTAAAAATTAGTTCAGTGCAGGGATTGCGGAAGATTGGATCACCATTGGGCATGCGACCAGTAACAAATCCACCAGCTTCAGCATCATTTAAGTTTGTGGGTCGCTGAGTCCATCTCAACACTTCCAGGATGCTAGATACACAATACCTGATCTAAAACGAAAAACATTTAAAATGTAAATATTTTGGTAGAGATAGACCAGATTTTTACAGAACTTTTCTATTGCAGAATAGAGAAATTGTAGTTGAAGAACTAGAAAATAAACTTAGCTGTGAGGGTAGTTTTCCAGCATTTTTGCCTTCTAAAGATTCTAAAATATTTTCAATATTACTGACTTCCAGGACAGAAATTAATTTAAAAAATATGCAAAAGGTAGCATAAACAACACATATTTTGCCAATTATTCTGAAGCCCATCTAATGTCTCAGGTTGTTTGTCTCATCTGCCAATCAGTGCGAGAGTGCCTCAGGTTAACTCCAGTGGGCATTTGAGATCATTTTTACAATTGCTGATTAGAACAGAAGAGGTTTCAACTGTATAATTGAGAGTTACAGAAATAATTAAACAATGCTAACCTACACCTTTAACTATGCAATATCATTTGTTTGCTCAAATGTTCAGTGTAACAAAATGGGCCCTTTTAATCTGCATGGATTTTTGCTTTTGGACCACCTGGTTTGAACTTTTTAATGTGGGTGAGCCTCACAACTGTGTACTCAACCGCAGTCAACTGACTGCGCGTGTTTACCGCCAGCCTTTCCGCCTCTTTAGATGAGAACGCTGTGGCGCAGCAAGGGTGAGGGGCGCTTGGCTAGACACATGGGAACACGTATACATACGCGTGTGTGGACTGCATGTGTGAGACTACTCTGGTCCACAGCCCGATAACTGCGCATAGGTAGCCTGGCACAGAGGGGGCTCTGCAGGGTTAGATATTGACATGGATAGGCCTTATAATAATAGTAGACACTCAGAGAAAGTCAGTGTGGTTTACTGTCTTATCTGCAGTGACAATTTATTATATACATAGGGGGAAATCTGCCTTTGGCCTACAAAGTCCATCACAATATCAAAATGGGGTGAAACATGTGCCAAGATGGATTATGCAAGTCCCAAGAAGCTAAATGTACATCTTATGGGTTATCCAGAAGGATTATGGTACTTACCCTGTAAGCATCTGTCCTTGGTATGTAGTGTTGTAGATCCACAGCTTTGCATACTCCTGCCATCTAGTGTTGGTTACGGATTTGTGCAAGTTGTTTTTTTTACGAAGAAGTCTTTCAAGTCATGAGGTAAAGTGACTCCCCCTCTTGGTGATATTGCGTATGGGCATCAACTTCATTGTTAGATTGTTTTCCCGCAGTCAAGTGAGATTGGAATGTGAATAAGTGGTACTAAAAAGACGACCATGCATATGATAGTGTAACTAGGTACTGTAATGGCCACAGGTGTCCGTGGAGGAGGGTGGGAGCATGTGAACCTGCAACACTACAAGCCACGAACAGATGCTTACAGGGTAAGCAACATCAATGGCATGAGTGGTTGTAGATACACATGCTTTGCATAGACTATAAAGCAGTGCCCTCCAAAAAGTGGTGGCTAACCTAAGGGTGTTGCAGTAGTTTGAAAAAGAGTGCGTAGCACTGCCTGTCCTACATTTGCTTGTTGGCGTGCTAAAACATCCACACAGTAATGTTTAGTGTGTGGGGTTGACCATGTAGCTGTTTTACAAATTTCAGCTATTGGTATATTTCCCAGAAAAGCCATAGATGCTCTTATCTTATGAGTAGAGGTGTGGGCAAAGTTCTTTTAGTTTTGATGTAACATGTCTGAATGCATTTAATTATCCATCTAGAGATACCAGATTTAGATATGGGCTTTCCTGTGTGAGAGGTTGAAAAAGCTACAAACAGTTGTTTAGTTTTATGAAACTCTTTAGTTCTGTCAATATCGTACAAGAAAGCTGTTAACGAACAAGTTACTTACCTTCGGTAACGATATATCTGTAAGAAACATTAGTAGTGATAGATTCCTTACCTTAGAATATTCCCCAGGCGTCAGACTGGATCCGGAAAGTTTTCGTCAGCAGTACCCCTGCGCGTCGGTAGGTGGCATCGTGCGGCTCCGCGTCCGTCGTCGGCGTCGTGGTCGCCGGGATGACGTCGCGGGCGCTACTTAGACGCCGCCCACGTGCGCTGACGTCAGTTCTGTACACGACTTTCCGTGCCAGGAACACAGAGCCATGCAAGATACTGACCACTGGTGCATTGAAACTAGGGCCCTGAAAGGGATGACAACCCTAGAAATCAGTTCGCAGAACGGGGAGGATGGGTGGGGCGGTAAGGAATCTATCACTACTAATGTTTCTTACAGATATATCGTTACCGAAGGTAAGTAACTTGTTCATCTGAAAGAAACACGTAGTGATAGATTCCTTACCTTAGAATAGATACCCCAGCAATACCAACCCCGGTGGTGGGTCTGCGAACCAAGATCACACCAGGAAGTCCTGGAGAACAGAACGGCCAAAGAAGCCGTCTCTCCGGACTTGGCTGTCCAGGCAGTAATGCTTAGTAAAGGTGTGCAGCGAGGCCCACGTAGCTGCCTGACAGATGTCTTGCAGGGGGACACCACGTCCCAATGCAGTAGTAGCTGCAGTTGCCCGAGTGGAATGAGCACGCAGCCCCACCGGAGGCTCCTTTTTAGCCAATGAGTAACAGGCTTTTATACACAAGACGACCCAGCGGGAGATGGTCCTCTTGTGTCCAGCCCAGCCTTTCTTGGCGCCTACGTAGCCAACAAAGAGCTGGTCATCCACCCGGAACTGTTGTGTGCGGTGGAGGTAAAATGACGTGCACGTTTTGGGTCCAGACGGTGGAGCCGCTCTTCCTCCCTCGAAGGGTGCGGAGGCTGAAAGAAAGAGGGCAAGGTGATGGATTGCCCGATGTGGAAGGCAGTGACAACTTTCGGCAAAAAGGAAGGACGAGTGCGAAGCAAAACCTTGTCCGGATGCATAAAGAGAAAAGGAGGTTTACAAGAAAGAGCCTGGAGCTCACTCACACACCTAGCGGAGGTGATGGCAACCAGGAAGGCAGTCTTGAGAGTAAGAAGACGAAGAGGACAGTTATGTAGCGGCTCAAAGGGAGCGCACATTAGAAAAGTGAGAACGAGATCCAAGTCCCACTGAGGCATCACGAAAGGAGTAGGTGGGAAAAGGTGTGTAATGCCTTTAAGGAACTTTTGTACAACAGGGGACTTGAAGAGAGAGGGCTGATCAGGTAGCCTGAGAAAGGCCGAGATGGCTGAAAGGTAGCCCTTGATAGTGCCCAGAGCAGAGCCCTGCTGGGCTAGAGAGAGAAGAAACAAAAGGACTTCAGAAAGCGGGGCAGAAAGGGGATCCACAGCCTTTGCTGTGCACCATGCCACGAATTTATTCCACCTGCAGGCGTATACCGTTTTAGTGGAGGGACGCCTGGCTGCCAGAATGACATCACAGACTTCAGGAGGCAAGTCGAAGGGAATCATCTGTCGCCGCTCAATCTCCACGCAAGGAGGAGGAGACTGGACAGGTTCGGGTGGAGGACCCTCCCCTGCTGCTGCGACAGAAGATCCTCCGAAGAGGCAGTCGGATCGGGGGATCGATGCTCATACTGAGTAGCTCGGGATACCAAACTCTTCGAGCCCAGTCCGCGGCCACAAGAATGACTTGGGCCCGGTCACGCCTGATCTTCTTCAGCACTCTGGGCATAAATGGTATAGGCGTACAAAAGACCGCAACTCCACTCGCGACGAAAAGCGTCTCCGAGCGAGTGCCGCCTTGGAAATACCAATGGGCAGAATTGCTGATATTGCGCGTTCTCTTCGGTGGCGAACAGATCTAACCAAGGCTCTCCCCACTGTTGAAAGAGGCCTTGCGCCACCTCCGAGTGAAGACGCCATTCGTGATCCATCATGCACCGGCGGCTGAGTTCGTCCGCCCTGGTGTTCAAAGAACCTGCCAGGTGTTGAACCACCAGGGAAAGGCCCTGATGTTCCAGCCACGTCCAGAGGCGCAGAGCCTCTTGACATAGGGTCCACGACCCCACCCCGCCTTGCTTGTTGCAGTACCACATGGCGGTGGTGTTGTCTGTGAACACCTGCACGACTCTCCCCTTGACAGAGGGAAGGAAGGCTTTCAGTGCAAGCAGGATCGCCCGAAGCTCCAGAAGGTTGATATGGAGCTTGGACTCCGCCGGAGACCAGAGTCCTCTGATCTCCGCCTCTCCCATGTGGCTGCCCCATCCCAGGAGGGACGGGTCCATCACTACTGTGAGCTCCGGTTGGGGAAGGGAGAGGGATCTGCTGCTGACCCAACTCTGGTCCATGAGCCACCACTGCAACTGCCTTGCAGTGCCCTCCGAGATCTGGACGTGCTCGGACAGGTTCCCCATATGCTGCGCCCACTGGAACTTCAGGTCCCACTGCAGAGCCTGCATATGCCATCTGGCATAGTTGATCAGCAGGATGCAGGAGGCCATGAGGCCCAGCAGCCTCAGGGTCATCCTGACCGAAACCCAGGACAAGGGCTGAAAGATCGGAATCATAGCCCGAATGTCCCAGACTCGGTGTTCGGGAGGATAAACCCGAAACTGCGCTGTGTCCAGAACCGCTCCGATGAAAAGGAGCTTCTGGGAAGGAATCAGGTGCGACTTCGGCACGTTGATGGAAAACCCCAGCAAATGCAGGAGGTCGGCCGTAGTCTGGAGGTGGGAGACGACTGCCTGGGGCGAGCCCGCCTTCAACAACCAGTCGTCGAGATAGGGGAAGACTGAAACCCCTGATCTGCGCAGATGAGCTGCGAACACCGCCATCACTTTCGTGAACACCCGAGGGGCGCTGGTAAGGCCAAAGGGGAGCACGGTGAACTAAAAGTGCTCGTGGCCTACCGTGAACCGCAGGTAACGCCGGTGGGCCGGCAGGACGGGGATGTGGAAATAAGTGTCCTGCAAGTCTAGCGCTACCATCCAGTCTTGCGGGTCTAGGGCAGACAACACCTGAGCTAACGTGAGCATCTTGAACTTCTCCGTCCAGAGGAAGCGATTGACATTCCGGAGGTCCAAGATAGGACGCAGGCCCTTGTCCTTCTTGGGAACCACGAAGTAGTTGGAATAGCAACCACGACCTACTTCTGGCATCGGAACGCGCTCAATGGCCCCCTCGGCCAAGAGGGCCGCAACTTCCTGCTGGAGAATGCTCAAGTGATCCCCCGACATGCGGTGGTACTGAGGTCGCATGGCCGGAGGGGTAGCCTCGAAGGGGAGGGAGTAGCCCCTTCAGACTATCTGTAAAACCCACCTGTCCGAGGTGATGGTGTGCCAGTGGGGGAGGTGATGGCGAATCCTGCCGCCCACTGGCATGTGGTGGACCTGAAAGCTCGGACTAGGAAGGGTGGCGGGGGTGGAGGTGGATTGACCCGGCCGCTGGCCCCCTGAACCGCCACGGCGGTTCCCACGTCCGCGGCCACACGATGTTTGCTGCGCCGGCCTGTGGCTCTGTTGCGAACGTGGTGGGTTGCCCCTTCCGCAAGCACGAAAGGAGCGAAAGGCAGAAGGCTATGGAGGGCGCTCAGCCGAAAAACCGAGGGACTTGGCCGTAGCCCGTGAGACCTTAAACCTCTCCAAAGCACCGTCTGCCTTATTCCCAAACAGGCGAATGCCATCAAAGGGCATGTCCATCAAGGTGTTCTGGACATCCCCGGAAAAGCCAGTGGTCCTCAGCCAGGCGTGGCGGCGGAGCGCCACTGTCGTGGAAATCGCCCTGCCTAGTGAGTCGGCGGTGTCGAGGCCACATCGTATTGTGAACTTCGCTGCATCTCTCCCTTCAGCAATAGCTTTGGAGAGCACTGTCCGGGCCTCCTCCGCACACTGAGGCAGCACCTCTGCCACCGTATCCCACAGAGAGTGGGAATAACGGCCAAAGAGACATGCGGTGTTCACAGACTGCAGTCCTAAGCTGGCTGAAGAAAAGACCTTCCCAAATTGCTCCAGATTCTTGGATTGCCTGTCCGGAGGGGCGGACGGGAAGGCAGTTTGTGAGGCGGAGGCTTGGACAACCAAGCTCTCAGGGGTGGGGTGTTGGGAGAGGAAGAGGGGGTCGCCCAGGGCCGGGCGATGGCATCGGGCTACGTTCCTGTTCACAGGAGTCCCTGTGTTGGGCCTGGACCAGGTGCCCAATAGGACGTCGGAAAGAGCGTCATGGAAGAGCAGCAGTGGTTCCGCAGGGGAGACTGCTGGCTGAAGCACTTCCGTCAGGAGGTTAGTCTCGACAGCCACCGTAGGAAGCTCGAGGTATAGGGCCTCGGCCGCCCTACGCAACACCACTGAAAAACTGTCTCCCTCCTCCGTAGCCACGGTAGGAGGAGATAGCATGCCAAGGTCTGGAGAGGTGTCTAGACCACTGGCATCCCCCAAATTCTCAGCCCTGTCCGTGTCATCCTCGCACTGAGCTGCGAGAGGGTCCTAAGACCCCTCCCAGTCCTCCCCTTCCTCCTCAGGCTGGTCGACAGGCCGAAACGGAGGAGGATGGAAATAGGGCACAAAGGGCCCAAACGGCGTCGGAAACGGCGTCGGAAATGGCGTCGGCTGACGCCCGTCCGGCGCCGTATCCGGGTCGGGGAAGAACCTGGGGACGACGTCGACCGGCACACCGGGCGACGTTGTGCGTGGTGCCGGTGGAGGTGTGACGAGGTCAACGGGCGTCGACCCGGATCCATGACCGGATCCATGGCATCCCTACTGCACCAGGAGTCGAAAGACTCAAAAGAATGGAGATAAAATATCTCAAAAAAGTCAGTCAAAAATCGACTGGAAGTACCGCTCTTCCTGGATCTGCGCTTGCTGGCGGCGAAAAAGAAAGAACTGACGTCAGCGCGCGTGGGCGGCATCTAAGTAGCGCCCGCGATGTCATCCCGGCGACCACGACGCCGACGACGGACGGGGAGCCGCACAACGCCACCTACCGACGCGCAGGGGTACTGCTGACGAAAACTTTCCGGATCCAGTCTGACACCTGGGAATATTCTAAGGTAAGGAATCTATCACTACGTGTTTCTTTCAGATATCTAGTGTATGAAGGCCTCTTTCTGCAACTGAATAAGCCTGTGCAAAGAAAACAGGTAATTCAACTGACTGATTTAGGTGAAAGGTAGAAACTACCTTTGGATAAAATTTTGTGTTAGTTCGAAGTACTACCCTATCCCTGTGTAGCTGGAAGAAGGGTTCTTCCAAGGTTAGTGTCTGGAGCTGACTAAGAGGTGATGGCTACTAGAAAGGCTACCTTCCAAAATAGGAATAGGAGGGGGCAATTATATAAGGATTCAAATGGTGGGCCCATAAGCTGGTAAGTACAATGTTGAGATTCCAAGCAGGTGGAGGGGAAAGCCTGGGTGGAATTACTCTTTTAAGGCATCCCATGAATGCTTTAACAACTGGTACTTTAAACAATCTTAAATGATGTCTATTTTGCAGGTAGGCTGCTACCGCAGCTAGATGTAGGCACATTGAAGTATACGCTAGTCCAGAAGTCTGCAAATGCAGTAGATCGCTTTGTTAGATAGATAGTTTTGATTAGTTGCATTAAAAGGGTCAATGTGTTCACCACAACAGTAGAAGACAAATCTTTTCCACTTTGCAGCGTAACATGCTCTGGTTGTAGGTTTACTTGCCTCTTTAAGAATGGTCATACATTCTGGTAGGTGATTTAGGTAACTGAATTCTATGACCATCAGGAGCCAAATCGCAAGGTTGAGTTCCTTTGGATTTGGGTGCATGCCCTCTCTATGGTTCTGAGTGAGAAGATCTGGATTGCGGGGAAGCTTCTTGTGTGGCACTACTGAAAGTTCTAATAGTGTGGTGAACCATGGTTGTCGAGCCCAAGTGGGAGCTATGAGAATGAGGGTGAGACGTTTGCCTGAGCTTCCGAACCACAAACAGAAGAAGAGGGAGAATTGGAAAAGCGTAGGCAAATAGTCCTGACCAGTTCCTCCATACAGCATTGCCCATGAACAGTGGGTGTGGGAGCCTGGAGGCGAAGTTTGGGCATTTTGCGTTGTGTGCAGTTGCAAAGAGGTCTACCCTCACCTGTGGAAGTATGGGAGGATGACTCGGGGGGGGGGGAGGGTGAGATCCCACTTGTGGACGTGCTGCCGTATGCTGCTGAGGAGGTCGGCAAAGTCGCTGTCAATCCCGGGAAGATGCACTGCTAACAGATTAATGTTGTGACGTATTGCCCAAAGCCAAATCATCTGAGATAGGCGTGAACTGTAGAGAGTGTGTCTCACCCTTTTTTATAGAAAGAACATTGCTGTTGTGTTGTCAGTCCAGACCAAGACAACTTTGCCCTTGAGGTGGACTAGAAATGCTTTCAATGCTGGGTGAACTGCTTGAAGCTCTAGGTAGTTGATGTGAAGACTCTGGTGTTTGGTGTTCCAGAGACCCTGAACTGTGATATTCTGTAGATGTGCACCCCATCCTGTAAGGGATGTGTCAGCTGTGAGAATGATCTGGGGAACAGGGTCGAGAAGAGGCCACCCTTTTGATAGGTTCTATGTGTTTCACCACTGATGTGTGCGGCTGTCTATCAACACTAGATCTTGTAATTGACCATGTGACTGAGACCATTGACTTGCTAGACATTCTTGCAACGGACGCATATGTAATCTTGCATGTGGCACTATTGCAATACAAGACGCCATCATGCCTAGAAGTCATTGAACTATTTTGACTATTTTGACCAAACTTGCCTGATTTTAATCTGTGAAGTGTTTATTCCTCTGTTGTTCACCACGCTCGCCGCATCTCGCACCGGAGCTCCCTCTGGGCCGGTCCTGCCCTCCGGGGGGTGTCAGCTGCTGCACAGGAGGGCTGATTGTAGGGGCGGGGGCCAGAGGTAACCAGGGCATAAAGCTGCATGCTGGAGCAGACGTGCAGGTATTAGAAGTCGCGCTAAGCCAGGCAGTGCTCAGATCTTTTTAAATCTATTTTTAACTCATTCAAACTTGCCTGATTTTAATCTGTGAAGTGTTTATTCCTCTGTTGTTCACCGCGCTCGCCGCATCTCGCACTGGAGCTCCCTCTGGGCCGGTCCTGCCCTCCGGGGGGTGTCAGCTGCTGCACAGCAGGGCTGATTGGAGGGGCGGGGGCCAGAGGTCACCAGGGCATAAAACTGCATGCTGGAGCGGACGCGCCGAAGGCGCGCCTAAGGCAAGCCCGTCTGCGCCCGTCCGCACCCGCACGGGTCCAGGGTCCAGCACCCCTGGCCCTTCCCAGGTATACTCGGGTGAGGAACTCAGAACCCTCGACAGTAACTCCTGCCCCTTAAGCAGAGAGACTATAAATATACTTCAGAGAGAAGGACTCCTCATACCACAGGGCAGGAAGACATCTAGTTCTACTCCTTTACACACCCTGGGTGATTACAATCCTGGTAACAATAACTGTAACAACCTGAAACTCTCTGCCCTAAACACACGCTCCCTCCAGAAACACGCCCTGGAAACCTTGACCCTCCTACAAAATGATAGCCCCGACATCCTTGCCTTGACTGAAACTTGGCTTGATGAGGACTCCGGCCCCACCTTAGTAGCATCACTTCCGGACGGATATGATGCCATCTGGCACAACAGGTTAGGGGGTAGAAGAGGAGGGGGGGGGTGGCGCTCCTGTACAAAAATCTGAAAATTGAGAAGTTGTCAGGAGACAATCTAGAAGGAGCTGACATCTTAATAAGTAAGATATGTTTTAGTTCATCTAGTATATCAATCATGGTAGTCTACCGCCCACCTAAATGCCCTCCACGCTTCGTGGATCTCCTCACGGAATGTGTTACCAATCTTAGATCACGTTTCCAACAATTTCTGGTGTTAGGAGACTTCAACTATCACTGGGATCTACAACCTAGAGGAGCTCCGGCCCAACAGCTAGAGGAGACGTTTACTTCTCTTGGGCTTGAACAACTAATAATGACCCCTACACATGAGAAAGGACATACCTTAGACTTGGTCTGGTCCACTCTCTCGCTCGTAAACCTAGTGGAGACCTCCCCCTGTGCATGGTCAGACCATTACTTTATCAACCTTCAACTCCCCATAGCTAGGTGTGAGGGACGTCCACCCACTAACTGGAAACTAATTCGAAGCTGGACAAAAATTGAGGGCCCCAAACTAGGAAACCTGCTCAGAGGAATACCCCCTAGGAGGCCGGAGAATGCAGATATTGAAGAGTGGACTGAATCCATCTCCAGCCAGTTAGTTTCTGCCATCAATATACTAGCCCCTGTCAAGAAAATAAGAATTGGTAACAATGGTAAGGGCGCACCATGGTTCACGGAGGAGCTCAGGTCTTTGAAACGTTCACTTCGCCACCACGAACGCCATTGGCGCAAAGCCTACGAACCACAGGCCCTCGCAGAGCACAGGGCAAGAGTCTCCACTTACAAAAAGGCGCTACTCAACAGGAAGGCTGAATATTTTGAAAATAGAATCTTGATGGCAACTAACAAACAAAAAGAAACATTCAAAATCCTCAAAGAATTGAGTCATAAACCGCCACTGGAGACACCGTCCAACCTGGAACTATGCAATAAATTTCTATCCTTCTTTTCAGACAAAATACAAGACATTCTGGCCGATATTGACAACTCTCCCTTTAAGCAATCTCACTATGAAGAGGTCAAGACCCCGGGACAAGGGGTAGAGTTGATCTCCTCTTTTCAAACACTTGACTTAGAAACCTTCCGACGCATTGCCTCTAAAATTAAATCTGGCTCACCCGCAGATCCATGCCACCCTAGGATCTTTAAATTAGCCCTTCCAGAGATTGAGGGAGATATTGTAGCCCTGCTGAACCGCTCACTGGAAACCGGGAAGGTTCCCAGTCTCTTCAAAGAAGCCAGAGTAATTCCGTTACTCAAGAAGGCAGGAGCGGACAGTTCCAATATGAAAACTTTTAGGCCCATATCTTAACTCCCATTCTTGGCCAAAATCTTAGAACAGTATGTCTTGCAAACCCTATCCAGCTTTATAGAGGACCATCATCTCCTGGGAGACAGGCAGGCCGGCTTCCGTGCTCATCATAGCACCGAGCTGGTGATGCTGTCAATACTTGACGACATCAGGAACAAAGCAGACAGCAAGAAGCCATGTGCCCTAGTCCTTCTAGACCTGTCGGCAGCGTTCGACATGGTCAACCACTCCCAACTTCTGAAAAGAATACAAGACATTGGGATTGGCGGCCCAATTCTCCAGTGGATTACCTCTTTCCTGACCGACCGCACCCAAAAAATGCAGATGGGTGACTGGGTCTCAGAGAGGGGAGCTATCCCCTGCGGAGTTCCGCAGGGGTCAGCACTCTCCCCCCTCTTGTTTAACATATACCTCAGACCTCTGATTAAGGCCCTTGCCTTGATGGACTGTCAGGTTTTCAATTATGCGGATGACACGCAAATTATACTCCAAATAGAAGACACCCCACAGTCCCACTCCCGGGCAAAAGACATACTGCGATTCACGGTTAAATGGATGACGGCCAACTCTCTTAAAATTAACCCAGACAAGACGGAGGTCCTGGCCGTCACCAATGAGAGCAATTCTTGGAACTCCCTTTACTGGCCACTCGAACTGGGTGATTACCCAGTCCCAGCAACGGTGGTAAAAAGTTTAGGAATCAAAATTGATGCCAAACTTTCATTGGCTGATCAAGTTTCTACCGTGTTCGGAACCTGCGTCAGCCTACTCAGGCTGCTGAGGAGACTTTCCCCCATCCTCTCCCTCTCTACCATGAAGACAGTGGTGGCCGCCCTGATCCTGGCCAGGCTGGATTATGGGAATTCACTCTATATTGGGCTACCAGACTCACTGTTGGGCAAACTTCAGGTGGTGATGAACGATGCCGCTAGGCTAATCTTCAAACTACCTAGACGCACGGCGGCATCACCCCTTCTGCAACAACTTCACTGGCTGCCCATCAAACAGAGGGCCAAATTCAAAAGAGTCTGTATTACGCATAAGGCCCTCTTCGGACAGGCACCCCACTACATCAAAGAACTCCTGGAGAGATATGTCCCTGGCCGCTCACTTAGGTCCTCTACTGAGGGCCTCCTAAAATGCCCACGCTTTCATTACACTACTAAAGGAGAACGTGCCTTCTCTGTCCTGATACCGCCACTCTGGAACAAGCTGCCTAGTCAGCTCCGTGCAGAAGGACGCCTTCTTCCATTCAGAAAAAAACTCAAAACCCTCCTGTACACAGAAGCCTGGGCCTAACTATATTACCATCCCACCTGGAACTGACGCTGATCTTCTTGAAGCGCTTAGAGACCTGTTGGTATTAGGCGCTATACAAGTCGAAATTAACATAACTTAACATAACATGTGTGGATTGGGGTGAAATTGATGCAGCAGTTATGTGATGTTGTGAATCCTGACTGCATTTGGGTAGGATAACCCGAACTGTGTGTTGAGAATAGCCCCAAGATAAGGATGAATCTGTGAAGGCTGAAGATGTGATTTTTGTATGTTGATTGTAAACTCCAATCGATGAAGAAGTTGAATAGTGGTCTCAGTAGTTGTAGGCACAACTAATGCATACTGGCTTGGATTAGCCAATCATCCAGCTAGGGGAAGACCTGAATACTCTGTGTAGATGTGCTGCAACTACCACCAGGCATTTGGTGAACACTCGGGGTGTGTGAGAAAGTGACCTCTTTCTGCATGGTAGCCCCCACGTTTTGCTGAATTGCTGATGTGCTTTGACTGAGTGTGCCCTGGGCTCCTGCTAATCAGGTACCCAGGGCCTATGTTCTTTCCCTAAAACTGCATTGAAGCCTAAACCAAATTGGCATCTCTGGCCACAGGTCAGCCCCTGGTAAATGGTACCACAGGTACCCAGGGCACTGTGACCAGAGAAGGCCTCTAAGGGCTGCAGCACTTATTGTGCCACCCTTAGAGGTCCTGTACCATTACACTCACACTCTGCCTTCGCAGGCTGCGTGTTTTGGTGCAGAACAAAGTGAAGAGTCGACATGGCACACATCTCTGTGTCGCCAAAAAAGAGAGAGGGGTCCTCCTATTCCAAAGGGACAGGACACCAAACTGACCTCAAGTCAACAAAACAATTTCCCTTTGGAATGTCTTCAAGAGCACACTGTAATTCACTCATCAAAACCATACAAATTTCACGGTAAGTATTGCAAAATCACCAAAGCTACATACAAAGTGTTTTTATTCAATGAATCTCAAGTCCATTAATAATTGTTAAAATCTTCTGTTACTGAAGTGCATTAAAACCATTAAAACACAAAAACAATATATATCATTATTAACAATCACATATGTCAAAGATGCATATATAGAGTTAAACTCCTAAAATCGAAAAAATGGGAGATTTATACTGGACAGAGAAGCGTTACTGTCATTAGACGCACTAATCAAAAAGTCATGTCTTGGTCAACACATCGTTGCACAAGTTACTAACTTGTGTAACGATATATCTGTAAGAGACAGTAGTTAGTGACAGATTCCTTACCTTAGAATATCCCCAGGCGTCAGGCTGGATCCGGAAAGTTTTTTGCGTAGCAGTACCCTTGCGCGTCGGTAGGCGGCGTCGTGCGGCTCCGCGTCCGTCGTCGGCGTTGTGATCGCCGGGATGACGTCGCGGGCAGTACTTAGGCGCCGCCCCTGCGCGCTGACGTCAGTTCTGTACACGACTTTCCGCGCCAGGAACGCAGAGCCATGCAAGAAGCTGACACAGGTGTCTGAAAAATACTAGGGCCCTGAAAGGGATGTCCTTAACCCTAGAAATCAGTTCGCAGAACGGGGAGGATGGGTGGGGCGGTAAGGAATCTGTCACTAACTACTGTCTCTTACAGATATATCGTTACACAAGTTAGTAACTTGTGCATCTGAAAGAGACACGTTAGTGACAGATTCCTTACCTTAGAATAGATACCCCAGCAATACCAACCCCGGTGGTGGGTCTGCGAACAAAGATCAGACAAGGAAGTCCTGGAGGACAGAACGGCCAAAGAAGCCGTCCCTCCGGACTTGACTGTCAAGGCAGTAATGCTTAGTAAACGTGTGCAGCGAGGCCCACGTAGCTGCCTGACAGATAACCGGCAGCGGAACACTGCGGCCCAAGGCCGTGGTAGCAGCCGTTGCCCTGGTGGAATGGGCACGCAGCCCAACAGGAGGCTCCTTCTTGGCCAAAGAATAGCAGGTCTTGATGCACAAGGTAACCCAGCGGGAGATGGTCCTCTTGTGCACCGCCCGACCTTTTTGGCGCCCACGTAGCCAACAAAGAGCTGGTCATCCACCCGGAAGTGTTTTGTGCGGTCGATATAGAAGGAGAGCGCACGTTTTGGGTCCAGACGGTGGAGCCTCTCTTCCTCTCTGGAAGGATGCGGAGGCGGAAAGAAGGTGGGCAAAGTGATGGTCTGCCCAATGTGGAAAGCAGTAACCACCTTTGGCAAGAAGGACGGACGCGTCCGAAGAACAACCTTGTCTGGATGAACAGACAGAAAGGGAGGTTTGCAAGATAGAGCCTGGAGCTCACTCACCCGCCGAGCGGAGGTGATGGCCACCAGAAAGGCTGTCTTCAGAGTCAGAAGACGAAGAGGACAGTTATGCAGAGGCTCAAAGGGAGCGCACATTAAAAAGGTAAGAACCAAGTTCAAGTCCCACTGAGGCATTACAAACGGAACAGGAGGGAAGAGGTGAGTAATGCCTTTTAAGAACCTGTTAACAACAGGGGACTTGAAAAGGGAGGGCTGATCAGGGAGCCTGAGGAAGGCCGAGATAGCACAAAGATAACCCTTGATGGTACCCAGGGCAGAACCCTGTTGGGCCAGAGAGAGAAGGAACAGAAGGACCTCAGAAAGAGGGGCAGAAAGGGGATCCACAGCCTTTGCTGTGCACCATGCCACAAATTTGTTCCACCTGCAGGCGTATACCACCTTAGTGGAGGGACGCCTGGCTGCCAGAATCACATCACAAACTTCGGGAGGCAAGTGGAAAGGAATCAACTGCCGCCGCTCAATCTCCACGCAAGCAGGTGTAGACTGGACAGGTTCGGGTGGAGGACCGTCCCCTGCTGCTGCGACAGAAGATCCTCCCGAAGAGGCAGACGGATCGGGGGATCTATGCTCATATTGAGTAGCTCGGGATACCAAACTCTTCGAGCCCAGTCCGGAGCCACAAGAATGACTTGGGCCCGGTCGTGCCGAATCTTCTTCAACACTCTGGGTAGAAGTGGTATAGGCGGAAAGGCGTACAACAGACCGCAACTCCACTCGCGACGAAAAGCGTCGCCGAGCGAGTGCCGCCTTGGAAATTCCAACGCGCAAAACTGATGACATTGCGCGTTCTCTTCGGCGGCGAATAGATCTAACCAAGGCTCTCCCCACTGTAGAAAGAGTCCTTGCGCCACTTCCGAGTGAAGACGCCATTCGTGATCCATCATGCACCTGCGGCTGAGTTCGTCCGCCCTGGCGTTCAGAGAACCTGCCAGGTGTTGAACCATCAGGAACATGCCCTGATGTTCCAGCCATGTCCAGAGGCGCAGAGCCTCCTGACAAAGGGTCCAAGACCCCACCCCGCCCTGTTTGTTGCAGTACCACATGGCGGTGGTGTTGTCTGTGAACACCTGCACTACCTTCCCTTTGACAGAGGGAAGGAATGCCTTGAGTGCAAGCCGGATCGCCCGGAGCTCCAGAATGTTGATATGGAGCCGGGACTCCGCCGGAGACCAGAGGCCTCTGATCTCCGCCTCTCCCATGTGACCGCCCCATCCCAGAAGGGACGCGTCCGTCACAACTGTATGCTCTGGCTGGGGAAGGGAGAGGGATCTGCCCATGACCCATTGCCGGTTCGAGAGCCACCACTGCAACTGTTTTGCAGTCCCCTCCGAGATCTGGACGTGATCGGACAGGTTGCCCTGGTGCTGCGCCCACTGGAACTTCAGGTCCCACTGCAGAGCCCGCATATGCCATCTGGCATGATTGACCAGCAGGATGCAGGAGGCCATGAGGCCCAGCAGCCTCAGGGTCATCCGTACCGAAACCCAGGATAAAGGCCGAAAGATCGGAATCATAGCCTGAATATCCCGGACTCGCCGTTCGGGAGGATAGGCCCGAAACTGCGTCGTGTCCAGAACTGCTCCGATGAAAAGGAGCTGTGGAGAAGGAATCAGATGCGACTTCGGCACATTGATGGAGAACCCCAGCGAGTGCAGGAGTTCGGCCGTAGTCTGGAGGTGGGAGACGACTGCCTGGGACGAGCCCGCCTTCAGCAGCCAGTCGTCGAGGTAGGGGAAGACTGAGACCCCTGCCCGGCGCAGATGAGCTGCGACCACCGCCATCACTTTCGTGAACACCCGAGGGGCACTGGTAAGGCCAAAGGGGAGCACGGTGAACTGAAAATGCTCGGGGCCTACCGTGAACCGAAGGTAACGCCGGTGGGCCGGCAGGACGGGGATATGGAAATACGCGTCCTGCAAGTCCAACGCTACCAACCAGTCTCCTGGGTCGAGGGCAGTCAAGACCTGAGCTAGGGTGAGCATCTTGAACTTCTCCTTCCGGAGGAAGCGATTGACGTTCCGGAGGTCCAAGATAGGACGCATGTCCTCCTTGTCCTTTTTGGGCACCAGAAAGTAGTGGGAGTAGCAACCACGCCCTACTTCTGGGGTCGGAACATGCTCGATGGCCCTCTTGGCCAAGAGGGCCGTGACTTCCTTCTGTAGAAGCACCAAGTGATCCCCTGACATGCGGTGGAATTGAGGTGGCATGGCTGGGGGTGGTCTCGAAGGGGAGGGAGTAGCCCCTTCGGACAATGTCCAAGACCCACCTGTCCGAGGTGATGGTGCGCCAGTGGGGAAGGTGATGGCGGACCCTGCCCCCTACTGGCGTGCCGTGCACCTGAAAGGAGGGACTAGGAGGGCTTGGAGGCCGCGGACGGGTTGGAGGTGGTGGCCTGACCCGCACGCTGGTTGCCCGATCCGCCACGGCGGAATCCACGTCCTCGGCCACGCGAAGACGCCTGCTGCGCGGGCCGGTGGCTGGGCTGCTGACGTGAAGGGCGCCCCTACCGTGGCCACGATAGGGGCGAAAAGCAGAAGGCAGCGGAGGGCGTGTAGCAGAAAGGCCCAGGGACTTGGCAGTAGCCCGTGAGTCCTTAAAGCGCTCCAACGCATGGTCTGCTTTGGACCCAAAAAGACCGACTCCATCAAAGGGCATGTCCATGAGAGTATTCTGGACATCCCCTGAAAAACCAGTGGTTCTCAGCCAGGCGTGGCGTCGGAGCGCCACCGTCGTTGCAATCGACCTGCCCAGCGAGTCGGCGGTGTCAAGGCCACAACGGATAGTGTATTTGGCCGCATCCCTTCCTTCCGCAATGGCGCGGGAAAGCAGTGCCTGGACCTCCTCAGGGCACTGGGGCAAAACATCCGCCACCGAATCCCACAGGGAGTGGGTATATCGGCCCAAAAGACAAGCGGTGTTAACGGACCGCAAGCCAGCACAGGGAGTGGGTATATCGGCCCAAAAGACAAGCGGTGTTAACGGACCGCAAGCCAGCACTGGAGGAAGAAAAACCTTTCTTCCCAAACTGATCCAGGCGTTTGGATTCCCTATCCGGAGGAGCGGTAGGGAAGGCGGTTTGGGAAGCGGAGGCTTGGACAACCAAGCTCTCAGGAGTGGGGTGGACAGAAAGAAACAGGGGGTCGCCCGGAGCGGGGCGATGGCGTCGTGACACGTTCCGATCCACAGGAGCCCCTGTGTTGGGCTTGGACCAGGCGCCCAAAAGAACGTCAGTGAGGGCGTCGTTAAACGGCAGCACAGTCTCCGCAGAGGAGGCTGCCGGCTGAAGCACCTCTGTCAAGATGTTAGGCTTGACCGTCAAAGTAGGGAGCTGGAGACGTAAGGCCCCAGCAGCCCTACGCAACACCGTACCAAAATTGGCCCCCTCCTCCGTAGCCACGGGAGGAGACAGCATGCCAGTGTCAGGGGAAGTATCCAGACCACTGGCCTCCCCTAGACTCTCTGTCCAGTCCTCATCATACTGACAGTTGCGCGTCAGAGGGTCATCAGACCCCTCCCAGTCCTCCTGGTCCTCCTCTGGTTCAAAATAAGGAGGAGGAGGGACATTTGGGACCCAAGGTCCCATCGGCGCCGGAGCCGGCGTCGAGCGACGTCGCTCCGGGTCCATGTCCGGAGCCGGAAGGAACTGGGGAACGACGCCGCCCGGAGCCCAGGGCGGCGTCGAGAACGGCACCGGAGACATCGGCGCCGGCGGAGGTGTCGTGAGGTCGACCGGCGTCGATGGGGGTTGTGGAGCCGGGATCGAGGCCGGGGCCGAAGCCGGAGCCGGGATCGAGGCTGGAGGCACGGGCGACGCCGGGGCCGGAGCCGCCGGCGACGCCGGAGCAACCCCATCAGGGCCCGCGGGGCCCGAAGGCGCACCGGAGGGGCCTGACGGCCCGAAGAGGCGGGCCACGGCCGACAGGAACTCCTGTACCTTGGCCGGATCCGCCCCCGAACCCGGGAAGGGCGGGTATGGCGGGGGCGACTCCTCAGGCAAGTCCGGGGCCGCGGGGCGGGGACGGTGCCGGGAGGGGCCTCAGCCGAGTCGCGAGACCGGCGAGGCGAAGTCCGAGAGCGACGATGCTTCTTGGACTTCTTGTGCTTAGACTTACCGGACGAAGAAGACTTCGACGCCGACGACCGGTGTGCACTCCGCGAGCGACCCCTGGACCTCTCACGCGACCGGGGCCTCCGTGGAGCCGAATGCCGGGCCTCGAGGAGCTTTCGAGACCGCTCTCGCAAAGCTTTCGGGTTGAGGGCCTGGCATTCGGGACAAGACTCGGTGTCGTGGCCTCGGCCGAGGCAGAAGAGACACTCCCAATGCGGGTCGGTGACGGACATCATCCGCGCACAGGCGCCGCATCGCTTGAAGCCGGGCATCCCTACGACACCTTTATTTGGAAAAAAACAGTGAAAAATCACCAAAAAGTATGGTCAAAAATTGACCAGGGCACTGCTCTTCCCGGATCTGCGCTTGCTGGCGCGGAAAAAGAAGAACTGACGTCAGCGCGCAGGGGCGGCGCCTAAGTACTGCCCGCGACGTCATCCCGGCGATCACGACGCCGACGACGGACGCGGAGCCGCACGACGCCGCCTACCGACGCGCAAGGGTACTGCTACGCAAAAAACTTTCCGGATCCAGCCTGACGCCTGGGGATATTCTAAGGTAAGGAATCTGTCACTAACGTGTCTCTTTCAGATATCTGTAATACATAGTTCTCTGTAATACATAGTTCGGTGACCAAACCAGTTCAATTTAGTGCTTTAGAATACAGCGTGACGCGTTCGTGGTATCAACTGTTCCGACCACCTTCTTCAGGCAAAAAATACTTCATGTCTCCCAACAATTCATCAAAATTGGTGATGAAATGATCAAATGTTCTCAGGGGGTCACGGTCCTCCACCTAGTTATGCCAGTCCGCATGTAGGGCCCATAGATTTTAATATGTCAATGTGGGCCTGTAAACTTCCAATCCAATAGGACTTGGTTCTATTTAAAACGTGGTATTTGCTTATTTTCACACCCATTTCTCCTTGTGATTGAACCAGGGGCCGGGACTTAGAAGTCTCCTGGCATACTCCCGTCGTTCACTATTTCGAAATAGAACTTTTGATCGTTTCATCACCAATTTTGATGAATTGTTGGGAGACATCAATTATTTTTTGCCTGAAGAAGGTGGTCGGAACAGATGATACCACCGAAACGCGTCGCACTGTATTCTAAAGCACTAAATTGAACTGGTTTGGTCACCGAACTATGTATTACAGATAACGATGTGTTGACCAAGATATGACTTTTTGATTAGTGAGTCTAATGACAGTAACTCTTCTCTGTCCAGTATAAATCTCCCATTTTTTCGATTTTAGGAGTGTTACTCTATATATGCATCTTTGACATATGTGATTGTTAATAATGATATATATTGGTTTTGTGTTTTAATGCACTTCTGCAACAGAAGATTTTAACAATTATAAATGCACTTGAGATTCATTGAATAAAAACACTTTGTATGTAGCTTTGGTGATTTTTCAATACTTACTGTGAAATTTGTATGGTTTTGATATGAGTGAATGACAGTGTGCTCTTGAAGACATTCCAAAGGGAAATTGTTTAGTTGACTTGAGGACACATCTCTGTGTGCCATGACTACAACCCACTGCCCTGGCATAGATCAGTCACCCCTCTAGCTGGGTGCACTAAACCAGTGGTGAGGGTACAGGTGCATGAGCCCTGTACCCCTACAGTGTCTAAGTCCATTCTTAGACATTGTAAATGCAGTTCTGCCATTAAGAGTATATAGTGCTGGGAGTTTGTCATTACAAACTCCACAGCACCACAATGACTACACAGAAAACTAAGAAGTTTGGTCTCAAACTTCTCAGCACATTAAACCCACACTGATGCCAGTGTGGGATTTAATGAAAAATGCACACAGAGGGCATTTTTGAGATGCCCACTGAAAGGTAACCTACCACTAGTGTCCAGGCTGAGTGGCTGCTTTCAGCTGCCACCACCAGACATGTTTCTGGACCCCTGGGTCGAGAGCCTGCTGCTCTCTGGGGCCTGAAGAACAAGTTACTTACCTTCGGTAACGATATATCTGTAAGAAACATTAGTAGTGATAGATTCCTTACCTTAGAATATCCCCAGGCGTCAGTCTGGATCCGGAAAGTTTTCGTCAGCAGTACCCCTGAGTGTCGGAAGGTGGCGTCGTGCGGCTCCACGTCCGACGTAGGCGTTGTGATCGCCGGGATGACGTCGCGGCAGCTACTTAGACGCCTCCCTCGCGCACTGACGTCAGTTCTGTACACGACTTTCCGCGCCAGGAACGCAGAGCCATGCAAGATACTGACCACTGGTGCATTGAAACTAGGGCCCTGAAAGGGATGACCTTAACCCTAGAAATCAGTTTGCGGAACGGGGAGGATGGGTGGGGCAGTAAGGAATCTATCACTAGTAATGTTTCTTACAGATATATCGTTACCGAAGGTAAGTAACTTGTTCATCTGAAAGAAACACGTAGTGATAGATTCCTTACCTTAGAATAGATACCCCAGCAATACCAAACCCGGTGGTGGGTCTGCGAACCAAGATCACACCAGAAAGTCACGGCGAACAGAACGGCCAAAGAAGCCGTCTCTCCGGACTTGGCTGTCAAGGCAATAATGCTTAGAAAAAGTGTGTGGCGAGGCCCACGTGGCTGACTGACAGATGTCTTGCAGGGGGACACCACATCCCAATGCAGTAGTAGCCGCTGTTGCCCTGGTAGAATGGGCGCGCAGCCCCACTGCAGGCTCCTTCTTAGCCAGAGAATAGCAGGCTTTTATACACAAGATGACCCAGCGGGAGAAAGTCCTCTTGTGTACAGCCCGGCCTTTCTTGGCGCCTACGTAGCCAACAAAGAGCTGGTCATCCACCCGGAACTGTTGTGTGCGGTTGAGGTAAAATGAGATCGCACGTTTTGGGTCCAGACGGTGGAGCCTCTCTTCCTCTCTGTAAGGGTGCGGAGGCGGAAAGAAAGTGGGCAAGGTGATAGAATGCCCAATATGGAAGGCAGTGACAACCTTTGGCAAGAAGGATGGACGTCTGCGTAGCACAACCTTGTCCGGATGAACAGATAGAAAAGGAGGTTTACAGGAAAGAGCCTGGAGCTCACTCACGCGCCTAGCGGAGGTGATGGTAACCAGGAAAGCAGTCTTCAAAGTCAAGAGACGAGGAGGACAGTTGTGAAGCGGCTCAAAGGGAGCGCACATCAAATAAGTAAGAACCAGGTTCAAGTCCCACTGTGGCATCACAAACGGAAAAGGAGGGAAAAGGTGAGTAATGCCTTTGAGGAATCTATTCACGACAGGGGACTTGAAAAGAGAGGGCTGATCAGGAAGCCTGAGAAAGGCCGAAATTGCAGAAAGGTAGCCCTTGATGGTGCCCAGAGCAGAGCCCTGCTGGGCCAAAGAAAGAAGGAACAGTAGGACATCAGAAAGAGGGGCAGAAAGGGGATCCACAGCCTTTGCTGTGCACCATGCCACAAATTTGTTCCACCCGCAGGCGTACACCGATTTAGTGGAGGGACGCCTGGCTGCCAGAATGACATCACAGACTTCAGGAGGCAAGTCAAATGGAATCCGCTGTCGCCACTCAATCTCCACGCAAGGAGGTGGAGGCTGGACAGGTTCGGGTGGAGAACCGTCCCCTGCTGCTGCGACAGAAGATCCTCCCGAAGAGATAGTCGGATCGGGGGATCCACGCTCATACTGAGTAGCTCAGGATACCAAACTCTTCGAGCCCAGTCTGGAGCCACAAGAATAACTTGGGCCCGGTTGCGTCTGATTTTCTTCAGCACTCTGGGTAGAACTGGTATAGGCGGAAAGGCGTACAAGAGACCGCAACTCCACTCGCGACGAAAAGCGTCGCCAAGCGAGTGCCGCCTTGGAAATTACAACGCGCAGAACTGCTGACATTGCGCGTTCTCTTCGGTGGCGAATAGATCTAACCAAGGCTCTCCCCACTGTTTTAAGAGATCTTGCGCCACATCCGAGTGAAGACGCCATTCGTGATCCATCATGCACCTGCGGTTGAGTTCGTCCGCCCTGGTGTTTAGTGAACCCGCCAGGTGTTGAACCACCAGGGAAATGCCCTGATGTTCCAGCCATGTCCAGAGGCCCAGCGCCTCCTGACATAGGGTCCACAACCCCACCCCGCCCTGTTTGTTGCAGTACCACATGGCGGTGGTGTTGTCGGTGAACACCTGCACCACTCTCCCCTTGACAGAGGGGAGGAATGCCTTGAGTGCAAGTCGGATCGCCCGAAGCTCCAGACGGTTGATATAGAGCTTGGACTCCGCCGGAGACCAGAGGCCTCTGATCTCTGCCTCTCCCATGTGGTCGCCCCATCCCAGGAGGGACGCGTCCGTCACCACTGTGTGCTCCGGTTGGGGAAGGGAGAGGGATCTGCCGCTGACCCAATGCTGGTTCGTGAGCCACCATTGCAACTGTCTTGCAGTGCCCTCCGAGATCTGGACGTAATCGGACAGATTCCCCTGATGCTGCGCCCACTGGAACTTCAGGTCCCACTGCAGAGCCCGCATATGCCATCTGGCATGATTGATCAGCAGGATGCAGGAGGTCATGAGGCCCAGCAGCCTCAAGGTCATCCTGACCGAAACCCAGGACAAGGGCTGAAAGATTGGAATCATAGCCCGAATATCCTGGACTCGCTGTTCGAGAGGATAGACCCGAAACTGCGCTGTGTCCAGAACTGCTCCGATGAAGAGGAGCTTCTGAGAGGGAATCAGGTGCGACTTCGGCACGTTGATGGAGAACCCCAGCAAATGCAGGAGGTCGGCCGTAGTCTGAAGGTGGGAGACGACTGCCTGGGGCGAGCCCGCCTTCAACAACCAGTCGTCGAGATAGGGGAAGACAAACCCCTGATCTGCGCAGATGAGCTGCGACCACCGCCATCACTTTCGTGAACACCCGAGGGGCGCTGGTAAGGCCAAAAGGGAGCACAGTGAACTGAAAATGCTCGTGGCCTACCGTGAACCGTAGGTAACGCCGGTGGGCCGGCAGGATGGGAATATGAAAGTAAGCGTCCTGCAAGTCCAACGCTACCAGCCAGTCTTATGGGTCTAGGGCAGACAAGACCTGAGCAAGTATGAGCATCTTGAACTTCTCCTTCCGGAGGAAGAGATTGACGTCCCGAAGGTCCAAGATAGGACGCAGGCCCTTGCCCTTCTTTGGAATCAGAAAGTAGTGGGAATAACATCCACGGCCTACTTCTGGCATCGGAACGCGCTCTATGGCCCCCTTGGCCAAGAGGGCCGCAACTTCCTGCTGGAGAAGTGCCAAGTGATCCCCCGACACGCGGGGGTACTGAGGTGGCATGGCTGGAAGGGTAGTCTCGAAGGGGAGGGAGTAGCCCCTTCGGACTATCTGCAAAACCCACCTGTCCGACGTGATGGTGCGCCAGTGGGGGAGGTGATGGCGAAGCCTGCCACCCACTGGCGTTTGATGGGCCTGAAAGGTCGGACTAGGAAGGTTTGGAGGCAGTGGTGGTGGAGGTGGAGGTGGACTGACCCGGCCGCTGGCCCCCTGAGCCGCCGCAGCGGTTCCCACGTCCGCGCGTGGACTGTTGCGCCGGCCTGTGGCTCTGTTGCGAACGTGGTGGGTTGCCCCTTCCGCGAGCACGAAAGGAGCGAAAGGCAGAAGGCTGAGGAGGGCGCTTGGCCGAAAGGCCCAAGGACTTAGCCGTAGCCCGTGAGTCCTTTAAGCGCTCCAAAGCACTGTCTGCCTTGTTGCCAAAGAAGCGAATGCCATCGAAGGGCATGTCCATTAAAGTGTTTTGGACATCCCCCGAAAAGCCAGTTGTCCTCATCCAGGCGTGGCGCCACTGTTGTGGAAATCGCCCTGCCTAGCGAGTCGGCGGGGTCAAGGCCACAACGGATTGTGAACTTGGCTGCATCTCTCCCCTCAGCAACAGCCTGGGTGAGTGCCGTCCGGGCCTCCTCTGGACAGCTAGGCAGCACCTGCGCTACCGGATCCCACAAGGAGTGCGAATAACGGCCCAAGAGGCATGCAGTGTTCACAGACCACAGCCCCAGGCTGGCGGAAGAAAAAATCTTCTTTCCGTACTGTTCCAGCCTCTTGGATTCCCTATCTGGGGGTGCGGAACGGAATGCGCTTGGGGAAGCAGAGGCTTGGACAACCAAGCTCTCAGGGGTGGGGTGTTGAGAGAGGAAAAGGGGGTCGCCCAGGGCCGGGCGATGGCGTCGGGCCACGTTCCTGTCCACAGGAGCCCCTGTGCTGGGCATGGACCAGGAGCCCAGAAGAACGCCAGATAGTGCTTCATTAAAGGGCGGCAGCAGCAGCTCCGCAGAGGAAACTGCTGGTTGAAGCACTTCTGTCAGGAGGTTAGTCCTGACGGCCACAGTAGGTAGCTGAAGGTGGAGTGCCTCAGCAGCCCTACGCAACACCACAGAAAAACTAGCGCCCTCCTCCGTAGCCACGGTAGGAGGAGACATCATGCCAAGGTCTGGAGAAGTGTCCAGACCACTGGCGTCCCCCAGCTCCTCAGCCCAGTCCGGGTCATACTCACATTGAGCTGTGAGAGGGTCTTCAGACCCCTCCCAGTCCTCCCCTTCCTCCTCTTGCTGTGGTACAGGCCGAAAAGGAGGAGGAAGGATATAGGGAAACAGATGCCCAAACAGCGTCGGAATCGGCGTCAGTCGACACCGTTCGGCACCATATCCACATCGGGGCTGAAACCGGGGCCGACGTCGTCCGGCGCGCCGAGCGACGTCCAACGTGGTGCCGGTGGGGTCGACGTCGGTGGAGGTGTGACTAGGTCAACCGGGATCCACAAGGGAATCCATGGGAGTCCTGCGGCGCCGAGGCCGGAGCCGACGGCGACGCCGGAGCTACCGGCGTCAAAAAGCAAGGACTCCCAGTCGGGCCCGCGGGGCCCAAAGGCGCACCGGAGGGTCCCGACGGCCCAAATAGGCGAGCCATAGCGGTCAGGAATTCCTGTACCTGGGCCGGAGTCGCCGATGAGCCCGGGAAAGGCGGGTAGGTCACCGACGACTGCGTAGGCTCCGCCGGAGCCGTGGGGGTGGCACCACCCACACCCTCAGCCGAGTCACGCGACCTGCGAGGAGAAGTCGAAGAACGAGGACGTTTCTTCGACTTTTTGTGCTTCGCCTTACCTGACCCCGAGTGCGAAGACTTCGATTCGGACGACTTCCGATGTGGGCGGCTCCGCAACCGGTCCCTCGACCTCCCTCTGGACCGGGACCTTTGACGGCGCGGAGCCGACTGCCGGGCTTCAAACAGGTTTCGGGACCGCTCCCGCAAAGTCTTCGGCGCCATGGCCCGGCAGTCGGGGCACGACTTGGGGTCGTGGTCGCGCCCCAGGCAGAAGAGACACGTGGTGCAGGTCCGTCACCGACATCATGCGATGACAGTCCTTGCAAGATTTACACCCGGGAATCCCTGACTGCACCAGGAGTCGTATCGACTCAAAAAAGCCGAGACAAAAATCTCCAAAAACTCAGTCAAAAATGACTGGGGGTACCGCTCTCTCCGGATCTGCGCTTGCTGGCGCGGAAAAAGAAAGAACTGACGTCAGCGCGCGAGAGCGGCGTCTAAGTAGCTGCCGCGACATCATCCCGGCGATCACAACGCCTACGATGGACGTGGAGCCGCACGACGCCACCTTCCGACGCGCAGGGGTACTGCTGACGAAAACTTTCCGGATCCAGACTGACCCCTGGGGATATTCTAAGGTAAGGAATCTATCACTACGTGTTTCTTTCAGATACAATGCACATCATGGGAGGAGGTGCCAAGCCTCCTTCCCCAGGATGGGCAGGGTTCACGAAGGGGAAGCTTCAAAGGCTTGCCGCCTTTGTGAGCTTCCCCAGGCCACTTGCTGCTTTCAGCAACTGGTCCCCACTGGTTCTGACCCCACTTTGGGCGGGAGAACCGGCGGGAAAAACAAGTTAAGAAGAGAGGTGTGCCCACCTCTGCCAACTCCACCCCTCAGGTGAGGGAGGCGAGGTGAAGCACAACTCTCAGACCCCGCCATCTTGCAGATGGGGGGGGGGGGGACTCAGCCAACCAGGGAAAGGCTTATGCCCCCCTCCCATTGGATGGTGGCATAATAGGGGGTATACCCACCCCAGGAAAGGGACCCATTGGTCCCAACCTTTTTACCTACCTGTAACCACCCTAAATCTAGTATTTAGGGCCACCCCTGAACCTTGCTTCCTCAGACAAGAAGAAGCTACAAGAGAAGAAGAACCGAACAGCCGTGCAGAAGCTAACAAGAGGAAGACGCGCGGACGCCCACTGACTTGGCCCCTGCCCTACCGGCCTGTCTCCACCTCGAATCTGTTCCTGCGAAATCCCGGTGTGTCCAGCAGTCAGCAACCTCGAAAACCCCGGAGGACCTGCCTGCCTTCAACCTCAAAGACTGAGTCTCCTGTGAACACCGGATTTGTTAATCTGCAACCTCTGGTTCTGGCCGGACACTGCGGATCTGCCCCACTCTGCACCTGCCGTCCACGGCCCGAGCATGAGTGGGAAAACACCACGAGGAGGTCCCCCCCGGGGATCCTAACCCGAGATCCGGCGACCCCTGACCTGCCTCAAGCCTCCAGCCGACACCTGCAGCCTAAATCCGGAAGGTCCCCCAACCGCGACCAGGAGCTGGTAAGAAGATCTTACCATAAAGGCACCCCTGCACCCGACGCCCCATGGCCTTGGGTGGCCAAACCGATGGTGACTAACCAACCCCCAACTTACCTCTCGAAGTGGTGGTTGCGCCCAGAAGACCTTCGTCCCCAAGCCTGCAGTGCCTTTGCAAACCGGAGGTTCGCCATTCCAAACAACAGGGCACCCGACGTCGAAACAGCACCCTGCACCTGGCCGCCCTAGTGCCGCTGAGGGTGCACCTTTGGTGCTACTTTGTTTCCCCATTTGCCCTGAGCTAAAGTCTAGGAGCTTTGCTCCAACAACCAAGTGGCCTGCTCGTCAGCAGCCACCAACCGGAGGCCCCCATCCCCCATTGGATAACATTGGGCCTCAGCACTCTGCACCCGGCCGCCCTAGTGCCACTGAGGGTGTAACTAGAGTGCACCCTTGACCCTGGGGGACCCCTGAGTCTACCCCCAGAACCTCAATTCCCACTACCAAATACTTACCTCAAAACCGATAACACTATTTTCCTCCATAGGATAACATTGACTGTTTTTCTTGGAAACGTTTCGAAGTGTGGAGTTTGAAAACCTAAAGAAATTCTTTAAAATTGTACTATTTAACGAAAACGATTTTACTTACCTGTTTACAGGAAATG
Organism: Calotriton arnoldi; assembly: GCA_963921515.1. Taxonomy (NCBI): domain Eukaryota; kingdom Metazoa; phylum Chordata; class Amphibia; order Caudata; family Salamandridae; genus Calotriton; species Calotriton arnoldi. Next base: position 257,437 of record CAWUFW010016485.1, read on the forward strand.
TCCCAGAGTAGTATCCAGGTATACTACTCTGAATAAGAAAAGTAATCTAAAAAGTAACTTACCTGGTATTTTACTGAAAAGCCCATTCAAGTACTGTACTATATCTACAAAATATTGCATTTCTCTGCAACCATACTGTAAGTCAAAACAAAGTGCATATACAATTACAATCCAAACTGTTTACAAACTGCATTACTACTGTAAAGTATTTATTGCTTACCTGTGCCAGGCTTGCTTGGGTCTAGATAATAAAATAACTAAAAGAATATTTTTTTTTATATTAAACAATTGTCTGAAGTTCAGTCTTTGAGTGTGCGAATTCATTTGCTGATCCAGTGTGTACAACAAAAGCTTCACACTGTCCTCTGATACTGCCTTACTGCTCGACCACACTAACACAAATAGAGAGTGAGGTGCTATCTAACTTTACCTCTGCCTACCTTTGGGGTTCCACTGGACTCTGTGCACACTATACCTCACTTTGGTATAGTATATACAGAACCAGCTTCCTACAGGGTGCAGTAGTGACGCAGAATAGAAGTACTTTGAATTGATAATGTGTTCCTGCTATGACGAACCAGAAAAAGTTCCGGTGAGCTGGATGTATTGGAATGTGAAAGTAAGTGTTCTTAAAGTCTAGTGCAGACAAAGTTGCCCTGTTGCAAAAGAGGAATTACATCTTGAAGAGTCACCATGGGAAAGTGCTATGATAGGATGCATTGATTTAGAGGTCTGAGGTCCAGTATGGGTTGATGTGAACTGTCTTTTTTGGGAATGAGGAAGTATAGAGACTATTCTCCTGACCTTGCTGTGCTAGGGAAACCGGCTATATGGCTCTGTTCTGCAAGTGAGCCTGTACTTCCTGTTTGAGCAGGGGCTGGTGCTGTGTGGAAAGTATGTGCCTGCAAGGTGGAATGTTTGAAGGCATTTTGATGAGCCCCAGACAATAACCATGTTGGATAATATCCAACACCCACTGGTCTGTTTTTCCAGTTGGGGAAGAAACCTTGTAGTCGTCCCCCAACAGATGTTAAGTGGTCGAGGGAAATGAAAAGTGAGTCACTGTTTGGAATTGAAGGGTGTGGTACGAGTGGAGGCACCTCTTCCTGGCTTGGCAGTTCGGGCTGGACTGTTCCCACAAGGAACAGGGTCAAGACTGATTTGCATATGGCTGGGTCCAAACTGGGGTGGTGTGGTGAGCAAAAGAATGATGGATTTAACCCAGATCCTTGTGACTGGGGGTGAATGTTTGCATTGTCCAGCATTCCGTCCATCAATTGTTTCTTTGGCACCTCTTCCATGCCATTTGAAATTATTTCCTCAATATGTGCCCCTGTAATATCCTCGAGGGGGAAATGTGATGCTGTTGCTTATAAGAAGGGGTAGATGCATCTGATAATGTTGCTTTATTGCCCTGTTTGTATGTGGGGCGTCAAAAGGAACCTTGAGGACTGGGGATTTGAAGCACCCCTAATGAATTCCCAACCTTTGTGTCCTTCATTTTGTCTTGTGTTTGGTCCACTTGGGGACCAAACAGATGTTGCTGGTCAAAAGGGACATTAACGAGTGCCTGCTGTAGCTCTGCTGTAGGTCGCCCGTTCGTAAGGATTCATTTCAACAGTACTGCTGCGCGTTGGAAACTTGAAAGTTCCAGCCAGTATTTCTAATGAAGATCCCCTCACCCACCTTCACACCACAGTCCTGATGAAGACCCCAGCATAAGGATTTGAATAGCCTACGGATATATTGGGGTCGAAACGTCGACATTTCTTTATCAAGCCAGTTTTAACACCAGAGATTTAGTACTGTGTTAACTATTATCATGGCGATAAAAGTTTTTTTGTGTATATTGTGATTAATGCACAAGTTACTAACTTGTGTAACGATATATCTGTAAGAGACAGTAGTTAGTGACAGATTCCTTACCTTAGAATATCCCCAGGCGTCAGGCTGGATCCGGAAAGTTTTTTGCGTAGCAGTACCCTTGCGCGTCGGTAGGCGGCGTCGTGCGGCTCCGCGTCCGTCGTCGGGATGACGTCGCGGGCAGTACTTAGGCGCCGCCCCTGCGCGCTGACGTCAGTTCTGTACACGACTTTCCGCGCCAGGAACGCAGAGCCATGCAAGAAGCTGACATAGGTGTCTGAAAAATACTAGGGCCCTGAAAGGGATGTCCTTAACCCTAGAAATCAGTTCGCAGAACGGGGAGGATGGGTGGGGCGGTAAGGAATCTGTCACTAACTACTGTCTCTTACAGATATATCGTTACACAAGTTAGTAACTTGTGCATCTGAAAGAGACACGTTAGTGACAGATTCCTTACCTTAGAATAGATACCCCAGCAATACCAACCCCGGTGGTGGGTCTGCGAACAAAGATCAGACAAGGAAGTCCTGGAGGACAGAACGGCCAAAGAAGCCGTCCCTCCGGACCGGACTGTCAAGGCAGTAATGCTTTGTAAACGTGTGCAGCGAGGCCCACGTAGCTGCCTGACAGATAACCGACAGCGGAACACCGCGGCCCAAGGCCGTGGTAGCAGCCGTTGCCCTGGTGGAATGGGCACGCAGCCCAACAGGAGGCTCCTTTTTAGCCAAAGAATAGCAGGTCTTGATGCACAAGGTAACCCAGCGGGAGATGGTCCTCTTGTGCACCGCCCGACCTTTTTGGCGCCCACGTAGCCAACAAAGAGCTGGTCATCCACCCGGAAGTGTTTTGTGCGGTCAATATAGAAAGAGAGCGCACGTTTTGGGTCCAGACGGTGGAGCCTCTCTTCCTCTCTGGAAGGATGCGGAGGCGGAAAGAAGGTGGGCAAAGTGATGGTCTGCCCAATGTGGAAAGCAGTAACCACCTTTGGCAAGAAGGACGGACGCGTCCGAAGAACAACTTTGTCTGGATGAACAGACAGAAAGGGAGGTTTGCAAGATAGAGCCTGGAGCTCACTCACCCGCCGAGCGGAGGTGATGGCCACCAGAAAGGCTGTCTTCAGAGTCAGAAGACGAAGAGGACAGTTATGTAGAGGCTCAAAGGGAGCGCACATTAAAAAGGTAAGAACCAAGTTCAAGTCCCACTGAGGCATCACAAACGGAACAGGAGGGAAGAGGTGAGTAATGCCTTTTAAGAACTTGTTAACAACAGGGGACTTGAAAAGGGAGGGCTGATCAGGGAGCCTGAGGGAGGCCGAGATAGCACAAAGATAACCCTTGATGGTACCCAGGGCAGAACCCTGTTGGGCCAGAGAGAGAAGGAACAGAAGGACCTCAGAAAGAGGGGCAGAAAGGGGATTCACAGCCTTTGCTGTGCACCATGCCACAAATTTGTTCCACCTGCAGGCGTATACCACCTTAGTGGAGGGACGCCTGGCTGCCAGAATCACATCACAAACTTCGGGAGGCAAGTCGAAAGGAATCAACTGCCGCCGCTCAATCTCCACGCAAGCAGGTGTAGACTGGACAGGTTCGGGTGGAGGACCGTCCCCTGCTGCTGCGACAGAAGATCCTCCCGAAGAGGCAGACGGATCGGGGATCTACGCTCATATTGAGTAGCTCGGGATACCAAACTCTTCGAGCCCAGTCCGGAGCCACAAGAATGACTTGGGCCCGGTCGTGCCGAATCTTCTTCAACACTCTGGGTAGAAGTGGTATAGGCGGAAAGGCGTACAATAGACCGCAACTCCACTCGTGACGAAAAGCGTCGCCGAGCGAGTGCCGCCTTGGAAATTCCAACACGCAGAACTGATGACATTGCGCGTTCTCTTCGGTGGCGAATAGATCTAACCAAGGCTCTCCCCACTGTAGAAAGAGTCCTTGCGCCACTTCCGAGTGAAGACGCCATTCGTGATCCATCATGCATCTGCGGCTGAGTTCGTCCGCCCTGGCGTTCAGGGAACCTGCCAGGTGTTGAACCACCAGGAACATGCCCTGATGTTCCAGCCATGTCCAGAGGCGCAGAGCCTCCTGACAAAGGGTCCACGACCCCACCCCGCCTTGTTTGTTGCAGTACCACATGGCGGTGGTGTTGTCTGTGAACACCTGCACTACCTTTGACAGAGGGAAGGAATGCCTTGAGTGCAAGTCGGATCGCCCGGAGCTCCAGAAGGTTGATATGGAGCCGGGACTCCGCCGGAGACCAGAGGCCTCTGATCTCCGCCTCTCCCATGTGACCGCCCCATCACAGAAGGGACGCGTCCGTCACAACTGTGTGCTCTGGCTGGGGAAGGGAGAGGGATCTGCCCATGACCCATTGCCGGTTCGAGAGCCACCACTGCAACTGTTTTGCAGTCCCCTCCGAGATCTGGACGTGATCGGACAGGTCGCCCTGGTGCTGCGCCCACTGGAACTTCAGGTCCCACTGCAGAGCCCGCATATGCCATCTGGCATGAGTGACCAGCAGGATGCAGGAGGCCATGAGGCCCAGCAGCCTCAGGGTCATCCGTACCGAAACCCAGGATAAAGGCTGAAAGATCGGAATCATAGCCTGAATATCCCGGACTCGCCGTTCGGGAGGATAGGCCCGAAACTGCGTCGTGTCCAGAACTGCTCCGATGAAAAGGAGCTGTGGAGAAGGAATCAGATGCGACTTTGGCACATTGATGGAGAACCCCAGCGAGTGCAGGAGTTCGGCCGTAGTCTGGAGGTGGGAGACGACTGCCTGGGACGAGCCCGCCTTCAGCAGCCAGTCGTCGAGGTAGGGGAAGACTGAAACCCCTGCCCGGCGCAGATGAGCTGCGACCACCGCCATCACTTTCGTGAACACCCGAGGGGCACTGGTAAGGCCAAAGGGGAGCACGGTGAACTGAAAATGCTCGAGGCCTACCGTGAACCGAAGGTAACGCCGGTGGGCCGGCAGGACGAGGATGTGGAAATAGGCGTCCTGCAAGTCCAACGCTACCAACCAGTCTCCGGGGTCGAGGGCAGTCAAGACCTGAGCTAGGGTGAGCATCTTGAACTTCTCCTTCCGGAGGAAGCGATTGACGTTCCGGAGGTCCAAGATAGGACGCATGTCCTCCTTGTCCTTTTGGGCACCAGAAAGTAGTGGGAGTAGCAACCACGCCCTACTTCTGGGGTCGGAACATGCTCGATGGCCCTCTTGGCCAAGAGGGCCGTGACTTCCTTCTGTAGAAGCGCCAAGTGATCCCCTGACATGCGGTGGAATTGAGGTGGCATGGCTGGGGGGTGGTCTCGAAGGGGAGGGAGTAGCCCCTTCGGACAATGTCCAAGACCCACCTGTCCGAGGTGATGGGACGCCAGAGGTGAAGGTGATGGCGGACCCTGCCCCCGACTGGCGTACTGTGCACCTGAAAGGAGGGACTAGGAGGGCTTGGAGGCCGCGGACGAGTTGGAGGTGGTGGCCTGACCCGCACGCTGGTTGCCCGAACCGCCACGGCGGTATCCACGTCCTCGGCCACGCGAAGGCGCTTGCTGCGCGGGCCGTTGGCCGGGCTGCGGACGTGACTGGGCGCCCCTTCCGTGGCCACGAAAGGGGCGAAAAGCAGACGTGAGCGGAGGGCGCACAACAGCAAGGCCCAGGGACTTAGCAGTAGCCCGAGAGTCCTTGAAACGCTCCAGCGCATGGTCTGCCTTCGAACCAAAAAGACCGACACCATCAAAGGGCATGTCCATGAGTGTATTCTGGACATCTCCCGAAAAACCAGTGGTTCTCAGCCAGGCGTGGCGACGCAGCGCCACCGTCGTTGCAAGCGATCTGCCCAGCGAGTCGGCGGTATCAAGGCCACAGCGGATGGTATATTTAGCCGCATCACGCCCTTCCGCAATGGCGCGGGTAAGCAGTGTCTGGACCTCCTCAGAACACTGCGGCAAAACAGTTGCCACCGAATCCCACAGGGAGTGGGTGTATCGGCCCAAGAGGCAAGCGGTATTAACAGACCGCAAGCCAGCACTGGAGGAAGAGAAAGCCTTCTTCCCAAAGTGATCCATGCGCTTGGATTCCCTATCCGGAGGGGCGGTAGGGAAGGCGGTTTGGGAGGCAGAGGCTTGGACAACCAAGCTCTCAGGGGTGGGGTGTTGGGAGAGAAACAGGGGGTCGCCTGGAGCAGGGCGATGGCGTCGGGCCACGTTCCTATCCACAGGAGCCCCTGTGGTGGGTTTGGACCAGGCACCCAAAAGAACGTCAGTCAGCGCCTCGTTGAACGGTAGCACAGTCTCCGAAGAGGAGGCCGCCGGCTGAAGCACTTCAGTCAGGATGTTAGACCTGACGACCACTGTAGGCAACTGGAGATTCAAGGCTCCAGCAGCTCTACGCAACACCGTTGCAAAATTAGCCCCCTCCTCCGTTGCCACGGGAGGAGACAGCATGCCAGAGTCAGGGGAGGTATCCAGACCACTGGCATCCCCAAGTGCCTCAACCCAGTCCGGGTCAAACTCGCACTGTTGTGTGAGAGGGTCGTCAGACCCCTCCCAGCTCTCCTGGTCCTCCTCAGGTTGAAAATATGGAGGAGGAGGGACATCAGGGACCCAAGGTCTCATCGGCGCCGGATACGGCGTCGGGCGACGCCGTTCCGGCACCATGTCCGGACCCGGAGAGAACCGGGGAACGACGCCGCCTGGAGCCCCGGACGGCGTCGGAAACGGCACCGGGGACATCGGCGTCGGCGGAGGCGTGGTTAGATCAACCGGCGTCGATGGGGGTTGCGGCCCCACCGGAGCCGGGGTCGAGGCCGGGACCGGAGCCGAGGCCGGGACGAAGGCTGGTGGGACAGGCGACGCCGGGACCGGAGTCGACGGCGACGCCGGAGCAACCCAATCAGGGCCCGCGGGGCCCGGAGGCGCACCGGAGGGACCTTGAGGCCCGAAGAGGCGGGCCATGGCCGACAGGAATTCCTGTATATCGGCCTGAGTCGCTCCCGAGCCCGGGTAGGGCGGGTACTGCGGGGGTAACTCGACAGGCACGTCCGGGGCCGCGGGGGCGGGGACGGTGCCGACAGGGACCTCAGCCGAGTCGCGAGACCGGCGAGGCGAAGTCTTAGAGCGATGACGCCGCTTAGACTTCTTGTGCTTCGACTTACCGGAGGAGCGCGAAGACTTTGAATCCGACGAACGGCGGGGACTCCGCGTCCGGCCCCTCGACCTCTCCCGGGACCGGGGCTTGGTGCGGCGCGGAGCCGAATGCCGGACTTCGAGGAGCTTTCGAGACCGCTCTCGCAAAGCCTTAGGATGAAGTTTCCGGCAGTCAGGACACGACTTCGTGTCGTGGTCTCGGCCGAGACAAAAGAGACACTCGAGGTGCGGGTCCGTGATCGACATCATGCGACCACATTCCTCGCAGGGCTTAAAGCCGGGCATCCCTACGACACCTTAGGAGTCGTGAAGACTCGTTGAAGAAACAGTGAAAAAATTCACCAAAAAAGATAGTCAAAAAGTGACTAGGGCACTGCTCTTCCCGGATCTGCGCTTACTGGCGCGGAAAAAGAAGAACTGACGTCAGCGCGCAGGGGCGGCGCCTAAGTATTGCCCGCGACGTCATCCCGGCGATCACGACGCCGACGACGGACGCGGAGCCGCACGACGCCGCCTACCGATGCGCAAGGGTACTGCTACGCAAAAAACTTTCCGGATCCAACCTGACGCCTGGGGATATTCTAAGGTAAGGAATCTGTCACTAACGTGTCTCTTTCAGATAGGCTCAATCAAGGAGCCACATGTCTTTTGAGTATTAAATTGTTTTGTTTTGATGCGAACTATACTTTTGAAGTCACTACCCTTACCTCACCTGAATCACATTCACTCCACTTTCCCTTCTTTCCCTTTTCCCACCTAGGGATATCATTGTATATAATATGAACTATGTCAATAATAGACTAATGCTCAGTGTGAATTAAACACTAGGAGCAACAAAATACCTTGTGTCTTAGTTTTTTATAATCACGTTGTAATTTTGGACTTTGAATTGTATGGTCGTTTTCTGGGACCACTGTTCTTATGTACTGTAGCTCTGGCTTAAAGCCTGATATAAGTAGCCAAGCAAGTCTACATAATAGTATGCTTGCATTCATGCCCTTGGCGGCTGTATCCGCGGAATTAAGGGCACATCTGATGGAGTTATTTGATATTGATTTACCCTCCTGTACAATTTTATGGCCTCTTTTATTATACTCCTCAGGAATATGTTGAAGGAGTTCCTCCATCTCGTTCCAATGGGCCCTGTCGCACCTTGCTAATAACCCTTGGGTATTGGCAATTCGCCAATGATTGGCTGACTGTGCTGCCACCCTTTTCCCCGAAGCATCAATGAGTTGAGACTCGGTCAGGTGGAGGGGCATCTGCTGACGTCTGAGACTTTGCTCTTTTGTGGGCATTAGATACCACCATGGTGTCTGGGGGAAGCTGTCCTTTAATGTAAGGTTGATCTGAGGGTGCAGCTTTGCATTTTTTATCTACACGTGGTGTAATGATGTGTGCTCCTACTTGATCTTTAAATATGTCACCTGAGTGACGGAGCATCCCTTCAAGCATTGGCAGATATTGACATGCTCTAGTAGTAGAGAAGAAGAGTGTGTCACAGAGGAATTTATCCTCTATGGGGTCTTTGTGCAAGGGGACATGGTGTTACGCAGCTGCAGTAGCTATAAGTTCTTGAAAGGATGTAGCATCATCTGGGGGTGATGGTTTAGCTGGGTAAAGTTCTGGGTCACTTTCCCTGGGTGGGTCTATGTCATAGTGTCCCATGGATCTGTGGACTGCTGATAGTCATCTCCTCCCACCTGATCCCCAGTATAAGACTGTGGAGAATCCTGGGGAGTAATGTCTCCTGTGTCACTATAATGTGAGGAAGGTAGTGTTGGTGGTGAGGGAGGGGGTGGAGAGTAATCAGGCAAAGGTGGCTGCAAAGGACTAGTTGCAATGTCCTTTTTCTGTTTCTTAGGAGGTATAGGTATAGATCAATTGCCTCCTCAAAAGAAACCCAACGTTTTGATGAAACTGGTGCTGACTGAACTGTCTTTGCTAAAATCCAGGCCAGTAGAAGGCTGAATATGTAACTTCTGCTTTGGATCTTGCCTCTCCTTCATAGTTTCAAGGATCTGTTCTGGTGCCGAAATGGCTGCTTCCGGTGCTGAACTTGGTTTTAAGAGGTGGAGGAGTGTGTGCTCGGTGCCAATGAGGCAGCTGGTTTACTCTGCACCAAGATTGGTTGGCTCAAAGTAGTAAATTCAACTCCAGTAGGGAGCCAGTCGGGGGACCAGCAAGGTCCTCAGAAACAGACCAGCAGGAAGAGGAGTCCTCAGTTAATTCCAGGCACTTTTATCATTTGCAGGGCTTTCCAATGTATGTGGACCTGATGCAAGGGATGAAGGATGCAGAAGATGCTCGAAAGATGCAGAAGATGCTCAAATGATGCAATATGGTCGACGGGGGCCTTTCTGAGGTGATTCTGGACACAGGGTTGAGGTCCCACGAAGTCCTCTTGGTGTTCGCAGAAGCCCAGTCGCCACTGGCCTACCGGTTGCCCAGTCCTTCCTGGGTCGATAATTTGTCCCCTGGGGGTCCCAGATGCAGTACGACGACACTTGCAATTTCAGCGAACTCGGTTGCAACTTGGTTGTACATCGGGTTCTGGTCCCTGGTGCTGCATGGAAGCATTTGGCAGCGGTTTGAAGATTTTGGGCTACCAAATTGTCCCATCAGGCTTCTCAGCTGTTGTGTCTCTGTGCTGTGAGCAGGAGGCCAGCTCATTGACCCTTGGAGCCTCTTGGCTTTGCTGGGCTCTGGAGAGGACTTCTCCTTGTGCTGGACACAACAAGCACAGTCTCTCTAGTTTGCTAGCCACCATGTTCAGTCCATGCCGGTGCAGCCTCTCTTTGATGGTTCCGCAGCGCAGCAAGCCAGTCCTCCTTCCAGTCCAGTCGAGAACTGAGTTTGGAGTGCCCTACTTATGCTCAGAAAATGACCTGAGGGCAAGATACGGTTGGCACCCAATGAGCTACCAGGTTCCCTTCCACTTGATGACCACCTCATGCGAAGTGTGGCATCAGGGGAATCCCCGGATGCACTATTCTGCTCATTCCGATATGGCAGGACCCCTCTTCCGGCGGGTGGCGCTCCCTAGCCCAACCCAGAGGTGAGGCTACCTAGGGCCCTACACACCCCTGAAAAACAAGTTTGACAACTGGTTTCACCTCTCCTGTCTCAAGTGCCAGCTTGTCTGCCTGAACAATGGAGCAGCCCCTCTACCAAGTGTAACCAATTTGAACTTCAAAGGTCACTTCTCCTTTGAACTTTGCCTTTTGGGCCAACACCTGTGTGACTTCCTGTAGGAGAGACGTGACACCTCCTTCTAGAGCAGGCCCCTATTTTATCCTTTCCTGGGAGTCGTTAGCATGTCTTCCCAGGAGGACAGAAAGCTGTCTCGTCTACAGGATGTCGTGTGCAGCCAGTATTTGCATAGGGGACTAGAGGCAACAAAGTGGCAACTATGCTAAAATTGCACACTGCAACTTGTTACATTCATTTTGGCCTGAGAATCAAGTCGGTCTTAATTTAGTGAGTTGCTTGATATTTTGGATGACCAACTTTGATCGTACCGTTCCAGAGTTAGCACAGTTGAGGGGTCAGTGTGTAACTCTGCACTTGCCAACTTGGCGACCAAGCTTTGCTACAGTAAAAACAACAGTTTCACATTTTACTATCAGAGCATGTAAAATTACATCTTCTGACCGTTGAATATATTGCAACCTGCCTTAGGACTCGATAGGCCTGCCATAGGGATGACTTACACATATACCAGGGGAAAGCCTGTCTTTGCCATTCCTTTAAATGGCAAAGCCAGGCTAGCAGATAAAACCACTCTTCCAACCTGCAAATGGCAGGCTCAGAGTCTTTTTTTTTTACTTGTGTCCCCCCAGGGTGGAACAACCAACGCTGCACTCACTGGGGGGGACCCTCTAACTTACATGCCCTGTGTCCCATGGGTACCATTTGATGGGGACTTATAGGTAAGCTAGCTCAGCCAACTGGGTAAAAGCCAATTCGACATACCAGTTTAAGGGCAAAGGCAGAGGCACAGAGGTCTGGTTAGCAGACATCAATAAACTCTCAGAGTAAAAAAAAAACCAGCAGTATCAGTCCAAAAACTGGGTAATGACAATACAAAAAGGGACATTTCCTTACATGGCCCCCCCTCCAGACGAAAGGATGAGCAACTAACCCTTGTCCTGGCGGTACTCATTATCTAAGTGGAAGAACCTGGAAAGGCCATCAGAATTGGCATGGTCAGTCCCAGGTTTGTGTTCCAAAGTGAAGTCCATACCCTGTAGGGAAATGGACCACCTCAACAACTTGGGGTTCTCTCCTCTCATCTGCATCGACCATCGAGGCCTGAGGTCAGATTGAACTCAGAAGTGAGTCCCAAACAGGTAAGGTCTCAGCTTCTTCAGGGACCAAACCACAGCAAAGGATTCCCTCTCAAGGGCACTCCAAAGCTGCTCTCTGGAGAGGAGTTGTCTGCTAATAAAGGCAACTGGCAAATCCTGGCCCAAATCATTCACTTGTGGCCACACGGTCATAATCCCATGTTCAGAGGCATCTGTCTGAACAATGAATTCCTTACTGAAGTCCGGTGCCTTCAGGACAGGTGCTGAGCACAACGCCTCCTTTAGAGTGTCAAAAGCCTTTTGACACTGCTCAGTCCAAATAACACTTCTGGGCTGTTTCTTGGAGGTTAGTGTAGTTAGTGGTGCCCCTATGGTACCAAAACCCTTCACAAACCTCCTGTAGTATCTAGTCAGACCAAGACAGGCGCTTACTTGGGTATGGGTTTCTTTAGCTTCCTAGGCTGGAATTGTCTGGATTTTGGGCTTCAGAGGTTGTACATGGCCTTCACCAACTTGGTGGCCAAAGTACATAACAGAGCCTTGCCCTATTCAGCACTTACTTGAATTTACAGTCAGGCCTGCCTGCTGTAAGGCCCGAACCACTTCTTTGAGGTGGACCAGGTGATAGCCCCAGGTGGACCTATACACAGTAATATCATCAACATAAGTTGCAATTAAATTGTCCAGACCTGAAAGTACTCTGTTCACCAACCTCTGGGAGGTGGCAGGTACATTTTTCAATCCAAAGGGCATCACTTTGAACTGAAAGTGGCCTTAAGGTGTTGAAAAAGGAGACCTCTCCTTGGCTCCTGGTATGAGGGCTATCTGCCAATAACCTGATGTCAGGTCAAAGGTGCTCAGATATTTGGATGCCCCAACTTATCAATGCGCAACAGCTCTTGGTCTGAGGTGGGCATTCGTCTTAGTGACTTGCCTGAGGCCCCTATAGTCCACACAGAACCTCATCTCAGACTTCCTACCTTAGGGGTTGGGCTTGAGCACCAGTACCACAGGGCTGGCCCAAGGACTGATGGAGGGCTTAATCACCCCGAACTCCAGAATCTTAGCAACGTCAGGTTTGATGCTGGCCTTGACCTGGTCAGACAACCTGTAGGTTTTGGTCAATCTGACTGCCCCTCTTCTTGGCTTTGGAGACATGGTCCATAGTTTCAGGCTCCAGGATCCCACGACTCTCTCTCAATGCCGTCTGTGCACTTGTAGTAAAACTCACCCATTCAGGTAGGCCCAGCATGGGACCTCATCTCTACTTCTGCCCAAGCAGAGGTTTCCAGGTCATTCCCCAGTAAGTATTCTACAGGGATGGCAGAGGACACAGCTACCTTCTTTGGGCCAGTAACTCCTCTTCACTCAAAGTCAACCACAGCCATAGGGTGTGACTTTGTGACACTGTCAGAGTTGATGCCATGGTCACACTGGCACCTGTATCTCGCACAGCATTTACCTCCACCCCATTGATTTTTGGCCACTGTTGATATTTCTCCTATTGGGAGGCCAGTGAGGCAAAGGTTCAATGTTCTCCCCACCCCGGAACACTAAGGTGGCCTCTGTGCACCCTTAAGGATCTCTAGGGGAAATCTCCCATTCCACCTCTGCTCTGGCCAAATCCTTGGACTGCTCACCAGTGGGTTCTTTTTTGGTGCACACCATCTACCCTCTCTCTTGTGCCCTGGCAAACTGCAGACAAAACACACCCCAGCCTACAAGGGGTCAAACTTCTTTCCCCGATACCCCACTCTCCTTGGAGTGAGATGTGCCTCAGGGCTTTCCCAACCCGCCTTTAGCATCTTAATTAGGGTCAATCCCTTAAGGCAACCTTACATCAGGGGCACCCCTGTTAACCCCTCCAGTTACCATTAAGCTGCCACCGTCTTCTTTGGGGTCTAACCCTAGTCTGGCCCTCCTCTCTTCTAGGGCCAATCTTCTTTCAGCCAAGGCTAAGGCTCTTTCCTCTAGGTCCAGTGCTGCCAGGCTCTCTTGCAGGGACCTCTGGCTAGTGATGGAGACTGCTCTAGAAGCCACCTTTGGTCTGATGGAGGGGGCAGGCTTGCATCAGCTCCCCCAGGATAATGTTGGCATCATCCTCCACATTATCCTCTTCCCCACCACTTTAGGGCAATTCCCTCCCCAGGCGTGGGGGTACTCTGTGGGCCTTTTCCCAAGCTTTGAGGGCCCTGATCAACAGATTTATCCTGGCCTTGGCTCCCATGTTGATCTTCCTGTCCCTACAGAAGGTTCTCAGCTCATCACTCTTGTATGAGGATAGGTTGGCCATATCAGCCCCCATGTTTCCTTGCTTGGAGAAGTGGCTTCTAAACTTTGCCAAAACATTTTGAGAATTTTCTCAATTCTTTAGAAACTCTGCTACAACTTCTCAACCTTTTTCTCACTCCTGGAAGTTGATGAGAATCCTTTGGAACAGTCCTTTTTTTAACTCAACAACCACTCAACAACTGCTTGGGAGGCACAAGAACTTATCTTTGGGTGTCCTCTCTAGGCTGATTCTCAGTGTCACAACTGTATGGTTCTGCTAAACACAAGTTCTGGATCCCACCGCTAGGCACCATTGTGAGAAAATTAACTTTATTATATGGTGTGGGTGTGCAACCTCACTGTGTAATACACTTATTAACCCCTTTAGGACCCTTAGGTTTCGTTTGACAAACCATCAGCTCAACCCTGGGTATCTGTGGCTCTGAGCAGCAAGTCTTATACAAAGGAGCAAATGTAAACCATATAAACAGCACCAAAACAACTGAGGAAGAAAGACACAAGAAATTTGTCACCAATTAAAAAAAATGCACTGTATTTTTAGACATCACAACGAAAAAGATTCACCAGAAGGTACCGGAAATATAGATTTTACAAGGTATAGTAAACATGCATTTTTTTTTAATCTAAGCACGAGCAAGCATTAGTAAATTCAACAAATTTGACAGCTTTAGACTTTTTAACTAAAACGGCTGGGCAAGTTGCATTGAGGTCGGTTAGAGTTACTTTGGCCGACCAACTCCAGCAGGGAGTCAATCATGGGGACCAGCAAGGTCCACAGAAACAGTTTCCTCAAAGTTAAAAAGCAGTCTTCAGTGAGTTCCAGGCACATTTCTCCCTGTGTCTAAAAACACAGAAATCATTGAATAATGATAACACTCCTGAGGAGAGTTGAAGAGTTCAGGATTGTGTTGATGGTGCAGAAAAAAGGGAACTAAAGTCTGTATGCCGACGTAGGTGCTTTAGGAAATCTGTGACGCCACAGAGTACTGCAGTAGGAGAGAGCTACTGAAACATTGGGATTTCAAAAGGTGAGGAATCTGCATCACCATCATAAACTTCTACTTTCATCAGGAACGTTGATTTTACTTTGATGCCTCAATTAGATATGGTAAGGATGCATTGTTGGTTTAGACAGTGTACCAATTCTTGCCTCCATTGCAACAAGTCCAGCCCTCATCAATTCAAGAAAGAAAGAAGAAAAGGGATCAGGTTTCTGATTTCAGGCGGTCTATTTACTGCCTTCCTGCAAGTGCAAGAATGTGTTTTAAAACCAATACCATTGTACTTAAATTCTTAGATGGACCCATTTGGAATTACCCTAGTCAATCTATAAGGTCAGGTGAATCATGCAAGGTCAGGTGAATCATGCCTTCCTGTTATTACCCATTTAAATGAAGGGGGTCAGAGGGTTTGTGGTTTTTATTCCTAACTTTTAGAAATGCTTGCCAGATAACGTTACGGATGAATGATTATTGATGTCATTTTGGAACACAGAAAAAAGTGCCTCTTTTTTTAGTGGGCTCTAGGATGGTGTTAATTACCAGATTGCAGCACCTCGATAACAGAGACTGTGGTGTGCACTTTATAGATCCAATACAATACTATATAGCCCTCTCCAAATTGGAATCAACATAGACTACGTGGCTCAAATGTTTTGGGGGACAATTTCAATAAACAGGGCACAGCAGTGCCACCACTGATCCCAGACCTACTACGAGAAATTAAAACAGTGAAAGAGTAGGAACCTGACAGGTAATCTCACCTAAGTGTTGAGCCACTTAGCACAGCAGAACTGGTAAGGGACTAAGAGGGAAAGAAGGCTGACATGAGGTCAAAGTGCTGCTGCTGTACAAGAATTTAAAGTTTGATATTAAAGGAATACTGCCCCAAGGTTTTTTTTTTTTAAGAACAAATAAGGGAGCAGTCTGGGGTGAATTTATACTGCAGGGGTATATTGACAAACAGCATTTTGTAGTATATTTAGCAGCACTACAGAACAAGTTACTTCCCTTCTGTAATGCTCTTTCTAGTGGGTACTCTAACCACAGGGTCCCAACGTTTTGACTACTCTGCAGTCAGACTGGATTCAGAAATTTTCAAGCAGCACCCCTGCAGTGCCAGAAGGTGGCGTCATGCGGCTCCACGCCAATGCCGTTCCACTCCAGAAGTGATGTCTTGAGCCACATATGAGAGCCCCCCCCATGCACGCTGACAGTTGGTGTCTAGGCTGTCCACATCCCCAGATGTAGTGCCCTACAGCAAAGTGGTAGTGACCAGTGTGCAAATCCCTAGACTTGGGACCTTTTAGATGGAAAAAGAGTCCAGTTCAAAGAACAGGGAGGCATGAGGGTCGGTGAGGAGTCTGCAGCAATACAGATTTTGATATGGGGAACGATCCAGCGAGAAGAACAAGTTACTTACCTTCTGTAACGCATTTTCTGGTAGAGACAATATCTAGCTGCAGATTCCTTACAGACCCACCCATGCCTACCTGCTCTGCGGACTCATTTGATAGGGCTAGGGTTGGTCCCTTTTCAGGGCCTAGTTGTGACACACACAAAGTCAGTTCATTTCATGGCTCTGCGCTTCTGGCGTGGAAAAAGTGAAAAGGAACTGACATTTGCATTGCTGGGTGGCACCTATATAGATGACCGCAATGACATAACCAACGTTAACGATGCAGACTACGTCATGCGGAGCCACTTGATGGCCCGCAGGGGTACTGATCACGCAAAAGTTTCTGGATCCAGCTTGACACCTGGGAAATTCAAAGTTAAGGACTCTGCAGATAGAAGTCTCTATTAGATATGGTCTTTTTCTGCACTGGTCTGCCCTTCTTCACTACAACCAATCCAACAAAGAGCTGATCATCCACACTAGGTTCCCTGGTATGATCAATGCAGAAGCAGAGAGCTCTCTTTGGAACTAGCCGAAGTGATCTTTCCTCTTCCTCAGAGGAGTGAAACATACTGGGAGTGTGGTATTTTGCCCGACATGAAAGGAAGTTTCCGCTCTCAGGAGAAAGGAGGCTTGAGTCATCAACAGCAGCTTGTCTGGCAAGCATGTTGTGTACAGTTGACTGACAGAGAGGGCTTATAGTTCACTAACAAGACTTGCCAATGTTGTGTGATGAAGAAAACTGGATTTAAAGTAAGAAGCCACAACGGAGTACAATGGTTTAAAGGGAATACACATTAGGAACAGATTCAATGTGGCATGATGAAGGGTGGGCGAAAACAAAGGTTGCAGTCCTTTCAAAAACACACCACAAGTGATTTATATGAAAAGGACTGGCACGGCAAAAGCACCAAAAAAAAGAAAGAACAGACAAATAATCTATACCTAAAGCAAGGCCTTGCTGGGCTAGAGTCAACACAGAGAGCAACACTTACGACACTTTGACTTTAAATGGGTCAATCCGTTGAGTACCGCACCAAATCACACATGTGCCAATGGCAGGCGTATATTGATTTTAAGGACGGACAACTGGCTGCCAGAATGACATCAACTACATCAGAAGGAAGATCAAATGAAGTCAATGGCTGCAGCTCAATCTCGAAGCATTGAGATGAATATTTTGTAGGTCTGGGTGCAGGATCCTGCCCTGCTGCTGCAACAGAAATCTTACTGATGCAGCAGCCTGATCGGAGGACAGATGCACATGCTCAGGAGTTCTGGATACCACACTCTCGTTGTCCAAGCCAGTGCCATTAGGATGACTTGGGCTTGGTCGTTCCTGAGCAGGAGAGAGATGAGCTGGAGAAAAGAAGGTAGGCAGGGTGATTTTCTGGCCTACATGGAATGGAGTGAAACCTTTGGAAGGACGAAGACACGTGTCAGGAGGACCAGTTTGTCTGGGTAAAAGGTTGGATAAGGAGGGTGCGCCGAGAGCGCTTGTAGTTCACTGGCCCTCCTGACTAATGTTATGGCCACTAAAAAGGCAGCTTTGATGATCAGCAGCTTAACAGGACAATGGTGTAGAGGCTCGAAAGGTGCACATATGAGTAAGGTAAGGATGAGGTCCCACTGAGGAATGATAAAGGACTTTGGTGGAAACATATGTTGCAGGCCTTTAAGGAACCTAGCCATAACAGGTGACTAAAAAGAGAAGGTTGGCCCAGCAACTGCAAAAATGATGAGATGGCAGATAGGTAACCCTTAATTGTGTCCAAAGCTGAGCCCTGCTGGGCAAAAGACAGTGCAAACAAAAGAACTCATGAGAGAGGTGCAAATAAGGGGTCAATATTGTGGTAGGCACACCATGATACAAACTTTTCCCAACAGCAGGCATATTCAGGATTTCGGGAGGAACGTTTAAAGCGGTCAACTGTCACCGCTCAATCTCCACGCATGGAGGTGGAGGGTGAGCAGATTTGGGTGCAGAACCTGGCCTGTTGTTGTAACAGAAGATCTCCCAGAAGAGGCAGTCTGACCACAGGAATGGTCATGCTCAACAGCTTGGGATAGACTCTCTGTGCCCAATCTGGAGCCACAAGAATGACTGGGGCCGGTCATTCCTGATCTTCTTGAGAACTCTGGGCAGGAGAGCTACTGGAGGAAAGTCGGATAGGATCCCAGAGCTTCACTCCAGATGAGTTCTTGGGAGTGGGAAGGAAATCAAACTCAAATCTAGTAAAAGGAGTTTATTCATCATATGGAAGGAAAACAGAAGTAAAAAGTAATCAAAAGCTTAGACAAATTATGAAGTTCGTCTGAACTCATTCACATAGTAGTGCAGAAGATCGGAGGACACCAAGATCAGGCAAGGAATGGTGAAAAATAACATTTACAGGGTACCCAGTGATCAGTGGTGCACACCAAATAGCTGCACACTTCCACAATTAATAGATTAAATGATAACACATACTACAAACTAAAATACTCTCACCTAAGTGATGAGCATAAAATGCTATGAAAACAATATGTAACAGGAAGGCTTTCAGCATCAAGTGAATGGTTCGTAACTTCAGGACTTTGAGACATTGGCCTCCAGCAGAGACCCGATGCCTCCGATCTCTGCCCTTCCCACATAGCCACCCCAACGCAGAAGCGATGCACAGCCACCACTTGGCTCTGGGTGTGGAAGGGAAAGGGGTCTGCCACTGACCTTGCCACTGACCCAATTGCGGTCTAGCAGCCACCACTGCAGATATTTACAGTCTCCTCTGAGATCACCCTGATGTTGTGCTCATTGGAACTTGCGGTCCCACTCCAGAGCCAACATATAGAATCAGGTATGCTTTACCAGGATGCAAGAGATCAGGAGTCCCAAAAGCCTCAAATCATCATCACTGAGATCCAAGACAGAGGCTGAAATATCAGAATCAAAGCTCAAATATCCTTCTCCAGAGGGGAAGCCCTGAAACTTCATTGTTCAAAGTAGCTCCAATGTTGAAGAGCATATATGAAGGAGTCAGGTGTGATTTTGGCATGTTAATAGTCAACACGAGTTGAGGTTCGCCGTAATCTGGAGGTGGGTGACGACTGCCTGGGGCCCCCTGCCTTCAGCAGCCAGTCATCGAAGTAGGGGAAGACTGAAACCCTTGACATTTGAAGGTTTGCTGCACCCAGCGGCATCATTTTCGTGAACACACTAGAGGTACAGAAAACTCAAAATGCAACTGCCCCACTGTAAACTACCGGTTAGGAATGTGGGCTTGCATGGCGGGGATATGAAAATAAGCGTCCTGCAGATGCAACTATACCATCTAGTCTAAAGGGTCGAGGGCAGACACGAACTCGGCCACAGTGAGCATCTTGATCTTGTCCCTTCGCAGAAAGGCATTGAGAGGGCAAAGGTCTAGTGTGGGACGAACGCCAACATACTTCTTCGGCACCAGAATGTAGCGGGAATAACAGCCAGTTCTCACTTTTGATGCCAGGACCCTCTACGCCAGATGGGCCTGCACTTCTTGCTGTAACATGGTGTGAGCAACTGTGGCTTATTATATGATGTGGTTGTGAGACCTCACAGTGTAATAAACTTTCAAACCGGTCTTGGGTCCAGTCAGGTTTGTTTGTAAAACTTTAGTTCAATCGTGGGTAGCTGTGGCTTCTAGCAGTCCATCTCAAAGGAACTAGTGTAAAACATTCAGAAGTATAAAAACAATTGGATAAGCAAGAAATAGAACTCATGAAACCCAACACCAATTTACAAAAATAGACTATTTTTAGGAATTTATAGATAGCAAAATAAACAAGATCCACCAGAGTGCTCCAGAGATATAAATACTTGAAGAAACAATAAATCACAGCTCTTTACTCAGCCGAAAAACAAACATTGCTAAGTACCAAAAAAACAGGACTTCGAAACATTTACCAAACTTTGACAAAAGTGTATGCGGTCACTTCAAGTTACTTTAGGTGACCAACTCCGGCACAGAGTAGGTCAGGGGGGGACTAAAATAGTCGCATGGTACAGTTACCTTGTAGAATAATCAGTCTCCAGTCCAGCTCCAGAGTTAATTGCAACTTGCCACTTACTTCAATGGAGTGGTCCTGATGCAAAGGATGCAGGAGGATGAAGATGCTCAACGATGCTGCTGTTGTGGTTACAGTGATGAGGTCTTCCTGGGGCCACCCCTCGCTCTACGAACACGGTGGGGTGACTTTGAACACAGAAGTAAATGTCCCCCGAAGTCTGGATAGAGTCCAGCCAGAAACCAGTTTCCACTGGTCTACCGGTCTCCTGTGGTGATGAAACCAGAGGTTCCCTTGAACTGGCAATCACTTTCCTTCTCAGCGGCAAAGTGCACTATGATAACTTTCCTGGGTCCAGCAAATTTAGGGTCCAGTACAATATTTGAGCATCAGGTCCTGGTCTCTTGGGCTGCACAACAGCGAGGATCAGTGATCCAGTGCCCCAGCAGACTTCTTCAGCTTCACTTCAGTAGGAAGTCAACCAACTGATTCTTGTAGTCACTTCTGTCTGGGGCTCGGAGACGACTACTCCTCGAGCAGGGCACCAAAGGCACAGTTCTTTCTCTGCTAGCCCAAGGAGCAGCAGGTGCAGTCCAAACTTGTGAAGCCACTCTTTGCAGGATCCAGGGTCAGCAGGGCAGTCCTAATTCAGTCCTCTTCTCCAGTACATACAAGGTCTGACAACTGGGGGGCAGGGGTGCTTCCTTTATGCCCAGAAAGTGACCTCAGGGATGTGGCGGTCACTAGCTAATTGGCTACTTGGATCCATCCCACCTGACGGCTGCCTGTGAAGTGTGGCATCTAGCTTTCCCAGAATGTGGAGTTCTGCCCACTCTCTAGATGGCAAAACCCCTCTCGACTTGTGGAGCTTGGTAGCCCACGTCCGGGAGGTGGCTACCTGAGGGCTACACACCGACAGGAAAACCAGTCTAACCATTGGTTTTCCTCCTCTGTCCCAGAATGTGAGAAAGTGCCCTCTTTCTGCATGGTAGTCCCCACTTTTTGCTGAACTGCTGATGTGCTTTGACTGAGTGTGCCCTGGGCTCCTGCCAATCAGGTACCCAGGGCCTATGTTCTTGCCCTAAAACTGCACGGAAAAGAAAACCCAATTGGCATCTCTGGCCACAGGTCAGCCCCTGGCAAATGGTACCACAGGTACCCAGGGCACTGTGACCAGGGAAGGCCTCTAAGGGCTGCAGCACTTATTGTGCCACCCTTAGAGGTCCTGTACCTTTACACTCACACATTGCCTTTGCAGGCTGCATGTCTTGGTGCAGAACAAAGTGAAGAGTCGACATGGCACACATCCCTGTGTGCCATGCCTACAACCGACTGCCCTGGCATAGATCAGTCACCCCTCTAGCTGGGTGCCCTATACCAGTGGTGAGGGTACAGGAGCACGAGTCCTGTACCCCTACAGTGTCTAAGTCCATTCTTAGACATTGTAAGTGCAGTACTGCCATTAAGAGTATATGGTGCTGGGAGCTTGTCATTGCGAACTCCACAGCACCATAATGGCTACACTGAAAACTGAGAAGTTTGGTATCAAACTTCTAAGCACATTAAACCCACACTGATGCCAGTGTGGGATTTAATGAAAAATGTACACAGAGGGCATCTTAGAGATGCCCCCTGAAAAACGACCTATCATTAGTGTCCAGACGGAGTGGCTGCTTTCAGCAGGCATCACCAGATATGTTTCTGAACCCCTGGGTCGAGAGCCTGCTGCTCTCGGGGTCCTGAAACAATGTATATCCTGGGACAAGGTGCCAAGCCTCCTCCCCCAGGATGGGCAAGGTCCACGAAGGGGAAGCTTCAAAGGCTTGCCGCCTTTGTGAGCTTCCCCAAGCCTTTTGCTGCCTTCAGCAACTGGTCCCCACTGGTTTTCCCCCCCACTTGGGCGGGAGAACCGGCGGGAAAAACAAGTGAGGAAAGGAGGTGTGCCCACCTCTGCCAACTCCACCCATCAGGTGGGGGAGGCGAGGTGAAGCACAACTCTCAGTCCCCACCATCTTGCAGATGGGGGGGACCCAGCAAACCAGGGAAAGGCTTATGCCCCCCTCCCACTGGAGGGTGGCATAATAAAGGGTGTACTTACCCCAGGGAAGGGACCCTTTGGTCCCAACCTTTTACCTACCTGTAATGCCCCTAAATCTAGTATTTAGGGGCACCCCTGAATCTTGCTTCCTGAGACAAGAAACCAGAAGAAGAAAAGAAGAAGGACCGAACAGCCGTGCCAAAGCTAACAAGAGGAGGACGCCCAATGACTTGGCCCCAGCCCTACCGGCCTGTCCCCACCTCGAACCTGCTCCAACGAAATCCCAGGGTGTCCTGCAGCCAGCAACCTCGAGAAACCCGGAGAACCTGCCTGCCTTCCAACCCAAAGACTCTGTCTCCAGTGAACACTGGTTTTGTTCAACAACAGACTCCAGCTCCGCAAAGGATCTGCGGGTCTGCCCCACTCTTCAACCGACGCCGACGGCCCGAGTTCGAGTGGTCCAACACCAAGAGGAGGTCTCCCCGGCAATCCTGACTCGAGATCCGGTGATCCCTGACCTGCCTCATGCCTCCAGCCGACGCCTGCAGCCTCAAACCGGAAAGTTCCCCCCAACCGCGACCAGGAGCTGGTAAGAAGATCCGACCCGAAAAGGCACCCCTGCACCCGAAGCCCCACGGCCCTGGGTGGCCCAACCAACGGTGCCTAACCAACCCCCAACATCCCAACTTACCTCTCCAAGTGGTGGTCGCACCCAGAAGACCTCCGTCCCCGAGCCTGCAGTGTCTTTGCAAACCGGAGACTCCCCATTGAAAGCTACAGGGCACCCAGCGCCAAAACAGCACTCTGCACCCGGCCGCCCCAGTGCCGCTGAGGGTGCATCTTTTGTGCTGGCCTAAACCCCTATTTGCCCTGAGCTTAAGTCCAGGAGCTTTGCTCCCACAACCCAGTGGCCTGCTCGTCAGCAGCCACCAACAGGTGGGCCCCTATCCCCCATTGGATAACATTGGGCCTCAGCACTCTGCACCCGACCGCCTTAGTGAAGCTGAGGGTGTAACAAGAGTGCATCCTTGACCCTGGGGGACCCCTGAGTCTAACCCCAGAATACCAACTCCCACGACAAAGTACTTACCTTTGAACCGATAACACTATTTTCCTCCATAGGATAACACTGACTGTTTTTCTATGAAAAGTTTTTAAGTGTGGAACTGGAAAATCTAAGAAATCCTTTAAAACTGTAACTAAATAACCAAAACGCTTTTACTTACCTGTTTACAGGAAATGTCCCAGTGCAGTATCCAGGTATAACTGTGTAAGAAAAGTAATCTGAAAAGTAATGTACATGATATTCTACTGAAAGAACAAGGTACTTACCTTCGGTAACGATATATCTGTAAGAAACATAGGTTAGTTATAGGTTACTTACCTTACAATTACCCCCAGGCGTCAGACTGGTTCCGGAAAGTTTTTCATCAGCAGTACCTCTGCGCGGCGAAAGGTGGCGTCGGTCGGCTCCGCGTCCGTCGTTGGTGTCGTGGTCGCCGGGATGACGTTGCGGTAGCTACTTAGACGCCGCCCTCGCGCGCTGACGTCAGTTCTGTACACGACTTTCCGCACCAGAAACGCAGAGCCATGCAAGACACTGACCACTGGTGCACAAAAAGGCCCTGAAAGGATGTCCTTAACCCTATTAGTCAGTTCGCAAAACGGGGAGGATGGGTGGGGCGGTAAGGAATCTATAACTAACCTTATGTTTCTTACAGATATATCGTTACTGAAGGTAAGTAACTTGTTCATCTGAAAGAAACAGTTATAGATTCCTTACCTTAGAATAGATACCACCGCAATACCAACCCCGGAGATGGGTCTGCGAACCAAGTTCACACCAGAAAGTCCTGGAGAACAGAACGGCCAAAGAAGCCGTCTCTCCGGACTTGGCAGTCCAGGCAGTAGTGTTTAGTGAACATGTGCAAAGATGCCCACGTCGCTGCCTGGCAAATGTCATTCAGAGGGACTCCTCGTCCCAAAGCAGTAGTGGCTGCCGTCGCCCTGTTGGAATGTGCACGTAGCCCCACCGGAGGCTCCTTTTTAGCTAGAGAATAGTAGGCTTTAATACACAAAACAACCCATCTAGAAATGGTCCGCTTGTGTACGGCCCGATCTTTCTTGGCGCCCACGTAGCCAACAAAGAGCTGGTCATCCACCCGGAACTGTCTGGTGCGATCCAGATAGAAGGAAAGGGCACGTTTTGGGTCCAGTCGGTGGAGCCTCTCTTCCTCTTTCGATGGATGCGGAGGCAGAAAGAAGGAGGGCAAAGTGATGGTTTGCCCAATATGAAAGGAGGTGACCACCTTGGGAAGGAAGGATGGACGAGTTCTTAGGACAACCTTGACCGGATGTACAACCAGAAAAGGAGGTTTGGATGAAAGAGCCTGGAGCTCACTCACTGTTCTGGCAGATGTGATGGCTACCAGGAAAGCAGTCTTAAGAGTTAAGAGTCTGAGAGGACAGTTGTGAAGCGGCTCAAAGGGAGCGCACATCAAATAGGTCAAGACCAGATTCAAGTCCCACTAAGGTATTACAAAGGGTATAGGAGGAAAGAGATGAGTAATGCCTTTTAAGAAACGATTTACAACCGGGCACTTGAAGAGACGAGGCTGATCAGGAAGCCTAAGAAAGGCAGAAGAACAAGTTACTTACCTTCGGTAAAGCTTTTTCTGGTGGATACAGTATCTGCCTGTGGATTCCTCACCTTATGAATATCCCCTGCGCCAGCATTCCGTGGAAACTTTTTCCTAGCTCTCCACGCCGACGAGGTCGTCACAATACCACGGCTCCGCTCGCGACTCCGTATGACGTCACTGGAGCCATAAGAGAGCCTCGTCGGCGTGATGACGTCAGTTCCACCCATTTTTTCCGTGCCTCCGAGGCGAACAGGTGGACCGACAACAGATTCAAAGTATACACAGTACACAATATTCAAACAAATACACATAGTGTAAAATCAAAAGGAAAGCCAAATAGTAAAAGCATTTCCTATATACCTCACAAAAGCAAATAGAAGAAACAAATGCAAAACAAACATTTCAAAACAAAGCCACCTTTAGTGTATACAAGGGTGGACATCGGGGAGGCGGGTGGGTCAGTGAGGAATCCACAGCCAGATACTGTATCCACCAGAAAAAGCGTTACCGAAGGTAAGTAACTTGTTCTTCTGATGGATACGTCTGCCTGTGGATTCCTCACCTTATGAATAGATTCCCACAGCAGTCCCACTCCCGGAGGAGGGTGTCCACCCTTCTACACCAAAAAGTCCTGCAGGACAGAGCGCACAAAATGGCCCTCCCTCCTCATCTCAGAATCCAAGCATTAATGCTTTGCGAAAG
This sequence comes from Calotriton arnoldi, assembly GCA_963921515.1. NCBI lineage: Eukaryota > Metazoa > Chordata > Amphibia > Caudata > Salamandridae > Calotriton > Calotriton arnoldi. The sequence continues at coordinate 282,851 of CAWUFW010016485.1, forward strand.
TATGGAGGGAGGCCCAAGTTGCAGCCTTACAAATGTCCACTACAGGAACACCTCTGGCCAAAGCAGAAGTGGATGACTTGGCTCTGGTGGAATGAGCTCCAATACCTTCAGGCGGTTCCTTACCAGCCAGGGCGTAGCAGATCTTGATGCACAAGATAATCCATCTGGAAAAAGTGCGCTTGTGCACAGCCTTGCCCTTCATGCGTCCAAAGTAGCCCACAAAGAGCTGATCGTCCAATCGCAAGTCTTTAGTCCTATCCAAATAAAATCTCACCGTTCTTTTAGGATCCAGGCGGTGAAGTCTCTCCTCCTCCTTGGAAGGGTGAGGGGGAGGATAGAATACAGGAAGAGTAATGGACTGTCCTAGATGGAAGGGAGTAACCACCTTAGGCAGAAAAGCAGCCCTGGTCCTGAGAACCATCCTTTCAGCATGAATGGTCAAAAACTGGGGCTTTGAACTGAGAGCCTGAAGCTCACTTACCCTCCTGGCTGAGGTAATAGCTACATGAAATACCGTTTTAAAAGATAGAAGTCTCAAAGGACAACTATGTAAGGGTTCAAACGGGGAACGCATCAAGAAAGTCAAAACAAGAATTAAATCCCATTGAGGCATAACAAAGGGAGTAGGCGGAAACCTATTGGTAAGACCCTTAAAAAATCTCAAACAATGGGAGATTTAAATAAAGACGGCTGATCTAGCAAACAAAGAAACGCTGATAAAGCCGACAAATAGCCCTTAACAGTAGCCACAGCACAACCCTGCTGAGCCAAGAAAAGCGAAAACTGAAGAACATCCGACAAGTGGGCCTTTAAAGGATCAATGGATCTCTCTCCACACCATTTAACAAACCTAGACCACCTATAGGAGTAAATAGACTTAGTGGAGTGTCGCCTGGACGATAAAATAACATCCACCACATCCGGCGGGAGAGAGAAGGAACTCAGGTTGCCCCGTTCAATCTCCAGGCATGAAGGTGCAGGCTCTGGAGGTGGGGATGTAGAACCTGCCCCTCCGACTGCGAGAGGAGGTCTGCCCTGAGAGGGAGACGGAGCGGAGGGTGCAATGAGAGGTGAAGCAGATCTGTGTACCACACTTTTCTTGGCCAATCCGGAGCGATCAATATAACTTGGGCCCGGTCTTGGCGAATTTTCCTCAGAACCTGAGGAATCAAGGGTATGGGAGGAAACGCGTAAAGAAGTTGCGAGCTCCAATTCATCTGAAACGCGTCCCCCAACGCTCCCTGCATCGGATACTGGAGACTGCAGAACAACGGGCAGTGCGCGTTCTCGTGAGTGGCAAATGGGTCCAACCGAGAAGACCCCCACATCTGGAAGATGTGATGGACCACCTCTGGATGAAGCCGCCACTCGTGATCGGCCGAGTAATGCCGACTGAGACTGTCCGCACGGCTAGATGATTTGCAAACACACAAATCTGATGGTTCTGAGTCCAGGACCAGAGTCGCAGAGCCTCTCGACAGAGACAATACGACCCTACACCTCCCTGTTTGTTGATGTACCACATCGCGGTAGTGTTGTCCGTTAGGACCTGAACCGACTGACCGCGAAGGGATGGAAGGAAAGCCTTTAGTGCCAAACGTATCGCCCGCAATTCCAGAAGGTTGATGTGAAGCAACCTTTCCTCTGGAGACCAAAGACCTTTGACCTCCAGATCCCCCAGATGAGCACCCCACCCTAGAGTGGAGGCATCCGTGATCACTGTGGCCACCGGCGGAGGAGGATGGAAGGGCTTTCCTTGAGACAGGTTGTCCTGCACACTCCACCAATTCAGATCCGCTGCAGCGTCTCTGAAGATTCTGACTGACTTCCTGAGATCTCCGTTGTGTTGAAACCACTGCCTGCGGAGGCACCACTGGAGTGCCCTCATGTGCCAGCGTGCATGACTGACCAACAGTATGCAGGAAGCGAACAGACCGAGCAGGCGAAGGACCTTCAGGACTGGAACAACCGCTCCATTGTAAAACAAAGGAATCATCTCCTGAATGTCGAGAATTCTTTGTGGAGGTGGAAAAGCCCGACACACAGTAGTAACCAGTACCGCCCCTATGAACAGGTTGCGCTGAGAGGGTACCAGGTGAGATTTGGGCACATTTATTGAAAAGCCCAAGTTGAACAACAGCTGAGTTGTTACTCGCAGATGATGAAGCACCATCTCTGGCGACTCCGCTTTGAGCAGCCAGTCGTCCAGATAAGGGAAAACTGGAATCCCCGACCTCCTGAGATGAGCTGCCACCACTGCCATCACCTTTGTGAAGACTCGAGGTGCAGTAGTAAGACCAAACGGGAGGACAGCAAACTGGTAGTGCTGCAACCCTACAGTGAAACGGTGATTCTTCCTGTGCGACTTCAGGATAGGGATGTGAAAATACGCATCCTGCAAATCGATCGACACCATCCAGGCCTCTTGCTGCAGCGCCAGAAGAACCTGAGCAAGGGTCAGCATCTTGAATTTCTCCTGTTTCAGGTAAAAATTCAAGACCCTGAGGTCCAGAATTAGACGTAACCTGCCATCCTTTTTGGAGATCAGGAAATACCGGGAGTAGCATACCTGACCCCTTTCCTGCTCCGGAACCACCTCTATCGCACCTTTTTCTAATATAGCAAGGACCTCCTTCTGTAGAAGAAGCAAATGGTCCTCCGAACAAAAATCTTGGCAAGGAGGGTAAGGAGGAGGAAATTCCCAAAAGGGAAGGGCGTACCCATTCTCTACAAGGTTTAAAACCCAAAGGTCTGACGTGACCGATTTCCAACCCTGTAGAAAGTGAGACAACCGACCCCCTACAGGACCCACATGATCCAGGATGGGGGATCTAGGGCTGCTTTCCTGCGTTACCAGGGGGAGCAGGGGAGGTAGAAGAGGAGGAGGAGAGATTGCGGGCCGACCCACGTTGGCGAACTCTTGTTCTTCCTCTATAGGACTTATAAAGAGGATTCCGCTGATGTTGAGGTTGTCGCAAGCTACGAAAGGAGGACCTTCCAAAGCCTCGATAATTTTTATAACCAAACCCCCTTGACTGGGTTTGCAATCCTAAGGATTTCGCCGTGGCTTTGATATCTTTGAACCTTTGAAGAGCAGAATCAGCCTTCTCCCTGAAAAGTTTTGAACCATCAAAGGGCAAATCAAGAAGGGTAGCCTGTACGTCAGGGGAAAAACCAGAGGATCTAAGCCAAGCCTGTCTCCTGGTAACTATGGAGGAACTCATAACCCTGGCCACCGAATCAGCTGTATTCAGGCCAGACTGTATAACCTGCCGAGCAGCAGCCTGAGCATCCGACAGAACCTCCATAAAATTTCCCTGTTCCTCATCAGGGAACTTGGGTGCCAATTGCTTAGCTGAATCCATCAAAGCATGTATGTAACGTCCCAACAAACAGGTAGCATTGGTTGATTTTAGTGCCATGCTAGAGGAAGAAAAGACCTTTTTAGCCGATTGCTCCAACTTTTTAGAGTCCCTGTCGGCAGGAGCCTGAGGAAAAGCGCCTGAAGATTGTTTTGAACAGGACGCCTGTACCACCAAACTTTCCGGAGACGGATGTGTAGAAAGAAAGGGGGGGGTCTCCTGGAGCAGATCTATATCTCCTTGCCACAGATTTAGATACAGAAGGAGAAGAAAGCGGTTTACGCCACACTTCCAGGATAGGCTCAGTTAAGGCTTCATTAAAAGGCAACAACGGCTCAACTATCGAAGGCGGCGAATGCAAAACTTCAGTGAGCAAATTCGGCTTCTATTCAGCAGTAGGTAGTTGCAAGTCTAAAAGCTCCGCAGCCTTTCTTATAACGGTATGATATGGAGCTACCTCTTGAGGTGGAGAAGCCCTTGAAGAAGAAAGTTCCCACTCTGGGGAGGTGTCCAGGACACTTGCCTCTTGAATTCCTTCGAAATCATTGTTAGAAATGGGGGTCTCTAGTTGGCAAGGGCTTGCACTTTTGTCCAAGTAGGGACCCTTCTTCCTAGTCAGGATAAGGGAGTTACACTCCTAAAATAACCCTTGCTCACCCCCTTGGTAGCTTGGCACGAGCAGTCAGGCTTATTCTAGAGTCAGTGTGTAAAGCATTTGCACAAAACCAACAGTAATACAATGTAAGCACTACAAACTGACACCACACCAGTTTAGAAAAATATCCAATATTTTTATATACTTAAAACAAGACCAAATACGATAAAAATCCACTATACAGTACTTCAAAAATAGTTACTTCTCAAAATGTCTTTAAGTTGCAAAATACGCTGAAAAACACAGTTCGTACGAGTCGGTAGCTCGGTCCGAGCCTACCGCGATGCTGAAAACAACAGAGTCTCGCAGTTCCCGCTGACCGCGTCGGTACGGGCCAGCAACAGCGGGACAGATTCGTTCACAGTACCTTTCTTAGTGCGGCTCACATAGGCGTGCGAGTCGGTCCTGGCACCCGTCGTGATCGCGATGCAAAATGGAAGCGGTGCAAGGTGCGGTGTCCCTCGATGCGGTGCGAGCAGCGGCTCGGTGACGATTGTGCAGACGGCGTCGGTGAGACCAAGGCTGGCGGTGCAGGGCGAGTCGGTGCTCGATGCAGTGCTGGCAGGTTGCGGTGCGGGTGACAGAGCCGGTTGTGGCGTTCGTCGCGGTCACGGTGCAAGGTGGAAGCGGTGCAAGTTGCGGTGTCCCTCGATGCGGTGCGAGCAGCGGCTCGGTGACGATCGTGCAGACGGCGTCGGTGAGACCAAGGCTTGCGGTGCAGGGCGAGTCGGTGCTCGATGCGGTGCTGGCAAGTTGCGATGCGAGCGACAGAGCCGGTTGGCGGGAATTGGCGCTGGCCGAGCCGGACAGCTGTGCGTGACGAGTCGGTCACGGGTGTCGAGCCAGCAGCGACTGTGTCGGTGAGCCCCGGCCAGCGAGGTGAAGCAAGGCGATGCAGGTCGCGGTGTCTCTCGATGCGGTGCAGGCAGCGGCTCGGTGACGGAGTCGGTGAGACCAAGGCTTACGGTGCAGGGCGAGTCGGTGTGGCTTGCGGTGCCTTCGGGACACAAGGCCAGCACCGGAGTCGGTTGACAGAGTCAGTCGCGGTTCCCTCTTCTCTGTGGCAACTGAAACAGCAGTTCCAGGAGCGGTACCTAGAGGTTGGTGAAGTCTTTGCAGTCCCTGAGACTTCTTAACAGGAGGCCAGCTCGGTTCAGGCCCTTGGAGATACTCAGCACAAGTAGAGAAAGTTCAGTCCAGTCCTTTCACTGCCCCAGGCAGAAACAGCAGCTGCAGGCCAACCCAACAAAGCAACAACACAGCAAAGGGGCAGTACTCCTCCTGGCAGCTCTTCCAGCTCTTCGTCTTGGCAGGGTCCTTGATTCCAGCGAGATCTAAAGTTCTGGGGTTTGGGTCCCCCTTTTTATCCTCAATTTCTCTTTGTTCTCTGAAGGCAGAGAGGCCTTTGCCTAGTCCAAACCAGTTCTGGTCAGTCCTGGAGCACTTTGTTGACAAGTCTCCTTTCCTTTTGCAGTGTAGGCCAGGGACATCAGACACACCACAGGAGGTGGAGCCAGCATTGTGGAGGGAAGGCACAGCCCTATTCAGGTCCCAGGTGCAACTCCTCCCACCCATCTACATGTAGATCTTGATATTCAGCCCTGTGCTGACTCACCCTGTCTCCTGGAATCCCCCAGCCCCTGTCACTCAAACTCCAGACAAGGAATACACAACCTAGCAGAGGCAGGCTTGGATGGTTAGACAAGAAAATACCTACTTTCTAAAAGTGGTATTTTCAAACACAGAATGTTAAAACCAACTTCACTAAAAGATGCATTTCATCATTCTGAGTTCAGGCATACTAAACTCGAATTTCTACCATGTTCCCTGGGTCAGTTAGGATCATAGGATGTAATAATCAAAACTGCCCATTCTGGCCTATGGGGAACAGGTAGCCTTGCCATAGTGAAAAACGAAGTAGGCTGTATAGGGACATGCCACACACACCAGGGCATGTCCTACCTTTCCCATACAATGCACCCTGCCCACAGGGGTACCTTGGGCCTACCTTAGGGGTGACTAACATGTAGAAAAGGGAAGGTTTAGGGACTTGCAAGTGTGTGCACTTGCCAAGTCGACATGGCAGCCCCAGGCTGCGCACAGGCTCTGCAATGGCAGGCCAGAGTTGCACTTTATGGGCTGTTTGCGCGGGTGGCACATTCCAGTGCTGCAGCCCACCAACAGCATTTGATCTATAGGCCCTGGCACTCGCAGTGCACTTTACTAGGGACTGACACATAGATCAAATAGGCCAATCATGGAAATACCAATCCATACACATTTTATACAGTAGCACTTGCACTTTCCCACTGGACAGCAGTGAGGAAAGTGCGCAGAATCATTACACCAGCAAAAACAGAGTCAAAAACGGGAGGTTAGAAAGCAAAAAGTCAGGGGAAACACGCCAAAAGATGCCAAGTCTAACACATGTCCCCTCCAGCTGAAAGTAGGGAGAACTATCCAACCCCATTGGAGTTCTCTTCACTAAGGTGGAAGAACCTGGACAGACCATCTGCGTTGGCGTGTTCTGTACCAGGGCGGTGTTCCACCGTAAAGTCCATTCCCTGTAGGGAGATGGACCACCTCAGCAGTTTTGGATTCTCACCCCTCATTTGCATCAACCATCTGAGGGGCCTGTGGTCTGTCTGAACCCGGAAGTGAGTCCCAAACAGGTAGGGTCTCAGCTTCTTCAGTGCCCAGACCACAGCAAAAGCTTCCCTTTCTATGGCACTCCACCTCTGTTCCCTGGGGAGTAGTCTCCTGCTAAGGAAGACTACAGGCTGATCCAGGCTCTCTTCGTTCAGTTGTGAGAGCACTGCTCCCACACCATGCTCTGAAGCGTCAGTCTGCACGATGAATTCTTTGGAGAAGTCAGGTGCCTTGAGCACGGGCGCCGTGCACATGGCGGCCTTCAGGGCATCAAAAGCTTTCTGGCAGGACTCAGTCCAGATCACCTTCCTGGGCTGCTTCTTCGAAGTCAGCTCTGTTAAGAGGGCAACGATGGTGCCATAGCCCTTAACAAATCTCCTATAGTAGCCGGTGAGACCTAAGAAGGCTCTCACTTCTGTCTGGGTCTTGGGGGGCTCCCAAGCCAGAATGGTGTCAATCTTGGGTTGTAGGGGCGCCACCTGGCCGCTTCCTACCTGGTGTCCCAAGTACACCACAGAACCCTGCCCGATCTGGCACTTACTGGCCTTGATCGTGAGGCCTGCACCTTGCAGAGCCCTCAACACTTTCTCAAGGTGCTGTAAATGTTCTTCCCAGCTGGAACTGAACACAGCAATGTCATCCAGGTAGGCGGCACTGAAATCCTCCAGTCCAGCCAACACCTGATTGACCAACCTCTGAAAGGTGGCAGGGGCATTCTTCAACCCAAAGGGCATCACCCGAAATTGGTAATGACCTTCTGGGGTTGAGAATGCTGACCTCTCCTTGGCCCCATCGGTTAAGGCAATCTGCCAGTACCCAGACGTTAAATCAAACGTGCTGAGGAACCGGGCAGCTCCCAACCGATCAATGAGCTCATCAGCTCTGAGGATGGGGTGCGCGTCAGTCCTGGTGACGGCATTGAGCCCACGGTAGTCCACACAAAATCGGAGTTCTGGAGTGGCACCGGGTGCAGCAGCCTTTGGGACCAAGACCACTGGGCTGGCCCAAGGACTGTTGGAGGGCTCAATCACCCCTAACGCCAACATCTTAGAGACCTCCTCCTTGATGCTGGCGCTGACCCGGTCAGTTAACCTGTAAATCTTGTGCTTCACAGGAGGGCTGTCACCAGTGTCCACGTCATGGGTACACCAGTGAGTAACACCGGGGGTCAGAGAGAACAGTGGGGCGAACTGTCCCAACAACTGGTGACAGTCCCCCTGCTGCTCCTGAGTCAGTGTAGGGGAGAGGATCACACCCTCCACTGACCCATCATGCTCCTTGGTAGACAGGAGGTCAGGAAGAGGCTCACTCTCCTCTTCCACCCCATCATCTGTCGCCAAGAGCATACTCACTTCGGACCTCTCGAAGTGGGGCTTGAGGCGGTTCACGTGAAGGACCCTCAAAGGGTTCCTTGGAGCCTGCAAATCCACCAGGTAGGTGACGTCACTCTTGCGCTCCACCACCTCATATGGCCCAGTCCACTTGTCCTGCAAGGCACAAGGTTCCACTGGTGCCATGACCCACACTTTTTGCCCAGGTTGAAATTCGACCAGAGTGGCATTCTTGTCATACCACCTCTTCATTTCTTCCTGGCTTGCTTCTAGGTTCGCCTGAGCGAGTTTCCTGAAGCGGGCAGTTTGGTTTCTAAAGGCCAGCATGTAACTAAACACATCCTGGGGAGTTTTCCTGGGAGCCGCCTCCCAGCCTTCCTTCACCAAACTCAGAGGTCCTCTGACAGGGTGGCCATACAGGAGCTCAAAGGGGCTGTACCCAAGAGACTTCTGAGGCACCTCCCTGTATGCAAAGAGAAGGCATGGCAAGAGGACGTCCCACTTACGCCTCATGGGTTCTGTTAGACCCTTGATCATGCCTTTCAAGGTCTGGTTGAATCTCTCCACCAGACCGTTTCCTTGTGGGTGGTAAGGCGTGGTGAACTTGTAGGTTACACCACACTCCTTCCATAGGGATGTCATATACTTGGATATGAAATTGGTCCCTCTATCAGAAACCACCTCTCTGGGGAAGCCCACACGAGAAAAGATCCCCATTAACTCCCGGCCCACCACTGGCGCCGTCGTTGTCCGGAGAGGGATTGCCTCAGGGTACCGGGTGGCATGGTCCACCAAGACCAGGATGTACCTGTTGCCCATGGCTGTCTTGGGATCCAGTGGCCCCACAATATCCATCCCTACCCTTTCAAAGGGTGTTCCAACAACAGGAAAAGGTTGGAGAGGAGCTTTGACCTTCCTCCCACTCTTACCACTTGCCTGGCAAGTTTGGCAAGACCTACAGTGTGCATCTGACTGCCTTCGCATTTGGGGCCAAAAGAAGTGGGTGACAAGCCTGTCAAAGGTCTTGTCCTGCCCCAAATGTCCTGCCAAAGGCACGTCATGAGCCAGACCCAGTAGGAAGGTCCTGAAGCGCTGGGGTACCACCAGCACATGGGCTGACCCAGGCTCAGCAACCTTAGGCTCACTGTATAGGAGACCATTCTCCCAGTAGATCAGATGTGACCCGGACTGATTACCAGCTGAGCACCCCCTGCCCTTCCTCTTGCCAGGGACTTGGGCCATTGTTCCAGGCTCCAAGTCCTCTTGATCACCCTTTCTGGCTGCCATTGACAGAGTAGACATGCATGCCCACTCTGGCAACCCAAGCATCTCCAAGTGAGACCTGAGCTCAACATCCTTCCATAAGGACTGCTCCAGGTTGTTACCTAGCAGACAATCTACAGGCATGGTAGGGCTCACAACCACCCTCAAGGGACCTGCAACCCCCCCCATTCAAAGGGAACCTGCGCCACCATACACTGGCGCTCAGAGTTGTCCACAGCAACTACTTGGTGGAATGCCCCTGGGACTATCTGCTTCTCAGAGACCAGGTGACACCGGACTGAGGTCACACTGGCTCCAGTATCTCTGAGAGCCTCTACCCTTTTCCCATTAATGGTCACCCAGGTGCTATATTTCTTTGTGTTAGGGGGCACCTGGTTTCCTGGGACCATCTCACTGTCCCCTAGTGAGACAAGGGTAATTTCTGCGGGATCCCCACCCTCCTGTGGGCACCCCTCCTCCCCAAGCGCTACACTAGCCAACACCTTGTGGGTGGCTGCGTCCCCTTCGGGCACCTGGGGTCCCCCTTCAAGTGACCCACCTGGTCACATGCATAACACTTGCGGGGGCTGGTCTCAGCAGGCTTTCCTGTAGAGACCCCTTTCTTCTTATCACCTGGGGGATGGGAACCTTTACCCTGGGTACTAGTTTGGGGCCCTTTAGAGAACTCCTGAATTTACCCTTGTTCCCCCCACTCTTCTGCTGGGGACCCTGCCCACCTTTGGCTGAGTCTCCCCCAAACGCTTTCTTGTGGACCCTGGTACTCACCCAGCGGGCCGTCTCCATAGCCATCTTTCTGGGGTCAGTTAGCTTACTGTCAACTAGGTGCTGGCGCAGATCTGCAAAACAGACTAGACAAGTGCTCCCATGCAATCAAATTGTAGAGCCCCTGAAAATCTGTTACATTACTGCCCTTCACCCAACCATCCAGCGACCTACAGAACATCTCCACACATTCCAACCAAGTGTTGGCCTCAGACTTTTTACTGGACCTAAACTGATCCCTGTACTTTTCAGGTGTGAGCCCATATCTAGTGAGGAGAGCGTCTTTCATGTCAGCATAGGTGAGGTCCTGCCGTTTACCCAGAGCTATCAGAGTATCCCTAGCTTCCTCTGGAAAGAGGCCACAACCCCGCTCCCCAGTTCCTCTCAGGGACCCCATTCATATGAATAGACGACTCGTACCCTTGAAACCACCTTTGAATGTCATCACCCTTCTTGTACTCTTTACCTACATTCTTGGGGATGTGTACGATCCTGTCTGTGTGTGCTGAAGAATTGCTGCCACCATCTGAGCCAGTTCTACTCTTTAGCTCCAGCTCCTTGATAATTCTCTCATGATCTAACATCATCTTCTTTTCCTCCATGGCTATTCTCTTGTCTTCCCTCTCACTTTCTATTCTGAGTTTCTCCAATTCAAACCTCCTTACTTCCCGCCTGTCCTCCAGCTCCTCTGGGGACAAGCTACTGCTGCCTGCCTGGTCTGGAGGGTCCCCCCCCTCCCAAAAGCACATCCACCCTAGGAACAGGCTCCTCCACCTCTCCAGTGAGATCACCAGATTGCTCACTGGCATGTCTGGCTGCTACCCAGGCCTCAGCGCCTTCTGTAGCTCATCCTTCCTGGTGAGGCCTCTGACCTGGACTTTCAGGTTCTTGCAAATCGATTTTAACTCCTTGACATTGTAGGCTTCCAATCGATCCTCCTCAAAGGCAATTTCTACTGATGCAATTGATGATACTATAGATTCAGGCATGTTGAAGTAGCAAGTTTAAACTGGCAAGATCAAAAATAGGCCAAAAAGAAAAAGAACCTGTATGTGGTACGTAATGGTCTGCGATATGGTAGTAGTGCACACCAATCACTGTAAGTCAAGTGCAAACAAGCCCTATCCCACAGCTGCCACCAATGTTAGAAATGGGGGTCTCTAGTTGGCAAGGGCTTGCACCTTTGTCCAAAAAGGGACCCTTCTTCCTAGTCAGGATAAGGGAGTTACACTCCTAAAATAACCCCTGCTCACCCCCTTGGTAGCTTGGCACGAGCAGTCAGGCTTATTCTAGAGGCAGTGTGTAAAGCATTTGCACAAAACCAACAGTAATGCAATGTAAGCACTACAAACGGACACCACACCAGTTTAGAAAAATAGCCAATATTTTTATATACTTAAAACAAGACCAAATACGATAAAAATCCACTATACAGTACTTCAAAAATAGTTACTTCTCAAAATGTCTAAGTTGCAAAATACGTTGAAAAACACAGTTCGTACGAGTTGGTAGCTCGCTCCGAGCCTACCGCGATGCTGAAAACAACAGAGTCTCGCAGTTCCCGCTGACCGCGTCGGTACGGGCCAGCAACAGCGGGACAGATTCGTTCACAGTACCTTTCTTAGTGCGGCTCACACAGGCGTGCAAGTCGGTCTTGGCACCCGTCGTGATCGCGATGCAAAATGGAAGCGGTGCAAGGTGCGGTGTCCCTCGATGCGGTGCGAGCAGCGGCTCGGTGATGATCGTGCAGACGGCGTCGGTGAGACCAAGGCTGGCGGTGCAGAGCGAGTCGGTGCTCGATGCGGTGCTGGCAGGTTGCGGTGCGGGTGACAGAGCCGGTTGTGGCGTTCGTCGCGGTCACGGTGCAAGGTGGAAGCGGTGCAAGGTGCGGTGTCCCTCGATGCGGTGCGAGCAGCGGCTCGGTGACGATCGTGCAGACGGCGTCGGTGAGACCAAGGCTTCCGGTGCAGGGCGAGTTGGTGCTCGATGCGGTGCTGGCAAGTTGCGATGCGAGCGACAGCCGGTTGGCGGGAATTGGCGCTGTCCGAGCCGGACAGCTGTGCGTGACGAGTCGGTCACGGGTGTCGAGCCAGCTGCGACCGTGTCGGTGAGTCCCGGCCAGCGAGGTGAAGCGAGGCAATGCAGGTCGCAGTGTCTCTCGATGCGGTGCAGGCAGCGGCTCGGTGACGGAGTCGGTGAGACCAAGGCTTACGGTGCAGGGCGAGTTGGTGTGGCTTGCGGTGCCTTCGGGACACAATGCCAGCGATGGAGTCGGTTGATAGAGTTGGTCGCGGTTCCCTCTTCTCTGTGGCAACTGAAACAGCAGTTCCAGGAGCGGTACCCAGAGGTTGGTGAAGTCTTTGCAGTCCCTGAGACTTCTTAACAGGAGGCCAGCTCGGTTCAGGCCCTTGGAGATAATCAGCACAAGTAGAGAAAGTTCAGTCCAGTCCTTTCACTGCCCAAGGCAGAAGCAGCAGCTGCAGGCCAACCCAACAAAGCAACAACACAGCAAAGGGGCAGTACTCCTCCTGTCCGCTCTTCCAGCTCTTTGTCTTGGCAGGTTCCTTGATTCCAGCGAGATCTAAAGTTCTGGGGTTTGGGTCCCCCTTTTTATCCTCAATTTCTCTTTGTTCTCTGAAGGCAGAGAGGCCTTTGCCTAGTCTAAACCAGTTCTGGTCATTCCTGGAGCACTTTGTTGACAAGTCTCCTTTCCTTTTGCAGTGTAGGCCAGGGACATCAGACACACCACAGGAGGTGGAGCCAGCATTGTGGAGGGAAGGCACAGCCCTATTCAGGTCCCAAGTGCAACTCCTCCCACCCATCTACATGTAGATCTTGATATTCAGCCCTGTGCTGACTCACCCTGTCTCCTGGAATCCCCCAGCCCCTGTCACTCAAACTCCAGACAAGGAACACACAACCTAGCAGAGGCAGGCTTGGATGGTTAGACAAGAAAATACCTACTTTCTAAAAGTGGTATTTTCAAACACAATGTTAAAACCAACTTCACTAAAAGATGCATTTCATCATTCTGAGTTCAGGCATACTAAACTCGAATTTCTTCCATGTTCCCTGGGTCAGTTAGGATCATAGGATGTAATAATCAAAACTGCCCATTCTGGCCTATGGGGAACAGGTAGCCTTGACATAGTGAAAAACGAAGTAGGCTGTAATTCACTATCAGGACATGCCACACACACCAGGGCATGTCCTACCTTTCCCATACAATGCACCCTGCCCACAGGGGTACCTTGGGCCTACCTTAGGGGTGACCAACATGTAGAAAAGGGAAGGTTTAGGGACTTGCAAGTGTGTGCACTTGCCAAGTCGACATGGCAGCCCCAGGCTGCGCACAGGCTCTGCACTGGCAGGCCAGAGTTACACTTTACGGGCTGTTTGCGTGGGTGGCACAATCCAGTGCTGCAGCCCACCAACAGCATTTGATCTATAGGCCCTGGCACTTGCAGTGCACTTTACTAAGGACTGACACATGGATCAAATAGGCCAATCATGGAAATACCAATCCATACACATTTTATACAGGAGCACTTGCACTTTCCCACTGGACAGCAGTGAGGAAAGTGTGCGGAATCATTACACCAGCAAAAACAGAGTCAAAAACGGGAGGTTAGAAAGCAAAAAGTCAGGGGAAACACGCCAAAAGATGCCAAGTCTAACAATCATCAACAGATTCCTCTATCTCACCCTATTCAACCTCCTCTCTCTGATACTGTTCTTCCTCCAACAGTCTCTGCTCCTCTCTCCTCGAGCGAAACCTCGGTTGCGGCGTCGACGGCGCCACACGTGGCGCCGACAGCTCCGGAGCCGGCGTCGAAGGAGGATCCGAAGGTGGAATCGGCGCCATACGATGCAGAGTGGAAGGCCCGCCAGACGGCATGAAAGGCACGAAGGGTGCCTGGGCATAACTCTAAGGCACGCCCAAATTGAAGGCCAGCGGACCCACGGGACCCGATGGTGCTCCGGAGGGGAAGGCTGCCTTGGCAAATACTCCATACATTGCATTTAAAAAATGCGTAGGATCTGAACCTGGAGTAGGAAATTGAGGATACGGAGTCGAGTCAGCATCCAAACGAGGAGCATCCGACGTCGGAACTGCCGAATCTACTGGCAGAGCCACAGGTTCAGCCTCGTGTACAGGAGAAGGATCATCCTGAACTGGCAAGCCCTCCGAGTCCGGCGAGCCCCTCGGCGTCGGCGACCGCGTCGGAGTACCTTTTGGAGAAGGAGATCTTCCCTGAGTCACCTGAGGAGATGGCGAAGGCAAAGGAGAAAAAGTCTTTCTGACGACGTCGAGGAGCCGGAGAAGGTGATCTCGAAGTCCTCCCCTTCGACGAACGGCGCCGAGAGCCATGTCTCCTCTTCTTCTTGTGTTTCCTTGACTTCGAAACATGCGAAGTCGACGACTTCAATTTCGACTTTGATCTTTTTCGCCCTCTCTTTTCCTTCTTTGCTTTTGCCATAAAAAGCTTGGCCTCCCGTTCTTTCAGAGCCTTTGGGTTCATTTTACGACAGCAGGAACAGCCCTCCACGTCGTGATCCGACGACAAACACCACAAACAGTCCTCATGGGGGTCAGTGATGGACATATGACCCCAACACTCTCTACAGGGCTTAAATCCTGACTTCCTCGAAGTCGCCATCGCAATGCAACAGTTAAAGCTGAAGATTAACAACAAAGTAACTCGACACAGTATGGAGAGTCCCAGAAAACCGGTACGCGTTGACGGCGTGGAAAAAAGGGAACTGACGTTATCACGCCGACGAGGCTCTCTTATGGCTCCAGTGACGTCATACAGAGTCGCGAGCGGAGCCGTGGTATTGGGACGACCTTGTCGGCGTGGAGAGCTAGGAAAAAGTTTCCGCGGAATGCTGGCGCAGGGGATATTCATAAGGTGAGGAATCCACAGGCAGATGTATCCATCAGAAATGGCCGAGAGATAACCCTTGATGGTGCCCAGAGCAGAGCCCTGCTGGGCCAAAGAAAGGAGGAACAAGAGAACCTCAGAAAGGGGGGCAGAAAGGGGATCCACAGCCTTTGCTGCGCACCATGCCACAAATTTGTTCCATCGACAGGCGTATACCGCCTTAGTGGAGGGACGCCTGGCTGCCAAGATTACATCACAAACTTCTGGAGGCAAGTCAAATGACGTCAACTGCCGCCACTCAATCTCCACGCAAGGAGGTGGAGGCTGGACAGGTTCGGGTGGAGGACCGTCCCCTGCTGCGATAGAAGATCCTCCCGAAAAGGCAGTCGGATCGGAGGATCGATGGCCATGTTGAGCAGCTCGGGATACCAGACTCTTCGTGCCCAATCTGGAGCCACAAGAATAACTTAGGCCCGGTCGCGGTTGATCTTCTTCAGCACTCAGGCAGAAGTGGTATAGGCGGAAAGGCGTACAACAGACCGCAACTCCACTCGCGACAAAAAGCGTCGCCTAGCGAGTGCAGCCTTGGAAATTCCAGCGCGCAGAACTGCTGACATTGCGCGTTCTCTTCGGTGGCGAATAGATCCAACCAAGGCTCTCCCCACTGCTCAAAGAGACCTTGCACCACCTCCGAGTGAAGACGCCATTCGTGATCCATCATGCACCTGCGGCTGAGTTCGTCCGCCCTGGCGTTCAGTGAACCTGCCAGGTGTTGAACCACCAGGGATATGCCCTGATGTTCCAGCGACGTCCAGAGGCGGAGGGCCTCTTGACATAGGGACCACGACCCCACTCCGCCCTGTTTGTTGCAGTACCACATGGCGGTGTGTTGTCTGTGAACACCTGCACTACTCTCCCCTTGACAGAGGGAAGGAATGCCTTTAGTGCAAGCAGGTTCGCCTGGAGCTCCAGAAGGTTGATATGGAGCCTGGACTCCGCCGGAGACCAGTGGCCTCTGATCTCCGCCTCTCCCATGTGGCCGCCCCATCCCAGGAGGGACGCACCCGTCACCACTGTGTGCTCCGGCTGGGGAAGGGAGAGTGATCTGCCGCTGACCCAATGCTGGTTCGTGAGCCACCACTGCAATTGTCGTGCAGTGCCCTCCGAGACCTGGACGTACTCGGACAGGTTCCCCTGATGCTGCGCCCACTGGAACTTCAGGTCCCACTGCAGAGCCCGCATATGCCATCTGGCATGATTGGTCAGCAGGATGCACGAGACCATGAGGCCCAGCAGCCTCAAGGTCATCCTGACCGAAACCCAGGACAAGGGCTGAAAGATCGGAATCATAGCCCGAATGTCCCGGACTCGCTGTTCTGGAGGATACACCCGAAACTGCGCCGTGTCCAGAACCGCTCCGATGTAGAGGAGCTTTTGAGAGGGAATCAGGTGCGACTTCGGCACGTTGATGGAGAACCCCAGCAAATGCAGGAGGTTGGCCGTGGTCTGGAGGTGGGAGACGACTGCCTGGGGTGAGCCCGCCTTAAACAACCAGTCGTCGAGATAGGGGAAGACTGAAACCCCTGATCTGCGCAGATGAGCTGCGACCACCCCCATCACTTTCGCTGGTAAGGCCAAAAGGGAGCACAGTGAACTGAAAGTGCTCGTGGCCTACCGTGAACCGCAGGTAACGCCGGTGGGCCGGCAGGACGGGGATATGAAAGTAAGCGTCCTGCAAGTCTAACGCTACCATCCAGTCTTGCGGGTCTAGGGCAGACAAGACCTGAGCAAGTGTGAGCATCTTGAACTTCTCCTTCCGGAGGAAGCGATTGACGTTCCGAAGGTCTAAGATAGGACGCAGGCCCTTGTCCTTCTTTGGAACCAGGAAGTAGTGGGAGTAACAACCACGACCCACTTCTGGTGTCGAAACGCGCTCGATGGCCCCCTTGGCCAAGAGGGCTGCAACTTCCTGCTAGAGAAGTGCCAAGTGATCCCCTGACATGCAGTGGTACTGAGGTGGCATGGCTGGAGGTGTAGTCTCGAAGGGGAGGGAGTAGCCCCTTCGGACTATCTGTAAAACCCACCTGTCCGAAGTGATGGTGCGCCAGTGGGGGAGGTGATGGCGAATCCTGCCGCCCACTGGCGTTTGATGGGCCTGAAACACCGGACTAGGAAGGTTTGGAGGCAATGGTGGCGGTGGACTGACCCGCCCGCTGGCCCCGTGACCCACCTCGGCAGGTCCCACGTCCGCGGCTGCGCTGAGACAGTTGCTGCGCAGGCCTGTGGCTCTGAAACGAACGTGTTTGGGCGCCCCTTCCGTGGCCACGAAATGACCGAAAAGCAGAAGCCGAAGGAGTGCGCGTGGCCGAAAGGCCCAAGGACTTGGCCGTAGCCCGCGAGTCCTTAAAGCGCTCCAACGCACTATCTGCCTTGTCGCCAAAAAGGCGAGTGCCATCAAAAGGCATGTCCATCAGTGTGTTCTGGACATCCCCTGAAAAGCCAGTTGTCCTCAGCCAGGCGTGACGGCGTAGCGCCACTGTCGTGGAAATCGCTCTGCCCAGCGAGTCGGCGGTGTCAAGGCCACAACGAATCGTGGGAGAGCACCGCCCGGGCCTCCTCCGGACACTGAGGCAGCACCTGCGCCACCGTATCCCACACAGAGTGGGAATAACGGCCCAAGAGGCATGCGGTGTTCACAGACCGCAACCCTGAACTGGCGGAAGAGAAAATCTTCTTCCCAAACTGCTCCAGTTTCTTGGATTCCCTGTCCGGAGGTGCGTAAGGGAATGCGCTTGGGGACGCAGAGGCTTGGACAACCAAGCTCTCAGGGGTAGGGTGTTGGGAGAGGAAAATGGGGTCGCCCGGGGCCGGGCGATGGCGTCGGGCCACATTCCTATCCACAGGTGCCCCTGTGTTGGGCCTGGACCAGGTGCCCAAAAGAACGTCTGAAAGTGCGTCATTAAAGGGCAGCAACGGCTCCGCAGAGGAAGCTGCCGGCCGAACCACTTTTGTCAGGAGGTTAGTCCTGACAGCCACTATAGGGAGCTCGAGGTGGAGAGCCTCAGCTGCCCTACGCAACACCACTGAATAAGTACCACCCTCCTCCATAGCCACGGTAGAAGGAGACAGTGCGCCATGTTCTGGAGAGAAATCCAGACCACCTGCGTCCTCCAAATCCTCTGCCCAGTCCGGGTCTAACTCGCATTGGGCTGCGAGAGGGTCTTCAGACCCCTCCCAATCCTCCCCATCCTCTGTAACCTGCTGGGCAGGCGGGAAAGAAGGAGGAGGATGGAGAAAGGGATAGAAATTCCCCATCGGTGTCGATCGACACCGGTCCGGCACCGTCTCCATGTCGGGGTGGAAGCCGGGGACAACATCAGCCGGGGGGCCGGCCGGCGGCGGTGCCGTCGGTGGAGGTCGTACGAGGTCAACCGACGGCGGCTGGGATCCATGCATGGATCCATTGGGGTCTCGCGGCGTCGAGGCAGGAGCCGTCGTCGGGGCCGGAGCCATCGACGAAGAAGAGCGAGGACCCCCAGACGAGCCGGCAGGGCCCGAGGGCGCGCCGGCGGGGCCCGACGGGCCAAAGAGGCGGGCCATGGCTGACAAAGTCCTGCAGCTAGGCCGGAGTTGCAGACGGACCCCGGGAAAGGCGGGTAGGCCGTCGGCAACTGCGTAGGCTCCGCCGGAGCAGCACCACCACCCGCACCCTCAGCCGTGTCGCGCGACAGGCTAGGGGAAGGCGAAGAGCGACGGCGCTTCTTCGACTTCTTGTGCTTCGTCTTACCTGACCCCGAGTGCGAAGACTTCGTTAAACGATGGTGGCGGCTCCGCGACCAGTCCCTCAACCTCCCACGGGACAGGGACCTTGATCGGCGCGGAGCCGAATCCCGGGCGGAAAAAGAAAGAACTGACATCAGCGCGTGAGGGCGGCGTCGAAGTAGCTGCCGCGACGTCATCCCGGCGATCACGATGCCTACGACGGACGCGGAGCCGCACGACGCCACCTTCCGACGCGCAGGGGTACTGCTGACGAAAACTTTCCGGATCCAGTCTGACGCCTGGGGGTAATTCTAAGGTAAGGAATCTATCACTAAAGTGTCTCTTTCAGATATATGTTTTATTAGTAAATGTGGATGCGACTGAGGGGAGTGGCTGGAAAACAGGGAACACTTACAATTATTGGGCCAGGATACGCTTGTGGGCGATAATGTGCTCTACATAACATTACAGAAGGTTTAAGACGGGATTTAGGGAAGGTCATGCACCCACCCACAAAAGGGTAAGTCTACTGCTGTTCACAAATTGCACTTCTAAAGTTACTTCAACCATAAAGAGTCAGATAAAGAGAGAAAAATCATAAATAAGCATTGGCGTATTCTTAACAGTGGCTCCTTCAATTTTCCTAAACCCATGTTCTCTTACAAACGAGGACAAAGTCTACGAGACGTACTAGTACATACAAGCCCCGAAGATTGACAACAAACAGAAAACAAATACAGGGCACAATATTCACAACTGTGAGAGATCACCCTTGTGGTCGGTGTAGTGTATGCCACCTAACAAAAGGTACAAAAACAGTATTCTTCAACAACACAACATGGGAACTCATAAAATTTACAAATTGCAACACACAAAGAGTGATCTATTTGATCACCTGCCCTTGTCACCTACACTATATAGGTATGACCACCCAGATGATAAAAACAAGAATAAGTGAACACCGCAGTAATCTATCGTGTGGACAAGAAACAACCAAAATGTCAACCCACTTTATTGAGAAACACACAGTGCAAAACTACCGGTGGATGGTCCTAGAACACCTGGACAACACTGTTAATTGGGAGTCCAGACTGTTCAAAAGAGAACAACGTTGGATGTTGAAGCTTAGACACACACTGCAGGTCTGAACGACAATATCCCCATGGGCCAATTTACAACATAACCCCCATCATAACCTGTGTCTCTATCTATCCTGGAGTCCAACTCTGACTCATGATGAAATGGGCTGCATTTTTGTACCAGTACCCAAACTCTAAGGTTTTTACCCCCCTCCCCATGAGCATATGATTCAAACAACCCCCCCTTAGGTCGAGCCTGGGCAGCGTATGCGCTGCTGTGAGGCATGCAGTATTGGAGTATGCACTTGAAGCTCCGCCCACTCTCGCCCATATTTTTCATTGGCTTGTATCATTGTCCTTCGTAAATGCTGGCTTCTGATTCGTAAATAGGCTTGTTAGTCCCTCCTTAGTACCGCCTTGTCTTCATTTGTAACCTCCCATGAGGACTGGCCCTTTAACTTCGGTTGTTACATAGTACCTGTTATTTAGTCTGTACGCACTATTTTCTTTAATTAGTGTATCTTACTGCAGGCACCACATACGCTGCTTCAGCTGCACTTATGTGCGCTCATGGGATTTTTATAGCTTCTACAGCAGGTCCGTTCAACAAGGCTGTTCACGATTATGTGCGCTCCTGGTTTGTCTTGTTACAAACATAGTTTGGTGTCTGTGCTCGGCCTAGTGAGCAGTGTCGCGACCCTGTGCTCTTGTGTTAAAAGGACGGCCAAACTGTTTGGTTTTGGGACACAGCTGGATCATGTTTCTGTCAAGGCTTATCTCTCAGGCATAGCCTCTCAAGAGGCAAGGATTGTTGTGTACATTACTGCGACTCCGCCCTTCCGCTAAAAGGCACAGAATCCTTTCAGCCTGGCAGTCTCCAGGCAGCGACGGTTGGTGCAATAATTGTTGAAGACAAATAGTAGCTAAAAAAAAAAAGTACTGAACAAGTGATGCAACTGTGAAGAGGCAACAATGGGACATTTCAATCGACTCAATTGTAATCCATAATTATTGTTTAATGACCAAACGCCGTTTTGTAAAAAGAAAAAAAGAATGAGGTTTTATAGCCTTAACATGACGACACGTGATCTCCTAGATTTAGTGAGTACAAAACAACCATTTGCAATGCAATAGGTCTCGCATTTACGCATGTTTAAGCTATTGGCATAGTAAATAACAATGCCTTTTATTTATGTTTAAAAAACAAAACATAAATAAAAGGCATTGTCATTTACAATGCCAATAGCTCAAACCCGCGTAAATGTGAGACCTATTGCATTGCAAATGCTTGTTTTGACATAGTATACATGATAAATGCCTTTTAATGATGACAACCTTTTTATAAAGGATACCTTCTCCATTCCTGCATATGTCTCATTTGGTACAACCATCATATGCCATGATTTATTTATTTATAAAGCGCAGCATTCATCCCGAAGGATATCACGGCGCTATGTAGCGAGAATTCGTCGTAGGGCTGCCAGTGGGAGTAGTAGATCTGTCGGGTGTTAGGCCTTGGGGAACAGATGAGTTTTAAGTTTTTTTCTAAAAGCTAAATAGTCAGCCGTGAGGCGTAGGTTTTGAGGTAGTTTGTTCCACTTCTTAGCTGCCAGATATGAGAATGTACGTCCTCCTGCCCTCACTTTCCTTAAACGCTTTGTCCTGGCCTGCGCTTGATGGAGTGACTTAAGCACCTCGTAGGGACGTAGAATTCAATTTTGTTCTGTAAAATTTTAGGGCCACAGTGGTGCAGTGCCTTATGTGCATGACTGAGCAGTTTGAACACTGCTCTTTGTCACATGGGTAGCCAGTGAAGATGTTTCATGCACATCGATGCAGAGCTCAGTCTGCTTTTATTATACACCAGTTTGGCTGCGGCATTTTGTAGCACCTGCAGGCGTGTAAAGGTACTCTGCCATGCCTACGAATAGAGCATTTCCATAATCTAGCTTGCTGATGAGCAGGGCCTGTGTAACTGTTCTTCAGTCCAGTGGGATCCAGGGAAAGAGTCTTCTTAGGAGTTTCAGAGTTGCAAAGCCCCTTCCACACAGGGCCCGCACATGGTCCTTCATGGAGAGGGTGTTATCAATGAGGATGCCTAGGTTTTTCGCACATGGCTTGGGTGCTGGGGCATCTCCCAGGGTTTGTGGCCACCAGGTAGCATCCCAGATTAAATTGGCTCCTCCAAAGAGCAGGATTTCTGATTTCCCTGCGTTTAGTTTCAAGCAATGTTCTGACATCCATTGTGCCATCTCTGAGAGGCAGTTCAAGTTTGCACTGGTATCCTCATGCCTTTCCTCGAGAGCTACCATCAGCTGTGTGTCGTCCGCATAGGAGCAGATACTGAGATCCCATTTTTTACTGATTTTCGGTGAAGATGACACATAGGCATTAAAGAGTGTAGGGCTCAGGGATGCTCCCTGCGGGACGCCACAGCCGATGGTGCTGGGTTTGGATAGGAAATGGCCCAATTGTACCGTTTGTGTTCTATTGCTCAAAAACGAGCTGAGCTACTGTAGGGCTTTGGCATGGATTCCTTTTTCATGCAGGATTTCCAGCAGTCGGTTGTGCGAGACCGTGTCGAATGCTGCCGACAGGTCCAACAGTATCAGGGCTACAGCTCCCCCCTGATCGGTCAGAGAACTAATGTTATCTAGGACGGCCAGGAGCGTTGCCCCCATGCTGTTAGTGGCCCTGAAGCCGGTTTGTGTGGGATCTAATAGTTCGTTAGACTCTAAATAGTTAGATAATTGTCTGTTTACCAACCTCTCCAAGACTTTGGAGAGGTATGGGAGTTCAGAGATCGGCCGATAGTTTTCAGGGTTGTGAACATCTGTTCCTGCTTTCTTTAACAGGGGGGTCACTACCACCTCTTTCCAGGCTTCAGGAAAGGCAGCAGCGTTAAGAGAGTTGTTTAGTAGCTGAGTGACGCAGGGACATAATACTGCTGTGATCCGAGCAAAGATAAAGTGGGGGCATGGGTTTAGGGGAGATCCTGATTTAACTTCCCCCATCGCTTTTAAGACTTCGTCCTCTGTAAGAGGGGAAAAATTGCCCATGCTAGATGGAGCATCTCAGTGAGGGTTCCGATGTTCCCAGTTGATTGAGTCTGCCGTGGTATTCGGGCTAAAGGAAGAGTAAATTTTGCTGATTTTATCAGAGAAGAATTTGCTGATTTTTTCGCAGGCTTCTTCTGAGGGGGGCAGTGTTTGGGACATGCTTGCAGGCTTACTGAGTTCCCTTACTATTTTATACAGCTCTTTTGCTGAGTTGCAGTTCTCGTTAATTCGTTGCGCAAAGTAGGTCTTCTTTGCCTTTCTAATGGCGTAGTTGTAGGTTCTGAGCTCAGACTTGTACCTTAACCTGTCAATTTCTTGCTTGGACAGTCTCCATTGGTGTTCTATTGTTTTACACTTTCTTTTGAGTGCCCTGAGTTCGAATGTGTACCCCTTCTCGGAGTGGGGTCTTTTTGTCGGCTTAGGTTTTAGCTTGGGTGCGCATAGGTCCAACACTTTTGTGATTTCCGTTTCAAGGTTTACTGCTCCCATGTTCACTGGGAGAGCACTTAGAGACTTTGTGTTATCAGGGGTGAAATGGGACTGGAAAGAGTCTTGGGTGACTAACCTCCAGGCTCTGTTGGCCACCTGCGGGGGTTTGCAGGGTTTTATTGATTTTACCGGCAGACTGAGTGAGAAGGATATGAGTGAATGATCTGTCCAGGATAAAGGTTTAATCTCCTGGACAATTATGGATTCGATGTTAGAAAATAGTAAATCTAGTGTGTGCCCTGCGATGTGTGTGGGCCCCTTGATCCACTGCTTAAGTTGGAGAATCTGCATATCACTTTCCAGGCGTGTTACTGTGTGGTGGTTTGCCTTCTCAAAGTGGACGTTAAAATCCCCTATTACTAGGTAGTTCATATATTTCAAACAGGCAGGGCGAAGTTGGGTGAGTAGTCTGGTACTGAGTTCGGCTTGGTGTCCGGGTGGATTATAGATCACTGCTCCGGCAAGTATCGTGTGGCCATCTTTAGATAACTGAAATGATAGTATTTCGTGTTCTCCCAATTGCGCCACATGGACATCCAGGCAGGTCAAATAATCTTTAAACAAGATAGCTAGCCCTCCTCCCTTTCATCCATGTCTGTCTTGTTTTAGTATTTTATAGTTGGCCGGTAGGGCGTTAGAAATGTCAGGGGAGTTGTTTTCATCCAGCCAGGTTTCAGTTATGAAAACCAGGTCGGGGTTCCTCTCATTGAGGGTGACCCAGATGTTGAGGGAGTGTTTTGGTACCGAACTGGCATTAAAATAAAAGCATGTCAGTTTACACAGGTCCACTTCTTTATAAGGCTAGTCTAATTGTGTTATGCTGCACCATTGGCAGCCAAGATATGAAAACGGGCCCTAAATGTGCCCTGGGTGGGATTTTATGCAGGGTGTTGCCATTCACTACATGTTGAGAGATGGCTAAGAGTGAGTTTCTTGTGTAGCGTTGAGCAGTACTCGGGGCTGGTTTGCAAGAGGCAGTGGTCATGGCCCATGATACAGCACCAATGGAGATACATGTGCACATTTACAACTTTATAG